>OY728147.1:1346314423-1346914423 GCA_963277665.1 Viscum album
TTTGTCCACACAGTTTAGAAAATAGTGCACAAACTATGCGCATGCCACTACCCAGAGGAGAAGGGGTCACACGATTCATCTTCACGGTTTGGAAATCCATTCACAAACTGTGCCCATGCTTCTGTCCGAAGGAGGAAGGGTCGCACGGTCCATTGTAACACCCTGAGATTTTATGAAAAATATTATTTTAATTTCATTAATGTCTTATGTTGTATTCTACACCAAGATTACCTTGCGCTATACGCAACACCGTATTAGCTTGCAGTATACGCAACACTATTCTTGGACCGTTTTACACACAATTTTGATAATAGTTATTCTACGCAACATTGAGTACATATATATATAGATATATTAAATGTATAAATGAAATATGGTTGGATTCTGTTATAAGAAACAACAAAGGATTCTTTCACAACACGCAACCCTGACTTGGCTTGCATTACACGCAATCACGACCTTCCTCGATAGCGTGTGTTGTACGCAATACCGGGTTTTAATAAACAATGTTATATTATTATAATATTGTCATGAACTAGCCGTTATGAATAGTATTAACTAAATTTTGAATTTTATAACATTATTATTCATCTTACACATTTCTAGAACATGGTATAAGAACAAAACAATTTTTTCGCGTAAAATAAGTATTTTTCAAAAAATGCAGTTTTGCCGCCTTTTGATGGCGCACCCACATTAAATCTAGTTTTTGACATGTTTATATGTTCAATTTGACAAAATAAAATTCTTCATTTGAATCAGGATATAAAAATTTACATTAGATAAAGTTTTGATATTTTTCCGATAACTTTCATATTTTAATGAATAGTAAAAACACGCTATATTTTAATTAAAAACAACTTTTTTCATCGTAATATATTATGTGGTTAAATTATAATTTTGAATGGTTTTAAAGTATAAATAGAATATATTTTTACCATTTAATATAATGTATGTCATTAGCATTGATTTTACCTTGAATTCGTAGGTTAAATCAATTCAATCTTTTGCAATGTTTTAAACAAAAACCTGTTTTTATTCGACAACGGGATTAATTTTAATTTAATTTCTGCAACTTCTGTTTATTGAATTTTAAAAAATGGATTCCATATTTGGAATCAGTAGGTCCAAATTATGTTAATAGGCTACTTTTTATTTTTGGGAATTATGAATAGTAACTACGGTAAATTTTATTTACCATAGTTAAAGGTAAATCGGGTAATTAAGGGTAAATATAATATTTTAAAATTACCCTAACAAATTTCAAAATCCTATTGCATGACTAAAAGTCGACCCATATCACCTAAGGGTCGGATTAGAATCATTTAATGGACATTTGTCCATGAAAATAACTTAATTATTATTAAAACCAAAGAAAGTGACAACATGTCACTCTCTTAAATTTTATAAGTATATTAATTTTAATTTAGTGATAAACTTCATTAAACTTCGAACATGAATAGTATCCAGAAAGATAATGAAATTATCTACATCATATAAATTTATTTATAATTTTTAGGGATTAAATAATTATCATTAATTATGACACAATAGTGATGCAGAAATTGTTTATCTAGTGAAAAATCAAGAATATTGTTTTTATTAAACTAATAGTGACCATAAAATGCACAAATACCTAACCAAAACTTATTGGCCATGTAAATGTAAACCATAAGCAGCCAATGGTCGAATATTTGACCATTTGGAGCCTTATAAAAGCGATTATGACACTTATATTATTTTATTTTAAATGATGCCAAAGTTGTCAGCTTCATAATTTAATAAATATAACAATTTAAATATTGTGATTTTAAGATGATAAATTCGAGTAAAAGTATTATTGTGAAAGGTAATATATTTATATTCATCATATGATTTTATTTTAAATTTTATACAACAAATAAGTATATTAAATAATTATACAAAAATGATGTAGTAATTATTTTATTAAGAGATAAACCAAATAAATGGGTTTAAAAATAATAAAATAAATATTATATGAACTATTTAATGTGATACACTAATTTTATAGATACATATGACCTTTTATTAATATATTAAAGCTTTTAGTTCGAACATATCTTCTGTATATATTTTATTTAAATTCAAATAAATGAATAGTGTCAAAATTGACACTATTGTTATTTTACAAAAATAACATATTATAAAATTATTTAAAAATCACAAAAATATTTAAAAATTATAAATTTATATTTATATGGTCTATAATGTTATTAAGTAAGCAATTATGGAAGATTCACAACAAATAAGTAATTATTTGTTATAATTTAAAATTTAGAATTTTATTACCACAAATAAACTTAAATAGATTAAATAAGGATAAATCAAAATGATAAGGTTTAACATAAGATCCAAACATGTCTAAATTTGATTGGTTGATGATATTACAACCCTATCTCATCTAATCTTAGAATATGAGTCATTTTTGGAGGTTTTTAAGTGGGGTTAGATTTATTATAAATTAATATTTTTGAGAATTCCTAAGGTGCCCCTCTCCTCCCTTATAAAAGGGTGCCTCCTCCCACTCCTCCTCACACCAAAATTGAGCACTAAAGCTCGGACAACCCCTGACAAAATCCCTTCTCCACTTCCCTAGAATAATCCTAGAGGTCCTGGTCTTCTTCAAAGACCAATCTTAGTTCCCTAAGTGAAGGATTCAAAGAGGCATTTCAAAGAAGAGGTAATATCCATTACCGATCTTTTCAATTTCTTTCTTCTTCGAATTCTTCTTCTTTAGTTGTTTCATGATAAAGTAATAACATAAGTATTTATTATATACTTATATGTTATTATAAATATGAAACAACTATAATTAACCTTCTATCCATCCTACGGAAAAAGGAAATCACCGCGCGTGCGTACGTACGGAATACCGTCTCCACGACACGATGAGATTCATTCTCCATGTTAACAATTTAAGAATGATTATAATGTATATATAAGAAATAATAATGAAATATATGACATTATAAAGCTACTGGATTTATGTATATATATACATATTTATGTCATCTACTTACTTCCATTTCAAGACAATAAGGAAAGAAAAACAGCGTTCATGCGTACGTACGGACTACCGTCTCCATGAACGGTGTTTTTCATTTTATTTATCTATCTATTATATATATATATATACTGAATATATATGATATATAAATCATATTTTATATTCTGGAAGTAATTAAATCATGATATAAGTAATAATGATGTCAAGAACAACAAGTCAAAACACCTACGATAAATGAAACGATTTTACCCAAAACGCTTCTTTAACATGGAATTTACAAAAGAACGGGTAATATAATGTCATAAGTGAACAATATATGATATCATAACAATGAATATGATTCTGTAATAAGTCAATAACATGATTTAAATCATTATACAGGAGGTTCGGACACTTACAAAGCAAGTCGGACCTAAGGTAAGGGGAAATATCACAATCTCATTTTTATCCGAGATTGTTTATTCGTAAGTATTTACTGGGGTGTATTTTATCATCCACATCCATGTTTCATCAATATGTAATATTATTTCCATCCACCTACAATTTTTTAAATCCATTTTTACCCTTCGGTGAGTTTTTAGTAATATGTATGAAAGGAATCTTTTGTCGTTTTTCGTACGAGGTACTTTTTTGACTTTTCCGACAAAAGTACGAAGAATGTTTTTTTTAACTTATACGGCATGAATGGATTTTTAAAACATTATTTCCAAGAAGCTTCCTTTACAAGTTTTCATGTTTATTTTTAATCAACTTCTTTTATTTTAATGTCGTATGACATGTTATGAAAGGAAAAATGTTTTTGAAGAAGAAAGGATATTTTCCTCAAGAATGGAGTTCAAGTGTTTTATCAAAATTATTTTCCATCTAAGATAATAAAGGGTTCTGTTTTTATCCCAATTATTAAATTGATTTGATCATGTTGTGATGGAATTATTTTTATGAATTCCTTTATCTTATATGAATTGATTTATGATGTCATGATGTTTCAAGAATCCCATTTTTGTTACATGTGTTTTGCGATGATGTATGTTTTATAATTATGTGGAACACATAAGAAAGGATTCATTATAAGATGGGTGGGACCTATATCTCCCTCCAATGCATTGGGTAAAGATTTTATATCTCATGAGATAGACATGGCTGGAATGGTAGGTTATACCGGTTCAGTGAAACAGGACTGAAACGAGGGTTACTCGATTCAGAAAGGGACTTTGTCCACTAAGATAGTCTTGGAAATGAGTCATGACTAACAAGAAATGATTTTCCATGATTATGTGGGCATGCCACAAAGTTTCAAGTTTCATGTTATGATTATGGTGATCTCATTTTCACTTCTATGATTTGTTCCATGTTAAGATATTATGATCTCTTTTGCAGGTTATGATTTTCAAAAAGATATGATATGATTTTTATTTCTTTTGTATACCCTTACTGAGCATTTGAGCTCACCCTTTTATGTTTTCTTTTCCCCAGGATATAAAGAAAGGTTTTAGGTAAAAAAAATGGAAGATCTTTATGGGAGATATTGAAGATCTTTCACCAGGATTAGAAGATTATGTTCCTGAGTTTCCAAAGACACTAAACTATTAAGATCCTTGTGTGTGTGTTTTTGTTATGTACTAAGTATTCCACAAATGTAATGTAATGTCAATGTACGTCAGGATACGGGTCTCTACAGTTGGTATCAGAGGAAAGGTTTAGCCAACCTTTGGAAACTAGGATGCGAAAACGTTAGTGAGATCCCTAGAGATATTTCTAAGGTATGTCTAGGGATGTCTCTAAGGTTAAGTATACGTATAGGTTATAGTCCTAGAATTGCTCTAACGATCTTAGAATTTAACCTAAGATGTTAGATATTTAGGGTACTACCCCTTTATTATGTTGTTTTCCCTAGCATGATTTTTGCCTCTCACACTATTCTTTTGGGGTTTTAGACGATGGCTGGAACCCGAAGGAACCGTGTTGTTCAATGCAATGGACAATGCAATGATTGTCCCCCTGAGCAACCAAACGATATGGGAGATGGAATGAAAAATCTTGTAGCCATGCTCACACAACTTTCTCAAGCTATGAATCATGCAGGACTTCCAAATGAGCAACGTAACGAGCAACACTCTGTTGAATCCTTCATGAGGCAGCGTCCGCCTTCTTTTAGTGGGTCTACTGATCCATTAGGTGCTGAACAATGGATTAGTACTACTGAAAAGATATTTTCAGTTATTCAATGTTCTGAACATGATAAAGTCATCTTAGCAGTATATCGTTTGGAAGGTGAAGCTGATCAATGGTGGAATCTTATCAAGAATACGAGGCCAAGGGATGAAATTGAGTCCATGGAATGGGACGAGTTCAAGAACTTGTTTTTCAGTAAGTACTTCCCTCGTATTCTTCTTACAAAGATGGAGAAAGAGTTTCTTGAACTGAAGAAAAGGGACGATGAATCTGTTGGTACCTATGAAGCAAATTTTACAAGACTTGCAAGGTATGCTTCTGGTATTATCATCCAACCTGAAAGTAAAGTTGATCGATTTTTCAGTGGCTTAAAACCAAGTCTTCGAAGGGCATTAGCTATAAGAGACTTTAGTAGCTATGAAGAAATTGTGCGTTGTGCTATCAAGGTAGAAATGGAAGTTGGTGTTACATATCCATCTCATGGTTTTGACAAGAAATGAAAGATGGAGTTCAAGGAGAAATCTCAGAATAATGGTGAAAAGAAGATGAATGTTTCCTTATGGACAAAGTGTGGAAAGAAGCATGGTGGAGATTGTCTTAAAGGGACTAGAAAATGTTTTAAGTGTGGAAAAGAAGGTCATCGAGCAGCTGAGTGTCGAAGTAATGGAAAAAGGGTTTCTAATGATGTGAATAAAGCAAACACTGCAGAGAACGCACCACCAACACTACAATGCTTCATGTGCAAGGAAATGGGGCATTATGCTAATAATTGCCCTAATCCAAGGGTTGGTGATGATCAACATGAGCAACCACTGAAGGCAAAGGACAAAGGAAAGTCACATGCGATCACTATTGGCGATGTTGAATATGATAACGATGTGGTGGAATGATTAAGCGTTTATGTAGTGGGATTCCAAAATAATGTTGTATCATTGAGTATTGCAATATTTATTGATGTGGTATTCAAAGTGATTGAGATATTTTTTTTGGAAATAAGATGATATGCGCATAATGAAGACGAGAAAATGAAATGTTTAATAGCATTCATGAGCTCATGATTGATATAAGGACTAAGTGATATCATGGATTGAGTATATAGAATTTTGAGGATTTTGGTATGTGGAAAGTGTTAACTTTTAACTGCATTCATGTTTTCACTAAGGTATTCAAGAGAATACATGATTAAGGACTTTGAATGTTTAGAATGTGACCAACAAAACATATCTTATGATATATGGGGATCAACGATGGTATTAAATCTCTAGTAATCGTTTTCACTATGTTATGAGAGTGGACTGCAGTATTATGGATAAGCCTAAAGATTGAAATGGATTATGTTGGACATAAGTGATTATTGTTTAAGGATAGAAGTTTTTTTTTCAATATTATTGATGGGATGTTATAGTAATGTAGTTTTAGAAAAAGGACAACCTGCAGGACGGGCGACAACCCATCGCTTCGGACAAGGCTGTAGGAATCGAACCCACAACCGAAGTGCGACTGGCCTTTATCGCCTACCACTGACCTACAGGAAGTCCCTGTTTAGTAGAAACTAGTTTTATTATATTAAGCAGTATGATATATGAAGTATAAGTCCATTTTAGGAACCATATATGATTAATCTCACTATAGATCGATTTATGCATATAATTTTTGCTAACCTTTTGTTTGAGACAGATGGAATGACCCGTCATTCTATCACATGATCTGCTAACACTTCACGAATAACAAATTCAACTTCATTTATTTAAGACATGAAGTGGAAATTGTTCAAGGCACGAACAACAGTGAGATTGTACCAAAATAAAGTAAGTATTTATTCTAATTCAAATTTTCAACTTTAGGGGAAATGATCTTGAAAACCAAAAATGTTGTCCTAGTGATCTTATACCTGATGAATCAGATGGTACCTTATATCATCACAAATCTATGGATTTGTGATTACTGGCTTTTCCATAGCCATGTTCTCTACCACTCTCCATCAGAACATGATGGTTAGATTTCTCTTCCATATCAATATTTTCACCTATGTGGAAACCCAATGATTAGTTTATTTGGGTAACCGTTACGTTTCATACAGTTGTTTTGAAAGATTGGTTTTGGTATTCCTTTTTACGATGTGGGTTTCTATCAAAGAAACTTTCAAATAGTAAACCATTTATAACCCCGACGAATTTCGAGGGCGAAATTCATTTTAAGGGGGGTAGAATGTAACACCCTGAGATTTTATGAAAAATATTATTTTAATTTCATTAATGTCTTATGTTGTATTCTACACCAAGATTACCTTGCGCTATACGCAACACCGTATTAGCTTGCAGTATACGCAACACTATTCTTGGACCGTTTTACACACAATTTTGATAATAGTTATTCTACGCAACATTGAGTATATATATATAGATATATTAAATGTATAAATAAAATATGGTTGGATTCTGTTATACGAAACAACTAAGGATTCTTTCACAACACGCAACCCTGACTTGGCTTGCATTACACGCAATCACGACCTTCCTCGATAGCGTGTGTTGTACGCAATACCGGGTTTTAATAAACAATGTTATATTATTATAATATTGTCATGAACTAGCCGTTATGAATAGTATTAACTAAATTTTGAATTTTATAACATTATTATTCATCTTACACATTTCTAGAACATGGTATAAGAACAAAACAATTTTTTCGCGTAAAATAAGTATTTTTCAAAAAATGCAGTTTTGCCGCCTTTTGATGGCGCACCCACATTAAATCTAGTTTTTGACATGTTTATATGTTCAATTTGACAAAATAAAATTCTTCATTTGAATCAGGATATAAAAATTTACATTAGATAAAGTTTTGATATTTTTTCGATAACTTTCATATTTTAATGAATAGTAAAAACACGCTATATTTTAATTAAAAACAACTTTTTTCATCGTAATATCTTATGTGGTTAAATTATAATATTGAATGGTTTTAAATTATAAATAGAATATATTTTTACCATTTAATATAATGTATGTCATTAGCATTGATTTTACCTTGAATTCGTAGGTTAAATCAATTCAATCTTTTGCAATGTTTTAAACAAAAACCTGTTTTTATTCGACAACGGGATTAATTTTAATTTAATTTTTGCAACTTCTATTTATTGAATTTTAAAAAATGGATTCCATATTTGGAATCAGTGGGTCCAAATTATGTTAATAGGCTACTTTTTATTTTTGGGAATTATGAATAGTAACTACGGTAAATTTTATTTACCATAGTTAAAGGTAAATCGGGTAATTAAGGGTAAATATAATATTTTAAAATTACCCTAACAAATGTCAAAATCCTATTTCATGACTAAACGTCGACCCATATCACCTAAGGGTCGGATTAGAATCATTTAATGGACATTTGTCCATGAAAATAACTTAATTATTATTAAAACCAAAGAAAGTGACAACATGTCACTCTCTTAACTTTTATAAGTATATTAATTTTAATTTAGTGATAAACTTCATTAAACTTCAAACATGAATAGTATCGAGAAAGCTAATGAAATTATATACATCATATAAATTTATTTATAATTTTTAGGGATTAAATAATTATCATTAATTATGACACAATAGTGATGCAGAAATTGTTTATCTAGTGAAAAATCAAGAATATTGTTTTTATTAAACTAATAGTGACCATAAAATGCACAAATACCTAACCAAAACTTATTGGCCATGTAAATGTAAACCATAATCATCCAATGGTCTAATATTTGACCATTTGGAGCCTTATAAAAGCGATTATGACACTTATATTATTTTATTTTAAATGATGCCAAAGTTGTCACCTTCATAATTTAATAAATATAACAATTTAAATATTGTGATTTTAAGATGATAAATTCGAGTAAAAGTATTATTGTGAAAGGTAATATATTTATATTCATCATAGGATTTTATTTTAAATTTTATACAACAAATAAGTATATTAAATAATTATACAAAAATGATGTAGTAATTATTTTATTAAGAGATAAACCAAATAAATGGGTTTAAAAATAATAAAATAAATATTATATGAACTATTTATTGTGATACACTAATTTTATAGATACATATGACCTTTTATTAATATATTAAAGCTTTTAGTTCGAACATATCTTCTGTATATATTTTATTTAAATTCAAATAAATGAATAGTGTCAAAATTGACACTATTGTTATTTTACAAAAATAACATATTATAAAATTATTTAAAAATCACAAAAATATTTAAAAATTATAAATTTATATTTATATGGTCTATAATGTTATAAAGTAAACAATTATGGAAAATTCAAAACAAATAAGTAATTATTTGTTATAATTTAAAATTTAGAATTTTATTACCAGAAATAAACTTAAATAGATTAAATAAGGATAAATCAAAATGATAAGGTTTAAAATAAGATCCAAACATGTCTAAATTTGATTGGTTGATGATATTACAACCCTATCTCATCTAAGCTTCGAATATGAGTCATTTTTGGAGGTTTTTAAGTGGGGTTAGATTTATTATAAATTAATATTTTTAAGAATTCCTAAGGTGCCCCTCTCCTCCCTTATAAAAGGGTACCTCCTCCCACTCCTCCTCACACCAAAATTGAGCACTCAAGCTCGGACAACCCCTGACAAAATCCCTTCTCCACTTCCCTAGAATAATCCTAGAGGTCCTGGTCTTCTTCAAAGACCAATCTTAGTTCCCTAAGTGAAGGATTCAAAGAGGCATTTCAAAGAAGAGGTAATATCCATTACCGATCTTTTCAATTTCATTCTTCATCAAATTCTTCTTCTTTAGTTGTTTCATGATAAAGTAATAACATCAGTATTTATTATATACTGATATGTTATTATAAATATGAAACAACTATAATTAACCTTCTATCCATCCTACGGAAAAAGGAAATCACCGCGCGTGCGTACGTACGGAATACCGTCTCCACGACGCGATGAGATTCATTCTCCATGTTAACCATTTAAGAATGATTATAATGTATATATAAGAAATAATAATGAAATATATGACATTATAAAGCTACTGGATTTATGTATATATATACATATGTATGTCATCTACTTACTTCCATTTCAAGACAATAAGGAAAGAAAAACAGCGTTCATGCGTACGTACGGACTACCGTCTCCATGAACGGTGTTTTTCATTTTATTTATCTATCTATTATATATATATATATACTGAATATATATGATATATAAATCATATTTTATATTCTGGAAGTAATTAAATCATGATATAAGTAATAATGATGTCAAGAACAACAAGTCAAAACACCTACGATAAATGAAACGATTTTACCCAAAACGCTTCTTTAACATGGAATTTACAAAAGAACGGGTTATATAATGTCATAAGTGAACAATATATGATATCATAACAATGAATATGATTCTGTAATAAGTCAATAACATGATTTAAATCATTATACAGGAGGTTCGGACACTTACAAAGGAAGTCGGACCTAAGGTAAGGGGAAATATCACAATCTCATTTTTATCCGAGATTGTTTATTCGTAAGTATTTACTGGGGTGTATTTTATCATCCACATCCATGTTTCATCAATATGTAATATTATTTCCATCCACCTACAATTTTTTAAATCCATTTTTACCCTTCGGTGAGTTTTTAGTAATATGTATGAAAGGAATCTTTTGTCGTTTTTCGTACGAGGTACTTTTTTGACTTTTCCGACAAAAGTACGAAGAATGTTTTTTTTAACTTATACGGCATGAATGGATTTTTAAAACATTATTTCCAAGAAGCTTCCTTTACAAGTTTTCAAGTTTATTTTTAATAAACTTCTTTTATTTTAATGTCGTATGACATGTTATGAAAGGAAAAATGTTTTTGAAGAAGAAAGGATATTTTCCTCAAGAATAGAGTTCAAGTGTTTTATCAAAATTATTTTCCATCTAAGATAATAAAGGGTTCTGTTTTTATCCCAATTATTAAATTGATTTTATCATGTTGTGATGGAATTATTTTTATGAATTCCTTTATCTTATATGAATTGATTTATGATGTCATGATGTTTCAAGAATCCCATTTTTGTTACATGTGTTATGCGATGATGTATGTTTTATAATTATGTGGCACACATAAGAAAGGATTCATTATAAGATGGGTGGGACTTATATCTCCCTCCAATGCATTGGGTAAAGATTTTATATCTCATGAGATAGACATGGCTGGAATGGTAGGTTATACCGGTTCAGTGAAACAGGACTGAAACGAGGGTTACTCGATTCAGAAAGGGACTTTGTCCACTAAGATAGTCTTGGCAATGAGTCATGACTAACAAGAAATGATTTTCCATGATTATGTGATCATGCCACAAAGTTTCAAGTTTCATGTTATGATTATGGTGATCTCATTTTCAATTCTATGATTTGTTCCATGTTAAGATATTATGATCTCTTTTGCAGGTTATGATTTTCAAAAAGATATGATATGATTTTTATTTCTTTTGTATACCCTTACTGAGCATTTGAGCTCACCCTTTTTTGTTTTCTTTTCCCCTGGATATAAAGAAAGGTTTTAGGTAAAAAAAAATGGAAGATCTTTATGGGAGATATTGAAGATCTTTCACCAGGATTAGAAGATTATGTTCCGAGTTTCCAAAGACACTAAACTATTACGATCCTTGTGTGTGTGTTTTTGTTATGTACTAAGTATTCCGCAAATGTAATGTAATGTCAATGTATGTCAGGATACGGGTCTCTACATTTGGTATAAGAGGAAAGGTTTAGTCAACCTTGGGAAACTAGGATGCGAAAACGTTAGTGAGATCCCTAGAGATATTTCTAAGGTATGTATAGGGATGTCTCTAAGGTTAAGTATACGTATAGGTTATAGTCCTAGAATTTCTCTAACGATCTTTGAATTTAACCTAAGATGTTAGATATTTAGGGCACTACCCCTTTATTATGTTGTTTTCCCTAGCATGATTTTTGCCTCTCACACTATTCTTTTGGGGTTTTAGACGATGACTGGAACCCGAAGGAACCGTGTTGATCAATGCAATGGACAATGCAATGATTGTCCCCCTGAGCAACCAAACAATATGGGAGATGGAATGCAAAATCTTGTAGCCATGCTCACACAACTTTCTCAAGCTATAAATCATGCAGGACTTCCAAACGAGCAAAGGAACGAGCAACACTCTGTTGAATCCTTCATGAGGCAGCGTCCGCCTTCTTTTAGTGGGTCTACTGATCCATTAGTTGCTGAACAATGGATTAGTACTACTGAAAAGATATTTTCAGTTCTTCAATGTTCTGAACATGATAAATTCATCTTAGCAGTATATCGTTTGGAAGGTGAAGCTGATCAATGGTGGAATCTTATCAAGAATACGAGGCCAAGGGATGAAATTGAGTCCATGGAATGGGACGAGTTCAAGAACTTGTTTTTCAGTAAGTACTTCCCTCGTATTCTTCGAACAAAGATGGAGAAAGAGTTTCTTGAACTGAAGCAAAGGGACGATGAATCTGTTGGTACCTATGAAGCAAATTTTACATGACTTGCAAGGTATGCTTCTGGTATTATCATCCAACCTGAAAATAAAGTTGATCGATTTTTCAGTGGCTTAAAACCAAGTCTTCGAAGGGCATTAGCTATAAGAGACTTTAGTAGCTATGAAGAAATTGTGCGTTGTGCTATCAAGGTAGAAATGGAAGTTGGTGTTACATATCCATCTCATGGTTTTGACAAGAAACGAAAGATGGAGTTCAAGGAGAAATCTCAGAATAATGGTGAAAAGAAGATGAATGTTTCCTTATGCACAAAGTGTGGAAATAAGCATGGTGGAGATTGTCTTAAAGGGACTAGAAAATGTTTTAAGTGTGGAAAAGAAGGTCATCGAGCAGCTGAGTGTCGAAGTAATGGAAAAAGGGTTTCTAATGATGTGAATAAAGCAAACACTGCAGAGAACGCACCACCAACACTTCAATGCTTCAAGTGCAAGGAAATGGGGCATTATGCTAATAATTGCCCTAATCCAAGGGTTAGTGATGATCAACATGAGCAACCACTGAAGTCAAAGGACAAAGGGAAGTCACATGCGATCACTATTGGCGATGTTGAATATGATAATGATGTGGTGGAATGATTAAGCGTTTATGTAATGGGATTCCAAAATAATGTTGTATCATTGAGTATTGCAATATTTATTGATGTGGTATTCAAAGTGATTGAGATATTTTTTTTGGAAATAAGATGATATGCGCATAATGAAGATGAGAAAATGAAATGTTTAATAGTATTCATGAGCTCATGATTGATATAAGGACTAAGTGATATCATGGATTGAGTATATAGAATTTTGAGGATTTTGGTATGTGGAAAGTGTTATCTTTTAACTGCATTCATGTTTTCACTAAGGTATTCAAGAGAATACATGATTAAGGACTTTGAATGTTTAGAATGTGACCAACAAAACATATCTTATGATATATGGGGATCAACGATGGTATTAAATCTCTGGTAATCGTTTTCACTATGTTATGAGAGTGGACTGCAGTATTATGGATAAGCCTAAAGATTGAAATGGATTATGTTGGACATAAGTGATTATTGTTTAAGGATAGAAGTTTTTTTTCAATATTATTGATGGGATGTTATAGTAATGTAGTTTTAGAAAAAGGACAACCTGCAGGACGGGCGACAACCCATCGCTTTGGACAAGGCTGTAGGAATCGAACCCACAACCGAAGTGCGACTGGCCTTTATCGCCTACCACTGACCTACAGGAAGTCCCTGTTTAGTAGAAACTAGTTTTATTATATTAAGCAGTATGATATATGAAGTATAAGTCCATTTTAGGAACCATATATGATTAATCTCACTATAGACCGATTTATGCATATAATTTTTGCTAACCTTTTGTTTGAGACAGATGGAATGACCCGTCTTTCTATCACATGATCTGCTAATACTTCACGAATAACAAATTCAACTTCATTTATTTAAGACATGAAGTGGAAATTGTTCAAGGCACGAACAACAGTGAGATTGTACCAAAATAAAGTAAGTATTTATTCTAATTCAAATTTTCAACTTTAGGGGAAATGATCTTGAAAACCAAAAATGTTGTCCTAGTGATCTTATACCTGATGAATCAGATGGTACCTTATATCATCACAAATCTATGGATTTGTGATTACTGGCTTTTCCATAGCCATGTTCTCTACCACTCTCCATCAGAACATGATGGTTAGATTTCTCTTCCATATCAATATTTTCACCTATGTGGAAACCCAATGATTAGTTTATTTGGGTAACCGTTACGTTTCATACATTTGTTTTTAAAGATTGGTTTTGGTATTCCTTTTTACGATGTGGGTTTCTATCAATGAAACTTTCAAATAGTAAACCATTTATAACCCCGATGAATTTCGAGGTCGAAATTCATTTTAAGGGGGGTAGAATGTAACACCCTGAGATTTTATGAAATATATTATTTTAATTTCATTAATGTCTTATGTTGTATTCTACACCAAGTATACCTTGTGCTATACGCAACACCGTATTAGCTTGCAGTATACGCAACACTATTCTTGGACCGTTTTACACACAATTTTGATAATAGTTATTCTACGCAACATTGAGTATATATATATAGATATATTAAATGTATAAATGAAATATGGTTGGATTCTGTTATACGAAACAATGAAGGATTCTTTCACAACACGCAACCCTGACTTGGCTTGCATTACACGCAATCACGACCTTCCTCGATAGCGTGTGTTGTACGCAATACCGGGTTTTAATAAACAATGTTATATTATTATAATATTGTCATGAACTAGCCGTTATGAATAGTATTAACTAAATTTTGAATTTTATAACATTATTATTCATCTTACACATTTCTAGAACATGGTATAAGAACAAAACAATTTTTTCGGGTAAAATAAGTATTTTTCAAAAAATGCAGTTTTGTCGCCTTTTGATGGAGCACCCACATTAAATCTAGTTTTGGACATGTTTATATGTTCAATTTGACAAAATAAAATTCTTCATTTGAATCAGGATATAAAAATTTACATTAGATAAAGTTTTGATATTTTTCCGATAACTTTCATATTTTAATGAATAGTAAAAACACGCTATATTTTAATTAAAAACAACTTTTTTAATCGTAATATCTTATGTGGTTAAATTATAATATTGAATGGTTTTAATGTATAAATAGAATATATTTTTACCATTTAATATAATTTATGTCATTAGCATTGATTTTACCTTGAATTCGTAGGTTAAATCAATTCAATCTTTTGCAATGTTTTAAACAAAAACCCGTTTTTATTCGACAACGGGATTAATTTTAATTTAATTTCTGCAACTTCTGTTTATTGAATTTTAAAAAATGGATTCCATATTTGGAATCAGTGGGTCCAAATTATGTTAATAGGCTACTTTTTATTTTTGGGAATTATGAATAGTAACTACGGTAAATTTTATTTACCATAGTTAAAGGTAAATCGGGTAATTAAGGGTAAATATAATATTTTAAAATTACCCTAACAAATGTCAAAATCCTATTTCATGACTAAAAGTCGACCCATATCACCTAAGGGTCGGATTAGAATCATTTAATGGACATTTGTCCATGAAAATAACTTAATTATTATTAAAACCAAAGAAAGTGACAACATGTCACTCTCTTAAATTTTATAAGTATATTAATTTTAATTTAGTGATAAACTTCATTAAACATCGAACATGAATAGTATCCAGAAAGCTAATGAAATTATCTACATCATATAAATTTATTTATAATTTTTAGGGATTAAATAATTATCATTAATTATGACACAATAGTGATGCAGAAATTGTTTATCTAGTGAAAAATCAAGAATATTGTTTTTATTAAACTAATAGTGACCATAAAATGCACAAATACCTAACCAAAACTTATTGGCCATGTAAATGTAAACCATAAGCATCCAATGGTCGAATATTTGACCATTTGGAGCCTTATAAAAGCGATTATAACACTTATATTATTTTATTTTAAATGATGCCAAAGTTGTCGCCTTCATAATTTAATAAATATAACAATTTAAATATTGTTATTTTAAGATGATAAATTCGAGTAAAAGTATTATTGTGAAAGGTAATATATTTATCTTCATCATAGGATTTTATTTTAAATTTTATACAACAAATAAGTATATTAAATAATTATACAAAAATGATGTAGTAATTATTTTATTAAGAGATAAACCAAATAAATGGGTTTAAAAATAATAAAATAAATATTATATGAACTATTTAATGTGATACACTAATTTTATAGATACATATGACCTTTTATTAATATATTAAAGCTTTTAGTTCGAACATATCTTCTGTATGTATTTTATTTAAATTCAAATAAATGAATAGTGTCAAAATTGACACTATTGTTATTTTACAAAAATAACATATTATAAAATTATTTAAAAATCACAAAAATATTTAAAAATTATAAATTTATATTTATATGGTCTATAATGTTATAAAGTAAACAATTATGGAAAATTCACAACAAATAAGTAATTATTTGTTATAATTTAAAATTTAGAATTTTATTACCACAAATAAACTTAAATAGATTAAATAAGGATAAATCAAAATGATAAGGATTAAAATAAGATCCAAACATGTCTAAATTTGATTGGTTGATGATATTACAACCCTATCTCATCTAATCTTCGAATATGAGTCATTTTTGGAGGTTTTTAAGTGGGGTTAGATTTATTATAAATTAATATTTTTAAGAATTCCTAAGGTGCCCCTCTCCTCCCTTATAAAAGGGTACCTCCTCCCACTCCTCCTCACACCAAAATTGAGCACTCAAGCTCGGACAACCCCTGACAAAATCCCTTCTCCACTTACCTAGAATAATCCTAGAGGTCCTGGTCTTCTTCAAAGACCAATCTTAGTTCCCTATGTGAAGGATTCAAAGAGGCATTTCAAAGAAGAGGTAATATCCATTACCGATCTTTTCAATTTCTTTCTTCTTCAAATTATTCTTCTTTAGTTGTTTCATGATAAAGTAATAACATCAGTATTTATTATATACTGATATGTTATTATAAATATGAAACAACTATAATTAACCTTCTATCCATCCTACGGAAAAAGGAAATCACCGCGCGTGCGTACGTACGGAATACCGTCTCCACGACGCGATGAGATTCATTCTCCATGTTAACCATTTAAGAATGATTATAATGTATATATAAGAAATAATAATGAAATATATGACATTATAAAGCTACTGGATTTATGTATATATATACATATGTATGTCATCTACTTACTTCCATTTCAAGACAATAAGGAAAGAAAAACAGCGTTCATGCGTACGTACAGACTACCGTCTCCATGAACGGTGTTTTTCATTTTATTTATCTATCTATTATATATATATATATATACTGAATATATATGATATATAAATCATATTTTATATTCTGGAAGAAATTAAATCATGATATAAGTAATAATGATGTCAAGAACAACAAGTCAAAACACCTACGATAAATGAAACGATTTTACCCAAAACGCTTCTTTAACATGGAATTTACAAAAGAACGGGTAATATAATGTCATAAGTGAACAATATATGATATCATAACAATGAATATGATTCTGTAATAAGTCAATAACATGATTTAAATCATTATACAGGAGGTTCGGACACTTACAAAGCAAGTCAGACCTAAGGTAAGGGGAAATATCACAATCTCATTTTTATCCAAGATTGTTTATTCGTAAGTATTTACTGGGGTGTATTTTATCATCCACATCCATGTTTCATCAATATGTAATATTATTTCCATCCACCTACAATTGTTTAAATCCATTTTTACCCTTCGGTGAGTTTTTAGTAATATGTATGAAAGGAATCTTTTGTCGTTTTTCGTACGAGGTACTTTTTTGACTTTTCCGACAAAAGTACGAAGAATGTTTTTTTTAACTTATACGGCATGAATGGATTTTTAAAACATTATTTCCAAGAAGCTTCCTTTACAAGTTTTCAAGTTTATTTTTAATCAACTTCTTTTATTTTAATGTCGTATGACATGTTATGAAAGGAAAAATGTTTTTGAAGAAGAAAGGATATTTTCCTCAAGAATGGAGTTCAAGTGTTTTATCAAAATTATTTTCCATCTAAGATAATAAAGGGTTCTGTTTTTATCCCAATTATTAAATTGATTTGATCATGTTGTGATGGAATTATTTTTATGAATTCCTTTATCTTATATGAATTGATTTATGATGTCATGATGTTTCAAGAATCCCATTTTTGTTACATGTGTTATGCGATGATGTATGTTTTATAATTATGTGGCACACATAAGAAAGGATTCATTATAAGATGGGTGGGACCTATATCTCCCTCCAATGCATTGGGTAAAGATTTTATATCTCATGAGATAGACATGGCTGGAATGGTAGGTTATACCGGTTCAGTGAAACAGGACTGAAACGAGGGTTACTCGATTCAGAAAGGGACTTTGTCCACAAAGATAGTCTTGGCAATGAGTCATGACTAACAAGAAATGATTTTCCATGATTATGTGAGCATGCCACAAAGTTTCAAGTTTCATGTTATGATTATGGTGATCTCATTTTCACTTCTATGATTTGTTCCATGTTAAGATATTATGATCTCTTTTGCAGGTTATGATTTTCAAAAAGATATGATATGATTTTTATTTCTTTTGTATACCCTTACTGAGCATTTGATCTCACCCTTTTATGTTTTCTTTTCCCCAGGATATAAAGAAAGGTTTTAGGTAAAAAAAATGGAAGATCTTTATGGGAGATATTGAAGATCTTTCACCAGGATTAGAAGATTATGTTCCGAGTTTCCAAAGACACTAAACTATTACGATCCTTGTGTGTGTGTTTTTGTTATGTACTAAGTATTCCGCAAATGTAATGTAATGTCAATGTATGTCAGGATACGGGTCTCTACATCCATCCTTGGCAGGCCACATGGTTTACCAGGCTATTCGCAGGCCGTGCGACCTGGCTTGACTTACCCAGACATCCTTTCATCCGTGCCCTGAGCCCCCCGAAACACCCCAAGGCCTCTCACACTTTTAGGAAACATTTTAAAGCCCCAAAGACAAAGGGTTCGACCAAAAATACAACAAAAACATACCTTTCCGAAAATCAGGATATTACAATATTCCTTCTCAAAACGTGTCACATGCACCTAGCATACCGGTTGTGGTCTTGGGTAAGTCACACATGGATTATCACTACCCTTGTAGGACCCATTGGGATGGTTCTTGATAGAGTGTCATTAGGGCACAGTTCTACCTTAGGATTAGATAATAGATTTTAGTCTAGTTTTGAGGATAGGTTTGGGAATAATGAAAATATTGTTAAATATTTCCAATTTTTTATTTTAGGATAGAAACCCTAGTATTGGTTTGGTTTTGATATCTATTCCTCAGGTCTCTGAAAACTATATTATTTACACAGTACATATAGATAGTGGTTGTAGAGAAAACATTGGTACATGCATAATATAAGTTTGGGTTGTGATTTATATGTCCTTATTTAGACAGATCCCCAAATATACTCCTTCAACACACTGCCTCTTTTTTATTTAAATATTCTTCCGCTATTTAATCCTGCTATTATTCCACCACATTATCATGAGGATGACTCTATTGAGTGACTATTATTTAATATAAGGGCTTGTATAAGAGGTAGTACCGCTAGGTGGATTTCCAGTTATTCCAACATCCGTAGGGAAGACATTCTCACCAGATGTACTAGATGAGGATGAACATATGTTCAGTTAACTACATTCGTTTTAATGGAAGTGGCCTCCCAGGTTTTGGGGAAATCTAGTCCCCCAGATAGTTGAATAATGGGTAGAGGATACAACCCACATTTTTCACTTCATGAGGGAATCTACCAATCTGATAGTGGTCTTAGAGGTGAGTATTTTTTAGGAATCTTTTAGGCAATGGTGTAGTATGGTGACTCATGTACATAATGAGACAACCCTCTACTGGTAATATTTTCACTGTCTCTTCTGGGAGGATTTTTATCTATACTTATTCTGATCAGTGCATATCTACGAGATTCCCATTTATAATATGGAAATATTATTCTGTAAGAGTATTCATCGATGTTTAATGATATCCTAATATACTCCATGGATATGTTGAGAGATCAATTATAGAGAACATAATCTCTATTAGAGAATTATCTAATCTATTAATGATTTAGTGATATCTATTTTAATTCCCACCTATGCTGGAGTGACTGAGTGGTATTTAGTAGTGGAGATATTCTTGGTAGAGAAGACACTAGTAGATGGTGATAGTAGGGAGAACATTGGAGATAAGACATCAAAAAAAAATGTATGTTATGGTTTTCACTTGGATCTAGGAATGTGTGTAACATTATAAGACTATCATATAATAGCGGATTAGCAGTTCGGGACTCTTAAGATGGATCGAGTCATCCGAGGGAGAGGTGGTTCTTTTGATGTGACAGTAGGGGACATCTCCCTAGGGATTTTATGACCCATCATATAGTTGACCGAGGAATGGTCAAGGGACATACAAAAAGGTAAAAAGGTTCGATAAGGGATGTATATTGGGATGAAAATGAGAAAAATTCGATGGTAGTGTAGAATTAGGTGGCAGGAAGTTTGACTTGTTGTCACCACCACCGCCAGCTGGTCCTGGTAGTCTCATGGAGCTGGTGGTATTGGGAGGGGAAAACTATAGGTAGTGGAGGCCTATGATCCTGAGGCTCTCAAGATGATTAGAGGAATGATCTATGTCTTCTATACTATATCTATATTACTGATAGAAAAGAGTGTTACACACTATTTCATTATAACTTGTATGGTTGAAGACTTATATATTCTGATTGAGACATTTTCTCGACCCTTCCACTTGGAGAATGTAACTAGAAGTGACTCAATGATCACACACTTCTGTTAATAGTATGATCTAATGCATGTATGTGAGTGATTCGTATGTTATTTATTTTTATCATAAATTATGCATTATAATTGTATATTAAGTTTGAAATGACTATCCATAATTCATGTAAATATCAAATATTTTAGTTGGAGGATGTAGTGTATCCACAGAGACTGATCTAGTTTTTCCATGGTAGGTGAGAAGGAAACCCATACATAGACGGATGAGTTAATATATAGGAGGTGTAGTGGATTATGAAGTAGTTGGATTTCAGGAATCGGGTAGTAGTAGATGTTATAGAATACTAGTTTTTTTTAGTTGTTGAAGATTTTGAGGATTTAATTCTTGAGGATGTGTCAATATTACCTATCTAATGGTAGATAGGGTTATAAATTGACATAAACAGATTTTTATCCACGATATCTACATCATCATATCATATAGATCCCACAATGCATGAAGAATTGAGGGTACAATTTTAGGACTGGTAGATGATGGGATTTTGGAGACCTAGAGTTTCCCCTTGGAAAGCCCTTGTGTTGTTCACTAAAAAGGCTAATAAGATCTTGAGTATTTTTGTGGATTATCAGAACCTAATCCAAGTGACAATGATTAATAAATATCCACTACATAGTATTAATGAACTTTTCGACCGGTTAAATTTGGAATGATGGTTCTCAATGATTTTACACATATTATGTTATCACCAGCAATGAATACGAGATGAGGTTATACCGATGAAAATATTATGATTTCAATATGGTCACTACGAGTACATGGGGATTTCTTTCAACATGAAAAATGCCTAGGAAGTGTTAATGGGACTCATGAATCGGATCTTTCATCCTTTTATTGACTGGTTTTTGGTTTTCAAATATTGAAAATATCCTAGTTTACCCATCATCCTATAATAAGAATGCAATATGGTTGAGGATATTACTAGAAATAATTTGAGATTATTATATTAATGGGATAATCTGGAAGTGTTAGTATTAGATTTAGGAACACCATTTCCCAATACATGTCATCTTAGCTAATTTTATAGAAATAGACCCAATGAAGGTTGAGTCAATATTATCTTTGGAGACACCTAAGAGTGTGAGAGAGTTGCATAGCTTCCTTGGGTTGACATGATACACTAGTAAATTCGTGACTACATTTTTCGAGATATTGGGACATTTGACTAATTTGAACAAGAAAGGGAAGCATCTCATTTAGATAGAGAGGTTCCAGATGAACATTCAAGAGATACAGAAGTGGTTTATGGGTTCTTTCATTTTATGATTTCAAGAGGATGGTGTCCAGTATATAGTGTTTTGTGATGCCTCAGGGACCAAAATTGGTTTATTATTGAGGTTGAGGTAGACTATGACCGTCCATGGGTCTTGAAAGTTTATAACTCACAATAATAAATACATGATTCATTATATTATATTGTCATCAGTGGTATTAGGATATAATATTTGGTGAAACTACCAAATATGATAGTTGTTTATCATCTAATCTTACCATAAGAGGCTCAGGTATATCTTCTCCCAAAATGATATTAACTTGATAAATATATGATTGTTGGAGTTCCACTATGACTATGAGTTAGAGATATTCTATAAATCATCAAATGTTAATGTTGTAGTAAATTATTTGAACATGGGATATTTTTCTCAATTGTCGATCGAGGCTTCAAAGTAGTTATCCCCATTTCAATTTTCCTTATTGGAATAGGACGGTGCTTCATATCTAAAATTGATTGTTTTTATCCCACTACTTCTATAACATGTTATGAAGGATCAATAGATACATACAGACTACAAGACTTTACACACTCCTATATGTACTGGATGTTCTCCTGATGGATTTTTTGAAGGTGGGGAGCATGTCATCCTTTTTAGAGGATGGATGGAGGTACTATTGACGTTATAGGAGGTGTTTATGAGGTACTTACATGCACATTTTCTAGAGATACATCTATTTATGTAAAAGATACACTATGATCTCTAAATTCAATTCTAGTGGCTAGGAATAAAGAAATGTAAAACAATGTTTGTCACTTGATACCTCACATTTTAGCATATGATGGTTGGGAACCAGGTTCCATCAGTTTTGTCTCAACCCCTATAGGTTGCACAGTGTATGTGAAATGGGATATATATGGACATCATGAGGGGGTTCCCATGGAGTTCTGTAGGACATGATTCTATATGGGTGATCATAGAATTACTCACTGTCCCATCCCATGTCCTAGATATCTCATAGTACAGTTCAGCAGAGAGATTGGGATGAAATTATGTGTAGGAAGTATTCTAACTATATGGAGGTCCCTATATTGATTATTTAAGAGAGTGATACTCACTTCACATCTTAATCATGAGAAAGATTATAGAAGGACTTTGATAATCATTTCTATTTTAGCATTATGATCCACCCCCAAACTGATGTTTGGACTAAGTAGATCATATGTGTTCTTGAGGAAATACTGCCTGTTTCCTTGTTAGACTTCTTCCGTAGTTAGGTGGATCACCAACCCATGAAGGAGTTTGAATTTACAAATAACTAAAATTCCACCATCACTATGGAACCATTTGAGACTTTTTATGGACAAACCTATAGGTCACCACTATGCTGGATTGATACAGGTGATTTCACATTCATGGGTCCAATGTTGGTGAGAGCTACTATGAAGAAGGTTCATATCATCCAAGAGAAGATTAGGACTACACAATGAAATCAAAAGTCGTATACAAACCAACGAAGGAAGATATTGGAGTTTGAGTAGAATGTCCATGTGTTCATAAAGGTCTCGCTATGGTGTGGATAATTTATATTTGTCCAAAGTGGAATGTTATATCTAAGATTCATTATCCCCTTATAGAAATTGTGTAGATTCAGTGAGGAGTCAAGGTTCATGGGGTGACCATCACAGTTAGACTGGGTGCACATCATGTTCCTTCTTTCACATCAAATGAGTTATTTGAATAAATCATCACATGTTATCAACTGAATAAGATGGACATAGAGAATGGAGATACCTTTGTAGATTACCCAGTCGACATCAAGTATCATTAGTAGAAGACTCTTTATGGGTAAGTGATTCCATTAGTTTGTGTCAAGTGGAAACATGATAGTCTTTAGGAATTCACCTGGGAGTGGGAATCCTAGATGTGATATTAGTACCCACATTTTTTTGAGTAGTCATTTTCACTTTTAAAGATGAAAATCCCTACTATGCGGATAATGTAATGAATCAATTTTTTCAATTTAAAGCATTCAAATATATATATTAATATTATGGGAGAAAAGTGTTAAGAAAAAAATTGGAATAATTCCACAACGAAGGCTTCAATCAAATATATTAATATCACATAAATAAATACTCATAGACATTTTTATAAAAAAATTGTAATAATTCCACAATGAAGGCTTCAATCAAAAATATGAGACTACCATTGATTTTAGAGTGTGAGTTTTATTTTAAGCATGATATTACCTTTTATTGGTTTAGATGCTAGGGTTAGGTGTGGTTTGGATGGAGTAATAAATTAATTAATTAATATAATATATTTAATTTTTAAATTTCCATGAGCTAAATACCTCTTCTATAAATACACTATTATGGGTAAATCTTGGGTTATGCCTCATAAACCAAGAGAACTAGAGGGGAGATGATGAAGATAATTGAAGGATAAAAATTTAACAGAAGATCGAATAGATACCATAAGGTTCATCTACACAAATGGAATTCATGGCACTCATAAATGATTATGAAACAAGATTGTTTTTCATTAGTTACCAATCTGATCTCAAGGTAGGATGTTATTTTATATTTATTTCATCATAGAATATTATTTTATAATGAATGAGAAAGAACTAAAAAAACATGGTGATTAAATGTTTGATTATGTTTATGGGTTTGATATTATATCTTCTTGGTTTTGGTTAAAAGTTTTGATTTATAATTATTAAACACTATTCATTGTTCTAATGGAAATGAATCAAGGAAAACCTAAACATGTCTAAGGTTCATTCATTATTTTTTGGTTTGTTCTTTCCTCCCAGGTTTTATTCATTAATCATGGGAAATTTATTAATCTCATGGTTTGACAAATACATATTATTATATTATTATGTGAATGTTATTTGTTGCAACGGGTCAATATGACAGTTTTGGTTCATCATCGAGAGAGTGATTGAGGTGTCAAGATAGAGGATGATCAGGGTGGATTGAATTGGGACAATTATTCTTGTTTCCCTATTTGATGTGTGATAAAAATGTATGGCATGATATAGAGATATATGAGTAGATAGTGGCCCGGTTTTTTGTGAATATTAATGATGAGGGTTGTTCAACACAGATTCAAGATTTTCACTGAGAATTTTTTCTACACTGAAAACTGAAGGTGTGGGAAAATATCTGTGAAGGAAACCATGTTATTCTATAAATAAAATGATACAAAACATCTAATACAATGTTAAATACCATGTGGGATCCCTAAATCCGGTTCTTAGTATTCTATAAAAATGTAAGGATATCATACCATGTGGTACCTACCACACATCATTGAACCCCTAGATGGTGGTATGCCATGTATATTAGATGATACAGGGGCACATGTCAAGTACACAGGGTAAGCCATGTACCCAAGCACAACTAGAGTACACAGGTTATGTGGTGTACTTGGAGATGGCTAGGTATACCTGGGCAGAGCCATGTACATGAGCAGGATTTGGTAGGATCGGAAGGGTTCTGGTTAGAATTTATATGCCTTGAATCCTTAGAGGACACACCGTGTATTTTGATGTTTTCATTCCATGTGTGATAGGGATACATGGGCATACCAGAGCATAGAAAGCTACACCATTCACCCCTAGAACACATTATGTACTCCCTATGAGGGTGTTTGGAGACCTTTATTTATTTAGTATAGATCATTTCTTATTAAGGGTGGTTCATTGGTCCTTTCATACCAGGGTACAATGCTACATTACATCCTAGGAATAAAACTATAACCCCCTCCATGTATTTAATATTAGATAGAGTTTGATGTACCCCCATGTAGGACCAGAGTGGGATCTATTATCAATCATAGGTAGGGTTTGTGGTATTAGTGTGAGCAAAATATATAGGGTATCAATCCCCTATTTAAAAGGTTGATCCATTATGGTTTGTGGTGTCCCCTTGTGTACTTGGGTGCAATCCTCTATTTATAAAATTATATCACTAGAGATCTAATGAGTGGTTATTAGCGAGACCTTAAGATCATGACTTCTCAAATGAGTGACTTAAGTGGCATCATATCCTTCAAAGTGAGTACTCCCATAATGAGAGTTACCAAGAATCTTTTGGCAGAATCCTATGTCTTGCAGTGTTGGTTGATACCACTTGAGGCTGGTTCTCCATTATGAGTATATTGAGGCTGCATTTATTATTACTCTGTGTCTTATCCTATTTTAATATATTGTGATGAGATGATTTCACCTGATGCCTCGTGCTTAGTGATTTTGAGGTGCCCTACTGGGTATTGTTATACTCATCCCTATATGGGATATTCCTTGATGTGTCTTGTCTTATGCAGGTGTCAGACGTTCTATTATTGTCCTGGGAGAATCGAGATAAGGATCATCATAGTTCATGGATAGCAAGAATGAGGTGTATACCAACATTTCATTTTCATTCCCCTGAGCAAGTTGGACTCTTTTTTAGGTTTTTTTGGATGTGTATTTAGACCAATATCACCTTTTTAACATTAGTTTTGTAATTTTAATGTGGTTTTATATATGTATTTGTAATTCTTATCACGTTTGTTTCATTTAATCATTTTATGTTCTTAGAGATTTTTGTGCATGCATATAGGTCAATTAAGAAATTTCTTCCCATGTGTGGGATATCCCTACTCACTACAGGTTACCAACCCCTATACCATTTTATGTTGTATTTGGGAAGTCACAATCACCTTATAACCATCTAGGTATGCCTCTGTAATTCAGTTTGTGAAAATATCTTTATGACAAGGTGTTGATTTGGGTCAAGGATTTCAGTATCCACCCACCATTGAAAAAGTAGTTGTTGTCCAAATATTTGGAAAATAGAAATGTAGATTCATATTCATTGAATACCTAGATAGTGAGATTTAAAGGACACCAAAACATTTGATAATTTTAATAGTTAAACTACTCAAATGAACATTTAATATATTGAAGGATAATTTCTTGTAATTTCTACAATAGTTTAAAATATAATGAGTGCTAGATATAATGTACAACATTAAGAGTTGTTATCATTAGTGGTAATATAGATATATGATTATAGTTTAATGTCCCAAATATTATAATAAAGACATCTTTGTGTACTATTATATCTGGATACTAACAACCATGACAACAACCATGGATTAATGTGTAAATGAATGATAGTTTGTTCTAAAATATGAAGTTCAAAACATGATATTTAGTATCTCAAAAGGGTGAGTTTTTAATATTCGGAAATTTCTTTGAAAATAATTTTAAACTATTTGATAAGTTTTCAAATAATCCTATTTTTTGTGTTTTTGAATGGATGAGTGTTAGGAATACTTCAATACTGAGATGGAGGGGCTATGAATCAGTGTTGGGGACTTTTTAAACCATTAAATTCATTTTATACTTTTCCCTCTTAGATCATCTAATATATTGGTTATCCTATTTTCATTCCATTTTAATATGAAATAATATGAAAGAATGTAAAGGATATCCCATGGTGGTTTTATAAGGTTTACTTCTCAGTAAGAGTATCCAATCCTTTTTTTATATGTTGGTGACCAATATAAAGATTATCCACTATAAGGATATTCTAATTATAGTGGCCTAGATCAAAAAATTTCAAAACCAAGTGTGTAACCCAATACATTAGGTGGTGATAGAAAAATTCCAAATGATCTAGAATGGGAAATACCCAGTCCATACTACAACACCTAGCTAGATATTTATACCATAAGTGTAGAATGTATTCTACTTATTCAATTACATTGAACACCAAGAAATCCCTCCTCCAATTTCCAATTCTTTAAAATTTCGTAGAAAAAATTTGTTCTCCACTTCATTCTTCCCATATTTTTTAAGCCAAACTATATGAAAAGAACCTCTCTTCTTATTCCTTTGTAAATATAGTAGTTAACACAAATTTATTTTTCACCATAACAACAAACAATAATGGTAATTTTCTTACCCAGATGTAAGACTTAATCTTCTCCTTTCCTTCTTCTTCTTCATCTTTCTTCCATCTTCTTACTTTAGTGCAATTTGAATTGCACTTGAAATTTTTCTCATCTTATTTCATTATCTTCTTCTTATTCTTATGATACTATTCATATTTTACTTCCTTATTTAGAACTCGTATGTTTTAAATTTCAATATATTTCACCTATCTGTCAGATACCACTTCGTTCGATACCTTCTTCACCTCTTCATAGAGTACTCTATTTCTCCATCATGTTCTTCTACTACAATTAATCGGATCCACCTCTATTTGATATCCTTATTCTTGAAATGAAACATCGACACAAAATAGAATTAATCTCAAGTATCATGGACCACAAATCCATGATAAAATTACTATAAAAAACCTATTAAGGATCTATTGAAAAAAATCTAGAAATATTAACATGAAACTCCAAGTCCTCTTTATATAGGTACTATTTCTCTAAAAAACATAGATAGGATCACAAACATCAAATTCAAACATCCTACATCACATTTGAATTTTCTAATAGAATCATAATTCTTTTGAAAAAATTAAAAGCTTCTTTAAAATAAATTATTAAACAAGATTTATTGACAAATTACTCAAATATCATCACAAACAATATCATTAATCCTTCATTAAATCTCATCCAGAATCATGATCCTTCCTTTTTGATTATTGAGGCATTGAAAACCCATATTTTCATCATTAAAACTAATTCCATTATAAATACTTTTTAAATATCTTCACACCCTCAACCTGGTACATCATTATAACAACTCATCAACCTGATATCCTCATAAGGATCGTAATTGGTTGACCATTCTCTATTCAAAATACCAGGAGATACTCTTTTCTTTGTCTAGTGAACTAATAATAATTCATCATGTGTTCTTTGTCTGATGAACTCTAGAAGTTTATCTCTTCTTCCTCTTCCATATGAATTAATGAAATTATATTTGAGTTTTTATATCCAATGAGCTCAATAGGTATCTACATTTAGTTAATTAAAATTCATTTACATTTTTTAATATTATACATATGCAATCATCATAAAATAAATTCATATGGTTCTTATTTATAGGATTTACGTGTCCCATACTATTCCATCTGAAACAAATATCCTTAGATTTCTATCAAATGGATCTTATCATGAAGCCTTCTTCAAACATCCTTTCATCTTGAAATTCCATTAATATTTATTATCCCGATGTTCATCAAATTTTTCCTTTTCCCATTGAATTATTTAGGAAACCACTATCCAATCATTCATAAACATTCATTTATTTTTCTTGTAATTCATAAATAATTGTTTTGTTGGGACTTTTCCCAATACTTATCTATCTAATGATCTTATATTCATTCATCATCCAAAGATCTATGATCTCTTTTGGTAACCATTATCTAAAAAACATAGTTTTAATAATGTACCCCAAACTTCATCCTTCATCAAACATTAGCTATAATAATAATCAAATTTTTATAAAAAATAATTTTAGTACATTGAATAAAAAAAATCATCACATGATTTATATAATTTACATAAAGGATTTACTTCTTCCAATAACCATCCTGAATAACAAACATAAGGAATTATGATATTTAATCAATGTGGAATTAATCACCAAGAATATTCTGATATGTTGTTTTGAATATATTTATGTGATTGGAATGTGAATTTATTTGAACTAATATTTGGTTCCATCCTCTATCTAATCACCTTAGTCTAATAGAAACTATTTGATCATCTCAATCCGATCATTTCATAGTTGTTTTTGTTAAATTCGATACTCAAAATACAAAAACCCTTGTTAGAGACTTTATGATCAGGTCAAAATCATTATAAAATATCCAAATCTTTAAATAATTATTCATCTTCATGTAATGAATAATATCCAAATCTTCTGATGTCAATAACAACATTTTTATTCTTCCAAGATAAAAATACTTAGGAAAATACTTTTCATATTTAAAAATCTTGTGATCTTTATCGTTAATAATATCCATTCATTATCCAATCGTACATATTCTTCATAGTCATTGATAATTAACCTAAATATCCATGAAACATAATCATTTAATCCTTTTCAACATATTGACATCATGGAAATAATTATAATTTATTGAAAATTGTTAAAAACCTATGACACCCATTTTTAACAAATAAAATACACGAAAAGTAGTTTATTAAATATCACATTGGTATTGTCATAAATACATTCAAAGATTCTTTCAAAAAAAATATTTCAATATGTGAATCAGTTTGTTCTTTTTATCTATTTATTCTCAATGATTCATTTTACATTCTTCCCCCAACCCACTTATTGACAACAAATACAATGTACTTGTGAAAAAGGTATCAATTATTTATTAAGAAATATGTCATAAATAATATCACACTAATTCTGTGTGAGACATTATCAGTTTATAAAACTGGAAGATTTGATTTAGACAATGAATTTATTTTTTAACAATAGATCTTTATACCTCATATAATGTGAAATAATAAAACAAATGTCTTGGATTTTCCCAATTTATTATGGGATAAAGGTACCTATTGAAATAAAAAACTATAATAAAATCAATCAACCTAAAAATATTTCACATACATAAAAAACGTTTGAAAAAATCATTTCAATTTTTTAAGGAAATTTAGATTGAGACACTTTCATTCATTCACTTATTTATGTCACTGATTAATTAAATTATACCGCAAATATGTTAATATTTTTATTTCAGTAACCAAGGATTATATATTTAAGAAATAAATATATTTTCCAATGAAATTTCCATGGTATCATTGGATAATAATCAAAATTTTGAGATAATAATAAGGGAAACTTTTTAAATATACACCACAAGGACCACCTCATTGTGGCCTTTCTCATGATGATAAAAATGATGTGTCCCCTCAATAGATATAATTCAGGATCTCAATTTGGAGAATAAAACAAAATGAATATTTTACTTGTGGTTATAATAATTTTAAAATTTCCAAAAAAATACCATTAATGATCTTCTTTAATATATTCCTTTGGAATTAAAAATGTTAGATTAAGACAATATGGTATATTCTTTACATTTCTATCATGTGTTGAATAAATCCACTTCAAATTCACCAAGGATGATTCTATCATTATAAATTTTTTATGTGAATTTACGAATCATTCTAGGATAATGAATTCTTTATTTAATGGGGTACAATTTTGACTAACGATCCAAATCCTTAGGTTCTCCCCCTGAGATCATTATTCTCCTTTCATTCCCTATATTATAATCACAATTACACTTCATAAAGGTAACGAGAATAATATGTCTCTACCATGATTAACAATGTCAACAACAAGGTTGATAAAATTTTCTCAACCATCTCTCTCAATTTTCTCCATTATTAATTCTTGCATATATGACATCCAATTAAGATTAGGGTATAATATATGTTATCACTTTTTCAATTTATTGGTATATGAACATTTTATTATCAATAACTTTCAGGGCACTTGTATCAACTTGTGAAACATTAATCTTATTTAAGAACATTTATTATGTCCAAATTATTGTAGAGAATTATATAGGAGTGTATTTATCCCTATTAAACCACACACAAAAATCATTAACACAACGGTTTTCTTCTTTTTCAGATTTATTATGATGTTTGGAATATTTTCCTTTCATTTTTAATTGGATCATGCTTCTTTCTCAGCCATATTTCTTTTGATCTCAATGTCTTTTAAAATAATTTTTTATATTTGGGGTCAGTATAATCCTTTTTTGAGTCTACACATGGAATATTTTAAGTGAAAATTTTCTCGATAGTTATTTTTGATATAAAACCCTTATTAAACTACATTGATATGAAATCAAAGTTCCATTAATATATCATTCCTTGATATCTTCTAATGAGAGTTCTTATTAACAAAAACCTTCTACCTTTTACTTAAGGATGATTATTTTTTATTTATCACATTATCTAGTCATCCCATAGCATAATATTTTGATGAATATTTTGATGAAAATGCAAAAATATTATGACCACCATTATTACACACATCAAAAATATTTTCAACCATTCCAAATATTTTTAATGTATATAGATTTTTCTAAATTTGTGGATATTGATTCTTCATATCTATATTTCTCTCCCTTGACATGGGATTTCATTATGATTTAGAATTTATTTCATTGTTCGAAAATTCAATCGCACATTTCCTGAATCTATTGAATCCCAAACATTGATCCAAAAATCATGATTGTTTTATATTTACTACATGTGATACAAAATTTTTAGTAAAATGGCCATGTTGTATTTGGTTATTCTTCACACCATGTTGGGATCTTCTTGGAGAACCATCATACACCCATAATCTTATATCCACCATGTACATAGTGGTAGGCTTATCATAGATTTTCTTAATCCTTAATTGTTCAATTTTGTTTGATGATGAACAATTACTCAAACCATATTTAGATAAAATATTTCAAAAAGGTATGGATGATAACTCTTTCTTCACAACTTCTTGAGATAGATTAATAAATGATGTCATGATATTATTGTCATCTTTTAGTGGTATTTTATTATTAGAATACATTATTAAACATTGTGTAGAAATAAAAAATTTGTTATTATTTTGGGATGAATCAATATAAACATTCTCATGATTTACTAACTTGAATTCCAATTCCATTAATCTTATATTGAAGGAGTTATTATGATATTCAATCAAAATAAACTTCTCTTCACATTCCTTGTTCATTTTTTCAAACACTTTATCATGAATGTTAAAACAATTTCTTAATAGGGAGTTATGTTCCTTGATTATATTAGACATCACTTGAAATTTCACATCCTTAACATTAATGGAATTATTTATCTTTTTTTCAAGTGAACTTATGTTCTCATCATGATAATTCATGAATTCATATTTATATTCACCTTTTTTGAGCCATTTGAATTCAAACTTTTGAGGATTTTCTTTCGAAAGAACATTTCTTGTTTCCAAGGCTTAATCCTGCTTGAATTGCATTATACATTCCAGAAAATATTCATGATAATCATTCTCTATTTTATTGGATTTATATTTGGGTTGGGTGAATTATTCCTTAATTATTTCAAATAATCCAAAAATAAGAGGGACTAATTCTCTAGTAATTCAATGAAAAATATCTTTTAATCTACTAACTAATATATAATGAGATGTTTTAGATAGATAATCATAACTAATTTTTCTAGGATCTTTTTCATATGGAAATTTTTAATATTAAATTTAACATACCTCATAACCACTTTACCAGATCTCTTTTAGGTAGGAATGTTGTCCTTATTTTTGGTGGTATTTTGAACCACCCATTATTTACACTCCAAGAATATGATATGCTTGTTATTATCAAGGAATTTAGAAACAAAACATTACACTTCCTATTATCTTAATAAGGGAATATTCTTCACCATTATTTTTAATTTCTTTAACCTATTCATCATGGTCTATGAAGTAATATAATATTTCAATGAGATAAATAAATCTTCCCCAAATCCTAAATTAATTGAAAATATAGGAAATAATTTAAAATCCTCAAAAGAGAATAATTTCATTATATAAAATCCACTATAGGTGAACATTGCATTTGATACAAATTTTCTAGACCACTTAGAGTTATGATAAATACTAATATAGGAGGGATGAGTTTTGGGTAAATTTTGAACTAATATATTTTTTATCCATTTACATATTAGGCCTATTAATATATTAGTTATATTTCTATCTTTTTATTTTCATATAAAGTTTATTAAATAAAGTAATGCATAAAACATGATGTTTTTATAAGGTTCACAACTCAGTAAGAGTAGTTAGTTCATTCTGTGTTGTTTGGTGAACAATACAGAAATTCTCTAGTATAGTGAGATACCAATTATAGTGGTTTGGCTCAAATACAATACCATGACCAATTATGGTACCCTACACTTTTGGAGGGGGATATAAAAAATTCTAATTCCATGGACTGTTTATTGCCTAGTCCATACTGTAGCATCTTGGGGAATCATTTTAATACATGTTTAGACATTTTTCTTTTTATTCAGTTCCTTTTCAGCACCATGAATGTCCTCTAATAGATGTGAATTTTAGTGAATTTCATTATGATGCATTGTTATTCATCTCTATATTATTCTATTTTTACCTCAACAATATTACGAATGAAACCACACTTCTTCCTCCATTGAATTCATATTAGTGTACACTACTTTATTCTTTATTACAGCAACAAACTGGAATGATTATTTTCATTCATAGATGCAAGGCTTATTCATCTCTACTACTTCTTATTCTTATTTCATTATTTTTTCTTCTTAATTTATTTCAGTTTGAATTGAAATATTACTTTTACCTATATTATTTACTTTTATTCTTCATCTTCATTGTTTGATAGTGTTCGTTTATTACTTCCTTGTCTAGTACATGTACATCTAGAATTTCCTAATCTGATACCTATCCTTCAAAAATAATTTCTTCTGATCCCTTATCTAATTCTCCACTATAATTTTATATCTATATCAAGTTCTTTATCACCAGTTGGTATACACAGTTAGGATTACCTCTACATGGTAACCTATTTATTTATTTAAAACTTTGGCCTAAAAGAGAATTCCTCTCAGGGTTCAGGGCCAAAACCTCAATGCTGAACTTACGATAATACCTCTTATTCAAGAGAGATAAAAAGAAACTTGACCAACATTTACATGGTGTACCAACTCTAAATTGTATAAGAAATTTTTAATTAAAAACATAAGGTTGAGGGAAAATATAAAATTTAAACTTCTCGGTTTAAATTTGAATTCCCCCTTGAATCAGTATTCATTTGACCACCTCAAAAGATCCCTAAAATATATGATTCAACAAGAATCATTGAAAAATTACTCAAATATCTACATCTTAAATAACTTCAAACCATCCAAAAATACCAGATAAAATCATGTCCTTCCTTAATTATTTTTGATTTATTGAACATCCCAATCAACATCATCGCAATTAATACCATTACAAAACATATTTTAATGATAATAAACCACTTCATCCAGTACATATTAATAAACAATCATTCTCCTAGTAAGCCTCTAAGGATCTTATACATTTGATATTTCATTATCCAATAGATTTTAAGATAATATATTATTTTTATGAACTCATAATAATTTATTTGGAGTTCCTTATCAAATTAACTCATAGAGATTAGCTTTAATTATATTATCTCATGATTTTTATTAAGGATATCTATCTTTTTAAATCGGATGAGCTCAATATATCAATATATCTAATAATTTCATGTCACTATTAATTTTTCAACATTTCTATATTTGTTCCACTTTATAGTATTTCATTGCCTAAAAATATTCTCTCTGGTATAATGATCCCTAGACTTCTGTCTGATAGCTCTTATTTGGAAGTCTTATTTAAAATTCATTTCATCCAATGATTCCATAATAATTCCCAGTCTTGTGATCTTCATATGTTTCCTATATTTTACGGATTCATTAAGAAACATATATATGATAATTTAGAAACATAATTTTTTGGTACTTCTTCAATATTTATTCAATCAGGACTTTCCAAAAAACTTCAATTCCTAATGATCATACAAACGTTCTTAATTAGGTGGTTAAAGAGCCTTTTTTGTTACCTATGTCTGGAAACGTTTGTCTGTAAAATTTTGTTTCACCAACTTTTTCCTTCAACCTACATTATCTAAAATCTTTAATATCTTGATATAAACATGAATTTTAGTACATATATGAAAATGAAATCAAAACCTGATTCACTTTCATTTCACAATGAATTTTCTTCTCTAATAGTTAACATATATCACAACCACAAGTCATTGAGATTTTTAATAAATTAATAATACATCACCTTACATAAAATAATATTTTTTATCGATCTCTGTATTATAGATCTTTGAATTTATTTGAACTAAAATTTGGTTTTATCCTATGTCGAATAACCTCACTCTGATCGATTTAGTTCAATCAGCTTAGTTCATTCATTTCGTAAATGTTATTAAAAAATGTAGTACTACGAACAAAAAATCAAACATTTTAGACATTAAGATCAATGAAATAATAATTATAAATAACCCATATCATCCAATAATCATTTACCTTCATGTAAAGAAAAATATCTAAATCTTCCAAAGGCATGAACACCATTTTTCTTCTTCCAAGATAAAAAGTCACGTGAAACACCTTTTATTATTTAACAATATTAGATTCTTCATCATTAATAATAGGTATTCAGAATTAATGATTACATCTTCTTCATAGGCTTGGATAATTCACCAAAACTTCTAAGAAAATTATTATTTTTACAACATCTTCAAAATATTGAAATCAATGAAATATTTCTATTTCATTTTTTACCTTTGATAATATATGAATACAATGAAAAACAAATACAATGTACACAATGTGGAATATTCCCCAAGATTGGATAGAGTATAAGTGAAATATTACTGGTTTTAATTGGAATGAAATATGAAAAAATGGCTAAGTCCAAAATACACATATGTGAATCTCAATATAGGAATGTTCATATAATGGTAAATTCTAGCATAATAGAATCCATGTTGCTGAATATCCTATATACACAAATATGAAATGATATATTTGACTATGTGTCCAAATCAAGAAAATTCATACATGAATAATTATCAACGCACCTGGATCCATTATGTTATCAAAATTCCTCACATTAGGAATTTCTATAGCATATCCAAATATCACATAGCCAAATACTATTGCATATCCAATCTCGTGATCTATGTACTTGAATATAGTTCTATATTGTTGAACACTATATAGAAGAATCCATGTATGAAAATATTAATTGTGTAAGGGAATTAAATCCAATGTAAGTGGATTAATGGGTACCATATATTCAGGTATGTGAATTTGAAACTGGGATCCTTGTAAAGGAATTTTGTATGTGTACTTGTAGAAATTATGAAAATTTTCAAAACTCTTATTCTATAGAAGAAAATGATATATGATGATACAAAATATATTATTCATCGATTCTAATATCTAAAACACCTTGAGTGGAGTGTGATTCAAGCGTTTAGAATAAATAGAATCTGATCATCATCTATTTAAGGGTATGATACAAAAATATTGAACAATGGACCTTCTATAATTCTATGATTTTGATGAAATAATATTTGATGATTCTTGTACTATGATTTTATGTTCAAAATATGAAGATTCTTGTTAAAGACATTATCCAAGCATGTTTCATGAAATATTAAAGTAAGAGAACCACTACATATATTATTGGATTTTACAAAATATATTTATAAAAATTTTGAGAATATTGTATACGATGAACCATGAAATCTCAAACTTAATTTCATTTATGCTTACCTTATCATGATCTAAGGATATTTTAGTTCTTACGATGTAAAAAATAATGATTTTGGGAAAACACACAAGCCTAAAATGAATTCTATTCCATATATATATATGTGTGTGTGTCTCTGTGTGTTATACTATTTTCTTATACTAAACTGATGATTATTTAATGAGTTGAATTTTAGTAGAGATATCATGATAAAATGAGTTAGTTGATCCTACCATTAAAGTATCAAAATATAATATCTCAAGTAGACTGGATGGATCTATAATTTATATTGCAAGCCAATAGAAATGATAAATAAGAGGATAAATCACATAAGTGTACTTGAGTAAAACCACAAGAAACCACATTCCATGATAGAGATATTTTGACATAAATGTGAAGAAAAGTGGTGCTTCCCAAAGTGGGTATTTCATGATGAATATTTTTATAAAAATCATGACATATTATTGATCTCTTATATATTGTAACTAATTTCAATTGGAGTAATTTAATGATCTCAATTTCTTCAACTCATTCACATGTGTTTAGGATATAGAAGAGTAAAAAAAAAGGGAAGAAGAAGTAGTTGGTCTAAGTTTGTTTGATGGTTGAGATTCTATTAGATGAGCTAATGTTTTCATTTTAGATATTTCTATATGAATAATAATATAATTCAGTGTTATCTTTAGCAATGAATAATAGGAATACTATACTATTATGATGCTTCCAATCATTGTGTTTAAAAACTATTTTTGAGTGAAGAAGTGTAAGAATATAGTGAGAAATTATTATATAAGATCTAATATGTGAGAAAAATTCAGAGAATATGTTTTATAAAAACATGTTGATGAACTAGTTTATAGTTAATGAATCTAAATTGAGGGAAATTGATCAATATTTGGATGTACAAACATCACTGAGTAGACCTGTTGGCATTCTTCAAAGGAGGATCATGTTTTAAAACAATTATATATACTTGATGGTATGTTATAGAACCAATGTCATTAATAGTATACATTTAAATAATTTTAATAATATAGGAATTTATTTTTAATATTTTTGTGGACTCCCTATAAAAATTATGAATTTATAAGTTTAATGACATGCAGATTTTATATGTACGGGCCGCACTGAACCCATTGTTACTAAATCATGATTATAGGGATGAATACATCATTGAGGTGAATAAAAAATCATGATAAAGAGTTTTTATTTGTACCAAACCATTTAAAAATCTTATGTTCTTATGATATGCATTCCTTGCATGCATATGATTGATGATTTATTTGTTACAATAAAATAGATTCAATATCACTAAATAAAAACAATGATTCAATTCCAAAGGGGTAAAAAATTAAATAAAAATTTAGAATTTGTAATAGTATTGAAAACTTGATCCAAACTACATAACGTTTCTATACTAGTCCACTCGGTACAAAAATAGGTATATGATGGAAGGTTACATTTGATTTAATCTATTTTTAATATCCACCAAAATTCATATGAGATTATAAATTGCAGTTTTGAGATTGATGAATAAAATTTGATGAAATAATTTGAATATACTCATGTTATTTTAGATGTGTAAGTCTCACCTAATAAAATTGAAAATTGGAGAATGAAACAGGATAGGAATCTGAGAAGAACCTAATGAAAGAATGAACAATCACTAATAGATGAATGTAGTAACTATAGTGCTAGTAGTTATAGCTGTGATGATTCTAAATTTATTAAACATGGTGATTATATTAACTATTAGGTTTAGGAATATTTGATTAATGTTCCTAAAAAATTCTTTAATCACATTTTTTAGTTAATCCAAGAGTTTGATGAAGAATAATAATTTGGAATAGAATGTTATATAGAAATGAAATGGGAATTGGATGAGAATTTCATAAATAAAACTCTATCATCAATGAACTGAAAGACAATGAGAAGTCATATTATATTTTTGTAGAAATGTTTATAATTCAAGACAAAAATAGAAAATAATATCTTGATAATAATCATAATTTAAGTGAATATATGGAAAATAAAATCCATGTATTGGGAGATTTACATCAATTAATTTTTGGTATCATGAATGCTCAGTTGGATATGAAATAAAAAGGGTGAAGGTTCTTGAATGTATCATAGAAGGAAGAAGTATGTTTCACAAGGATAATTTTTATATGTTTAAGAGACACTAGGATTAGAAAAAAAAAAGTCAATTGAGGAAGAAAAATTCTCATGTTACACGATGTGTTTACTGTTTTAAATCATGTTTAAAAATCCAGATTCATGAAAAAATAAACCTTTCCAAAGAACCAATATGATTGATAATGTAAATAACGATTCATAGAAAATATTACATAAAAATGGTATCAAAATTGTGTTAAAGAGATATTGAGATCATATAAAGAGTCATTCAGATATAACTCTTGAAAAATGGTAGGTCTCTACTCTAAAACATTAATTTTTACTAAATTTGTATGAACCAGAAGTGAAATAAAATATATAAAAACTATAAATATACGAGAATATAAAAATTTTGAGAAATTTTCCACGTGTTCAAGGGTGGATGTATGTAATTCCCAAAAAAAAATAATCTCAACAAACCAACTTCAAAAGGATAGTGAAGAAGTCTAATAACTGCATGCTTCTAAATCTAAATAGATTTCAGACAACACGAAAAATTAGAAGATTTGTGGCCCATATTTGGGGATGATGTTGGTTTGGGAATATGTACATAGAGTTTTTGGAAAAAATGTTATTATAGAAAAGTTATATAAGTCCTATAGGGGACGGGAACACATCTTAAAATACAATGATACCTATTCTACAAAACAAACTCGTTTCAGAGAATTTGAGAATATATAAGTAAAGAAGATATTTGAAAAGTTTTAAGGAATTATTGAATATGGAAAAACATTATAGCCCAAAATATAGAGAATATTATTTTTCATCAACCCAATATATATCCTATGGCCAGGGTATTGTATGTCCATAATAGTAGATGAAGATAAAAAAAGTATGTATCTCTGGAGGAGGGATAATTTAGAAAATATTATTGAAACTACGACTAGGAAATAATTATTGAAATATGAGAGGTTACCAGAGACTGGTAAATTAAATTGAAATTGAATGGTGTGTATAAGTTTCAATAATTATAGACACACCTCAATCATGTGTATGACTACCCTTCCAGAATAAGTGGTGTTTCTGGAGAAAAAGGGGAAACACCATTGGAAAATATTTTCAAATGTGATATATTGAATAAGTCCACAACATGGAAAAACAAGATTCATGTTTCCAATGATATATTGATCCTTAACTCGGTCAATTAAAATAATAAATAATAATGTATCAAGAAAGAAAAACAAAATTGGAAATGATAGATCATGAAAAAAGATCATTCCGTCTAAAAACTAAAATTGAAACTAAGTCCATGGTAACCAAAATAGAATTTGTTTGGAAACATAGTGAGGATCTAAGATTGAAGAAAATGATTTTTTTTATAATTATCAATAAAAAACTAACTGGTTTCTGGCATGATTCCTAACCATAGTTCTACAACCAAGGTGATGTGGAATGTACACCTTTTTTACAAATCAAAAATTCATTTATTTATATGATTATGATAAAATGTTAAGTATGAAAGAGGGTTCTGATAATTGTAAAAATATGATAGATGACTATCATAGATTATTGAGATTTCAATTGGTATTATTCTCTTACTAGTATAAAATACATGGTGATTATTTTTTGAATAATGAAACCATGGTGATAAAGTAAGGTGTGAATCTTTTGAGGGGATAAATTGATGAAGTGAAGGATTATAGATATTTCATAAATTATTAAAAATTATAAATATGGACAGCTCGAACAGTTTCTAATTATTATTTATGATATTCACTATCCTACCGTTGTTATGATTTATAGTTGTAGTATTTATTAAGTTAGAGTGTTTGTCTAACTAAAAGGGGAATATATTTACTTTCATTTGGACGTTATGATGTGTTTTATGAAGATGACTATAAGATTAAAAATGTTATAAATAATCAGATTTGTATAACACATTAGAATTGATAATATAAGTTGGAACAACATTGAGAAATTGAATGGACAAATTTGGTGTTGAGGTAATGAACATTTGTTGTCTATATTGGTTTTTACATTGTAGTATTATAGTAATTGACTTATGAATCATTTCAAAGAAAACTATGGTTCCATAATTGTGAAATAATATTTTAATATTAATGGAAGAGGAGGTTACATTTCAAGTAGATTATATATTATTTACATTAAGGGGAGTGGGGGTGGGGGTTTACCCTCACATTTTAATTCATTATTAATTTTGGGATAAAATGATATTGATTATTGGATAAAATGTGGAATTGAAAACAAATCCAATGTGGGATATTGATGTTCAATTGAGTTGATAATTTTTTTTCATGTTATACTTGTTTTCTTTTTGAATGTTTTCAAGAAATGTTATTGATTTGGATGCACAATTTTACTTTCCAACCATCCTTGAAGAAGAAGCTACTTCCCATAGACTGGAAAAGAGAAACGTGGAGTTGGTTACTTCGAAAACCAAGAAATACATATTCATAGAAGAAAAAAACATTAGATGATTGAAAGATGTGAAATTCATGGAATAAATGACATGTGATAAAGGATATGTTCTTGTACTATCTATAATAATTTGAAATAATAAGAGTTCTGGATATAGTGAACAATTGTTAGAGCTGTTATAATTAGTGGTAATAGGAATAGATGAGTATATTTTCAAGACACATGAGTTGGTAGAAGGATATCCATGTGTGATTCTTTATATGGCTGATGAAAACTATGCAAAAAAACATGGATGGAGGCTAAAATTAATTCTCATGTTATCTAAAATAAAAATTACAGAGCACAATATTAAATAACTCAAAATGTTTTTTTATTAACCAAAAGGTTTTTGGGAATTGTTTTTTTAGTGCTTGAGAAGGATTCAAATATTATAAATGGGTTTTGATTTGTTTTTGAGCAATTGATATTGTATGGAGTCAAATTGGAGGAGGATTGGGAATAATTGGAAAGAAATATAGAAAAAATGGATAAGTCCATAATCCACATACATGAATTCTAGTGCAGTAAGGTTTCTCCATAAGTGAATTCCATCATTGAAAAATCAACATCTCTAAATATCCCATTTATGTAAATATTTACATCTAGAGTAAGATACATATCAAAATTTAGATACTATATATGTGAATAAATATGCACATATCTAGAGCCAAGGATATAGATGAATTCCTCAAGTAAATGATTTCTCTGACGTATCTGAATTTCACTTAACCAGATATTGTTGTCTATCTAAATTTATGATCAGCATAAATTAATGTAATTCCACGAAGCATAATTATACGTATCCAAATCCAAGTATATAAATATAAAATAAAAATGTAATTTAATCCCACATAAGTAGAACCACATGTTTTAAATACCCACATAGGTGGATCCCATACTAGGATTCACATAAGGTTGTTATTCATAGTTATTGGGAGAAATTATATAGATATATTGAGTAATTATTCTAAATAAGTGAATCATATCTAATGATATAAAAATTTTAATAAAGGATTAACATATAAAAAATTCATAGGGTAGTGTGCAATCTGATCTTTCAGAATTAAGAAAATATTCCCTTTATTCATTAAAAGTCAATATTAAAGAGAAATGAAAGATAGAGTATCCAAAATTCGATAATTTTGATGAAATCATTTCGAATGATGTCTATGCTGTGATTTCAAGTTCATAATATCATTATTCTTATTAAATCCCTTATCGAAAGATTTTTTTGGAATATTTAAGGAAGATCACCACTGTATATATTCTATGATGCTAAAAATTATATTAATCACAGTTTCATGAAAAATGTATCTAAGAACCATCGAAGCCCAAAATTAAATTTATTTTTTATTACATGATGTTGATCAAAGGTTTCTCGTATTCTCGATATGAAAGGGAATAATGTCTAGGAATCCACCCTAGCATGCAATGACATTCACACAATATATATTTATTACGTTTTACTTCATATATAGAAGTAATGATTATTTAATTGGTGGATTTTTAGTATAGCAATAATGAAAAAATGAGAGAGCTGATCCTAATATATATTTATAAAAATATGAGTTCTCATGTCTTCTATAATGATACAAAATAGTTACTATGAGATAAGATAAACATGGAATAATAATATGAATTGCATAAGGGAACATGAGTAATACCACATTGAACTAGTTTCCATGACTGAGATATTTTGAGATCAAGGTGTACAAAAGTGGGGCTTCCAAAACTGGCTATTTGATGAAGAATATTTTTTTTATGGAAATCATAATGTATTTATATTTTCCTATTTTTTGTAACTGATTTAAACTAGAGAAATTTTATACCCTTAAACGAATCCACCTACGAATAGGAAAATTTATCGAGAGGGAAGAAAAGGAAATAAAAAGGGAAGAATTTGTTAATACTATAAATGTGATTAGTGATTGATACTTTGAGATATGAGAAGATGTGTAACATATGATGATATCTCAATTTGATAATATAAGAATACATTAAATGTTATAGTGAATAAAAAGAGGAATCTAATACTATTTTGAAGCTGCTGATCCATTTTGATGTTGTTTTGAGTGAAGAAGTGTGAAAATCAATCAATAAGGATTTGTAGAAGATTTGAGATATGAGACACATTCAAAGACCAAGTTTCATTTAATTCTATTAATGAAATATTTGGTTCTCAATGACTTTTAATTGAGATAAGTAAATCAATATTTGGATGTAGATATCTCACAAATCAGACATCTTGATCTACATCAAATGATTAACCTTAGGGAAAATAATTTTATATACATAGTGGAATGTAGTGGAACCTGTGTGACTCATTGTATCCTTATATAGTACAATTAAATTCTATGAAATTAGTTTCAAGGTAGTTATGGATGTACCATGGGAAGATTAAACGTTTATGTCTTGTGAGACAATGGATTTGTAGTTGTGGGATGAACCGAACCTGTTGCAATCGATACCAAATTACATTTGAGAATCCAGGATTGGAGAGAATAACCAATCCTGATAATAGATAAATATTTTTAACGAACCTTGAATTTGGAATTAGTAAATGTATTCTATGCCTGATTTACACCTACTGTGAGGTCTCTACACTGGTCTATTGGCTATAACACAAATCGCAACGAAACCTATACCGTGATCTTTTTGTTTTGATTGATATTCTAAACTAAATTTCTTTCTCTAGGCTGTATGAATTTTCTATTATTTCTAATATCAAAACATTTGGAACCCCAATTCTATATAATATATTTTTATCTATGCTAAAAAATGTTTTGATATTTTAAGAACACTTAAAATCCATTCAGTTTTTTAATTTTACAAAAAATGATAACAAATCCCATGTTTATTAGTGCTAAAAAATTACAGAGAAATGTTGATTTAATCAGTTTTTTTAGTAATGATAAATCTAAAAATATATTTTAAAACCCACCACCTTTATCAATACCACATTTATCAATAATGATAAAAAGAAAAATATATTCTTTAAAATAATGAAATTACGTGTCACCCCTCCTCCATCTTCCCCATAACCGCAACCTATTTATCGGACCCTCATACAAGTACCACACGTAATTCTTTTTTTCTACACAACCTCATTCCTAAGAGGATTCAAACATGTTACCTTATTCCTACTGAATGAACGCCCATACCACTAATGAATCTTATTTTTGTAAACATTTAATGATTTATTTATTTATTTATTTATATTTACCTTTATATATTTGTATATTTATTTATATAATTTTATATAATTATATAATTATTTTTAAAAAAATTTAATTTTTTTTTTAATATTTAAATATTTACAAATTTTATATGTAAGAATATATTTTTTTATTTACATACAATTGTATATTTACATATAAATTGTTTATAATGTATTTATGAATGCATATTTATTATAAATACATTTTTGTGTGTGTGAATCTCTCTATCTATCTTTATATATTTGTATAGGTGTGTGTTTTACTTATATGAATGTATATATATTAAAATATATATTTATTAAAATGTATAAAGATACATAGAGGTATATAGACATCAAAAAAGAACAAGACCACTAGCCTTGAGGATTTTACAATTCATATACATACATATTTAGTATATAAGTATATTATTTGGAAATATATACTTATTTTTAATATTTATATATATATTAACATGTATTATTAGAATATAATAATAAATACTTATCTATTAATTAATAAAAATACACACTCACATATATTTATATATAAAAATTATATACACATTTTTTGGTATATATATCCATATATGTTTATATGTTAATTAAAATGGATATATTTTTTAAAATAAAATTAATAATAATTATTTTCTAATGGTTTATATTTATAAATATGTATTTTACTTGTAGATATGTTTAAATATTTATTAACATAATAAAATTTTTATATGTAAACCTATACAAAATATGTATATATATGAATATATTTATTTATAAAAAACCCAAAAATATGAAGAATAGTAATTTTTCAGAACCATAATAACTATATGAATGTGTTCCTTGAGAATAAATACATTCACCACTAAAAGAAGAAAATAATACCATCATAAATTAAGATCAAATTCCATAAAATATTTATAAATTAGGATGTACACAATAAAAACTCAGTTTTGAAGGAATTTTGGGCTGTTTATTACTTAAAATTGGTAGAGAGAAAAGATACATTTAATTAAAATGGCATAAATATTTTCACAGGCTTTTATTTGAAGTCACATATAATAAAAACAAACACTTAGAAGAAGTGTTATATCTACTTGAAGTTAATGATTTGTTTTAAACATTTCATAAGAGATCAGTTAATTAATTAATTTTTTCGATCACCAAAAACTTATTAAATACATATTAATCCATTCTAAGTATTTATGTTAATAATAAATATTATTTGTAACTTAATTTAAAAACCATTATTTACTAAATTAGTTATATAATACGTGTAAATACCTACATGGAATTATATAAATAATATTTAAGAAAATATATTATATCTATATCAATATATATATATTTATATATTGAAATATTATTTGTTATGATATTTAATTTTTTATGAAGGAAACCATTTTTCAATGATAAAAAAAAGTTCTCTATACCTAATAAATGGATTGCCTTTATCACTTCCATGAAAAGTATTGAAAATGGATCTTTTATGAGTTCTAAAAGAAGAACTAACAGAGGGATCCAACTTATCGAAACTCTTTTTATCATTGATAATGGTTACATTTATTATCACTTTTTTCTTTCATAGAGAAAAGAACGAACATTTTTGGAGATTTTTTTCACTACAAATGGGTGATGTTGAATATTATTGTTTTTGAGGTAGTTCTATAACTTTTGGAGCTTATATTTCTTATGTCCCCTTCAATGATTTCCCTACACTTGAACTCTGTGGTAATTTTGATTGTCTTACTACAAGACATTTAGTGCTTTGAGCACCCAAATCTATGATCATTCGTTTTTTCAAATTATCAGTACTAAGATTGACCTTAACTTCATTAATTTATTTATCGTCAACTTCTTGATCATATATGTTCCATTATTTCCATATAATTTTCTCATTAAAGACAACCTCTCTGCTTCTGATATTTTTTTTTCTAATCACCACCCATAATCTATATCCAATGTTTCTTATCTATAGCTAAAGGAAAATGTATTTCATTTTTTATTAATATATATCTTCATCCATTGAATTTATAATTACATATGATAAACTATTAAAAACTTTTTGATGTTTAACTTCAGGTCCTCTTCTAGGCCATATCTCTTATAAAAGTTTCATCCCAACTGTTGATGTTGGAATTCTTTTGATGCGATTTTCCACTATATTGAGTGGATTTTCAAAATTTTACTTAGGAATTCCCAAGTGAAGTACCATACATTGAGCCCTATATAAAAAATACTAATTCATTATTTTAGCTACTGTATTTTTTATGGAGTTCTGTTCACCATCATTTCTTGACGTATTCTATACTTTTGGTTGAAGTTCAATAAATTGTATCTTTTGTACTCACCAATATTTCCTATCTAGATGTACTTCAACGTCCAGCCACATTACGTTTCTATAAATTATTTTCACTATGTAAACACATGAATACATCATATTTATGATTTAATATGTAAATAATTACTTTCATAGAATGATGATCAATTAAAGTAAGAAAGTATTGGAAACCTCCATAATAATGAGAAGGGGAATATCCCTAAACATCTATGTGTAGAATATCCAACTTCAGATTCATGGGATCACACAAATTTTATTTGAAAGAAACATTTTTCTTTTTTATCAATATGTAATTTTCAAACATTATATTTTATTTTGATCAAGATTTTTTTTGACCTTGGCATTTATAACCTTCATGTTATTATCACTATGGTGATAGAACCTAATGTTCCATACAGCTGGATCATCGACAGTTGTAATTCTAGAAACATCCATCGCATCTAAATTTTTATCCATGTTAATGGTCCCATACTTTACACCTCATGCATATTTCATTAATTCTCAGGTAACATTATATATCTCATCAAAAAATATACTCCAATAGACTACATTGTCATCTTTCCCTATAGAAATTAAATTTCATCTCTAGTTATGGATATAAAAAACATCCATAAAGTCAAGGAATAATCCTCCATTCAGTATTCATGTATTAACCTCTACCATGCAAAAACCATCAAGGGCATAACCATTCACAAGATGAGATTTCCCAAAATTACCAAATTCATAATTGATAATGCATCTTTGATCTCTGATTAGATGATAGGATTCTATAGATTCAATCACCGAAGATTCTACAAGAGTATTCACCCTTATTTTTTAGCCTTTGGTTTAATTATTTGTGTTTTCAATATATATAACTATAGGATGATGAAAAATTTAAATTGCTCTCCAAGTGAATCCTAGAGACCTTTTGGATATTTTCTTTCTTTTCATGATTAATCATATAGGTCCATGACCAAGTTACATACTGCAAATTCTTTTAAGAGTCGTTTCTTTCATCAGATTCTTATGCAAGACTTACATCTGATGTGGTGACCTACCCCTTCCATCAGTATTATGGGTTGTTATTATTAATATTTGAACCCCACCACCACCTTAACTCATCCTTCATGACTAACTTCCATATATCATCAAATATCAGATCTTGCTTTCAACTAGGGTTACTAACTATAGTAACTATAGTATTATAGCTCTCCGAATGTGAAGATAATGAGAGAAACACTGATACATCATCATAAATATTTACCTTTACCATTAGAATATGACCCTAATACATTTTTATGTCACTAAAAATATATTATATTGGACTTAATTCTCATAACCTTAATATGAAAAACCCTAAAAACATGAAAACATGGTTAGGGGTCATCATATTTTCATATATATCCACCAATTTAATTAACACATATGTTATTTTTTAATTCTTCTAAAATTTGAAAGAAACATTTCAGCTTAGATACATCCTTACTAGAACCAGTTATCTCCCATAAAATAATTCCCATTATCCTTTATCCATTAGTACTATCTTTACCTTATATAGGGGGACTTACAAGGCCTTATGAATAAGATGGTTTTCAATCTTCATTAAATAAAATCAAATATTCATTCCATTTAATTTCTCAATCGAGGTATTTACTTTATCATATGTCATGCCTTTGATGATACCAATTTAATGAGCCTATGAATGTTGAATGCTTTGATACCACATTTTTTAAGACACACTAAAAAAATGATCAACTGAACTATTGGTAAAACCACAAGAACTTCAACTTCATTTATCCACCAGAAACTCTTGACATAGATCAGCATAGTAGAAAACAAAACCTCCCGAATTCTTTGTGACCTTGAATAAGTATAACAGAAGTCAAAATCACAACATCATAAACACAACACTAAGTATACCATGAACACTCATCATCATAAAATATAAAATAAATGAAAATTAAGTAAAAATAATATATAAATATTAAGTATACAAATCAGTAAATTAATATAAGAGACTTACGTGATTCATATTTTTCCCTTATGTGAATGGGAGGAAGAACTATGACTTATTTATATATTATAAAATGTCTAAATATTATAAGAAACTAAATATACTTTATATAATAAATAACACTCGATAAAGTTTTTTTGAACTTAATATTCCATTGGTACACTATGTATTCATTAGATTCAATATTCCATACATAGGATACACTTTTTAGGGTTGGTCCCCACTTCTTTTTATAAGAGAGTTAACCTGATTGTTATGGTCACACCACATTCCTATGTTAATGGGAGATCCTTGATATTGAATTTTATTATTTACAACCACTATTACAGTGGATCTCAGCTACATTAGATGGTAAAATATTCTAGATTCTTTTTTCTAAAGAATTCCTTCAACACTGTTTTACAACATTCTGGAATACCCAGGATGTCATCATAAGAAAACGAATTTGGATTCATACGATTCTATTAAAGACATAAAAATTCTCTACAGTCACATAAACCCACATACCTGCCACTGATTATATATATAGTAAACTTAGACCCAATGCATGAACTTTTGGTTCTTTGATCCTCCGATTTTCTGAACAAGGGCTCACATCCCCAAAAAATAACAATATCATATGGCATAAAATACATTGGTACGTGATTCAAAAGGACCTAGATGAATTTAGTAGTAATGGTTTTTCATCTAATATAATTCTTATAAATCTTTCTTTATGTAATGATTGTGTGTATGGTAAGTCCAATAACATGAGTTCTCTTTCACTAAATGAAAAAAATAGAAACCCCTTGAGTATTTCCAATCTAATCATTAGGTTTCAACTAGTAAATTCTACCTTGGTGGAGTCTACTACATTGTATCAGGTATTGATGATTACTCAGGTAATGTGATGGTTTACATATTGCAACACAGTCCTAATACCTATTATAATTTTAAGAATTGGAAAATTAGTTTAAAAATCTAGTTAGATATGAAGTTGAATACTCATAAAACTAATAATAAGAGAGAGTAATTATCTAATGAATTTTTATAATTCTATAGATTTGAGGGAATCCCTAGAGACACGACTATTTTGGAAACCACTCAATATAATAGATTAGGTAACAGAATGAATATGACTATCCTAGAGGGTGTGAGATGAATGCTCTAACACTCAAGTTTACCTTAGTCTTTTTGGGAAGAATAAACCACTATGAAAATGTACTATATTTAATAATTCCATTATATAACTACTTATTTTAAAACACTTGAATATGTCTTGATAGTAAGACCACCTTTTATTTTACACCTTTATGTGTTTGGATCTGTGACTTAGGATCATACAATGAAAGAGAAGTTTGAAAATTGGGCTATGAAGTTCATCATTATATGATATATTCAGGGTGATACTGGTTATATAGTTTTTATAGATAACCCTAATTATTAAAATAGAATCATTAATAATTATGGGGTTTTCAGGATCTTGTCTTTTCATATAATAAGTTTTCAAAAGCTAAAAATGTTGGAACACCTGATCTTTTAGGTGATGAGGTTTCCTTAGATCCACAAAACTAACTGGAACCTATGTGAATCTCCACTAATCCACCACCTTAGGGTTACACTAAGTTATATTGAGAATCTAAATCTAATTAAGAGGGATATGATAATATTAGTGATTATCAATTGAACTAAGAAAGATTCATGAGGACCTTTAGGCCCCCTTCTAGGTAAGGTCCCTTTTATGTAGCTTATTATTAATTTAATATTTTACATGATATAATTAAAAATGATACAAAATAAATAATATTATCTATAAAATATAATGAATCCAAGTTTCGGTTTAATTTCATGAATGATAAAACAACTTCCCTTCTTAATAATTAGTCTTTGACTGTTATTACCAAAACAGAAAAATCAATTTTAATTAGTTTAACGTGGATTTATAAATTGATTAAAATTAACATTGGGGGTTAAAATTTTTATATAAATCTAGGATATATTCCTAATTATTCTATTTATTTTAATGAATTAATTTTACGTAATATATTTCTCTATTGTGAAGAAGTAATTTAGTAAAATTATACTTAATTGTCTTCTTAATTTGATTTCTATATTGTATAAATGGATGTTGGAACTCATTTCTATATTGTAAAAAGGATAAATAGATTAACATTATGCATCCTGAGGCGTTTTGTAAATATATGAAACTTAATCAATTTTCTTTACAAAAAACCTTATAGTGATTTAGGAAGTCCTCAAGGTAATGGAATACACATTTTTATTCATTTATTATAGAAAATTTTGTTAATAGAATTAAATACGATGCATGGTATTATGTCAAGCCACTTAAGAATGAAATTATTTACCAAATTCTATTAAATATGACTTCATTCTTATATGTAAATATATGTGGCAGATTATTTGTCTGAAAATCCAATACAAATTTATTTTTGAAATGAATAACCCAAGTAATGAAAAAAATATTATAGGTATTTAAATTATTATAGATAAATATAATGAGTTTTTATGCCTATTGTAAAATGATTATGTTAGAATGGGTTAAAAAATAGTATCTATTTTGAGAATAATAACCCTTTTTGTAATATGTTATCCCAACACTTATAGTTGTTCCTTAGTTATTCCCCTAATAATTAATCTGAGGTATAATTTATTTATAATATATCTTATGTTAATATTGTTGGTAGTATTATGTATTCCATGGTTTTCTTCAGAAAAAAATTTATTTTTTATTTTTTAATATGATTTGCTTTAAGGGAAAATCTAGGAGAACACATTAGAATGAATTTAAATGACTCCATAGTTATGTGTATATATATTATTATTTATGTATTAAATATGGAAAATATAGTAGTCATACTAATTATATTATCATGATTTTTAATTCTCACTATGGTCTCACTGTTGATAATTGAAAATCAAAAAATGTCTATTTTTATTTCATATAGTGGACCCATTTCCTAGAGGTGTAGAATGAAATATGTTATTTATGTACCCACTGCCATGATTGAATATATTTATTTAACATAATATATAAAATAGTCTATCTAGTTTAAGGGTATGATAAATAAACATTTTTTACCTACTTATTGTATAAATGTACTTTTTTATAGTCATTATTCACATATTTTTTTAATAAATCTTATTTTATATGGTATATTAAAGAATATCAACATTAGAATTCATTTTTTGTAGAGGTTAACGAGACTGGAACAATGTTGGTCAATTAATACACAATGATTATTAGATTATTTTTGTAGAATGAAAATCATTGGCTTTAGATTGGTTATATATATATATTCACATATGTGAGTATTAATATCTGTATAATCCTATATTGATTGTTCTTATGCACAAATTTAATGTGATAATTTCATAGAGCATTTTATGCATTGAAAAGGTAATCATAGTTCTCTAGTATGATGAGAACCTCAAAACTCAATCATGATATTATTAAAATATATCTCCTATGGTCATATGATGTCATATGATGTGACATATATGATACAAACTACTGAGTGCATGAATTCATAATTGGATTAGAATTAATCACATAAATTTCAAACTTGGTAATATCTATGATGAGATAATAAAAGGATATTCCTTGAAGTTGGAAATCCACAAGTTTAAATGGAAAGATAAATTCATATATGTGAATGTGGTTAATGATCCTTTGACATTAATATTATTATTAATACATTTCATTATTCACCTACATTGATCTTCTGACCAAAACCATGATGCCATATGTTCAAAGAAGTAGGGACTTTTGGGAGCATCATTAATTATATTCTATTAACGAATATGTCAATATAGGATTTTTCAATTACATATTTAGAGAAGTTGATATCTTGGACCATTGATTGTATTGAACTTTGCAGCTAAATTCCATTTTGATGGTGTATGGAGGGGTCCATTTTAGAATGTAAAATAATGACATATCAATCCTAGTGGTCGATGACATGAGTATTCAACCCACTTGATGAGACATTGAGACAAATATATATTATATTACAAAGTGAGCATTCATATTTGGTTAATGATTTTGTGGAATTAACTTCTTCCTCATGGGTTTATTTTTGTGTTTCTAAATGCCGGTATTGGAATTTAGGGGAACCCTCCTAATACCACTATGTAATAAGCCATAAGAATCACACACATAATGTATAACGACCCATACTTTACATACATTGTTAATACTTCAAAATTGAAGCACACTTATTACAACATATGACAAAACCACAAAGGACCGTATAGGTATAGTGTCTTTAGAAAATGGGAAACATAAACAACTGGTTCATAAATCTTCTACAGTGTCTCCCATTTATTTCATCATATCTAGGGTCCCTTTTAGCATATTCTACTTAATATCCATCTTCCTGACCTGGGGAAAAGAAAACATAAAAGGGTGAGCTCAAATGCTCAGCAAGGGCAAATAAAGGAAATAAAAATCATATCATATCTTTATCAAAACCTGCAAAAGAGATCATAATATCTTAACATGGAATAAATCATAGAAGTGAAAATGAGATCCCCATAATCATAACATAAAACTTAACTTGAATCTTTGTGTCATGCACACATAATCATGGAAATCATTTCTTGTTAGTCATGACTCATTGCCAAGACTATCTTAGTGGACAAAGTCCCTTTCTGAACCGAGTTCACTCCTCGTTTCAGTCCTGTATCACTGAACCGAAATAACCTTCCGTTCCAGCCATGTCTATCTCATGAGATATAAAATCATTACCCAATGCATTGGAGGGAGATATAGGTCCCACCCATCTTATAATGAATCCTTTCTTATGTGTGCCACATAATCATAAAACATACATCATCGCATAACACATATAACAAAAATGGGATTCTTGAAACATCATGACATCATAAATCAATTCATATAAGATAAAGGAATTCATAAACATAATTCCATCACAACATAGTCAAACCAATGTAAAAATATGGACAGAAACAGAACCCTTTATTATCTTAGATGGAAAATAATTTTGATAAAACACTTGAATTGAATTCTTGAGGAAAATATCCTTTCTTCTTCAAAAACATTTTTCCTTTCATAACATGTCATACAACTTTAAAATAAAAGAAGTTGATTAAAAATAAACTTGAAAATTTGTAAAGGAATCTTCTTTGAAGTAATGTTTTAAAAATCCATTCATGTAGTATAAGTTAAAAAAAACATTCTTCGTACTTTTGTCGGAAAAGTCAAAAAGTACCTCGTACGGAAAAACGACAAAATATTCCTTTCATATTCTTTACTAAAAACTCACCTAAGGGTAAAATTGGATTTAAACTATTTCAAGTGGATGGAAACAATATTACATATTGAGGGAACATGGATGTGGATGATAAAATACACCCCAGTAAATACTTACGAATAAACAATCTCGGATAAAAATGAGATTGTGATATTTCCCTTACCTTAGGTCCAATTTGCTTTGTTCGTGTCCAAAGCTCCTGTATAATGGTTTAAATAATGTTATTGACTTATTCCAGAATCATACATATTGATATGAGATCATATATGGTCATATTATTAACTTCTTGTTAGTAATATTTCATTGTTACTTGTTACTCGGGTCTTTATAACTTTTTGTTCTTATGCGTGTTTTGTTGAATAAATTCTTATTCTTATCTTTAGGTTATATATAATTCATTTCCAGAATGGTACTAGTGTAGTATATACCATATTCATTCATTCAATTCATTTATATAATCATTATGAAATGAAGATCATGTAGAACGAATCGCATCACATCGTGGAGAGGGTATTCCGTACGTACGCACGAGTGATGATATTGTTCCTATGATCGTGGAATTGTATTGGAGTATATATTTATATTATTTCAGTATCAATATTACTTAATAATAATCATATATAGTTACTCATTACACCATTATACCCATCCTTGTAAGGTGATGGTGGAAAATAGATTACACCACGGCGTGGAGACGGTATTCCGTTCGTACGCACGCGCGGTGATTTCATTTTTCCGTAGGATGGATAGAAGGTGAATTAGGGTTGTTTCATATTTATAATAACATATCAGTATGTAAGTAATACTGATGTTATTACTATATCATGAAACAACTAAAGAAGAAGAAGTTGAAGAAGAAAGAAATTGAAAAGATCGGTAATGGATATTACCTCTTCTTTGGAACGCCTCTTTGAATCCTCCACTTAAGGAACTAAGATTGGTCTTTGGAGAAGACCAGGACCTCCAGAATTATTCTAGGGAAGTGTAGAGGAGAAAATGGCAGGGTTTGGCCGAGCTTGAGTGCTCAAATTGGTGTGAGGAGGAGGGGGAGGAGGTGCCCTTTTATAAGGGAGGAGAGGGGCACCTTAGGAATATCTCAAAATATTATTTTATATTAAAGTCAAAATCGGTTTATAATGGTTCCAAAGGGTCTTATTTCGAAGCTAAAGTGGGGATGGGTCGAAATACTATCAACCAATAGTATTTAGACAAGTTTAGGGTATTATTTTAACCTTATCAATTAGATTTAACTCTAAGTTAATTAATTTAACTTTTACCGTGTCTTTTTGTTTTCTTTCACTATATGGTTAATACACTTACTATAACATGCCAAACGAACCCCAAATTGTTTATTATTAATATATATATCCTTAGCTAAGTCATTTGGCCGAACCTTAGATTTTTAGGAATAAAATAACAATTAATAATATAATATTTGATTTAAAAACTATTTTGTGTCAATTTTGACACTATTTGATATATGATTTTTGTGAAAGTCATAACAGAATTATATGATCGAACCGAGTTGATTAAATCAACACTAATATATCATAGTAACCTAGAAAATTAGTGGAATTCATAAAAAGTCTCAAATTAAATTTATTTTGGTGTTTATAACATCAATTATGTCAATATTTCATTAATAAGATAATTACTGCATCATCTTTGTGTCATAAATAAATTAAATTATTTGATGTCTAAAAATTACAAATAAAATACCGTCATGTAGGAAATCTTTTTAGCTTTCTAATGAATATTTACAATCGAATGTATCTTATATATAACCCCATATTAAAAATGATCTACTTATTAAACATTGATTTTAACTATTTTAACCCTTCTTTAAATAAATTAATAATAAATGTCCTAATCTAATCCAAGTGGGCCTAAATGGTCATATTTTATTCCTAAGTTTGTTTTTGGTCGAATTACACTTGTCCAATAGAATTAGGACATGTGTTAGGGTAATATTGATATCATATTTACCCTTAGTTACCCTATTTACTATTAACCGCGGTAAAAAGGTAAAAAGTTACTATTCACCAAAAAGTTATTTTCATCTCATTGAACCACATTTTAGTCCTTGATATTAACCGTGTCTCTCGGATTTTCGAAATTCCATTCACAGAAGCGGTAAAATTAAGTTTTATGCAAAATTCAGTTTTTAACCTACCACTTAGTGGTTTCACTATTCATCAAAAATTGAAAGTTTTCAGAAAAATACCAAAATTTCACCCTAGGCTAATTTCGATATTCTGAGTCCAAAAATGAAGTCCATTTTGAAAAATAAAATATATAAAATTTCAAAAAGTGGTTATTACTATTCATAACGGCTAGTTTTAATAGCATATTGTTGTTTAGTGAAACTCGGTATTGCGTACGATGCAAGCTATCGAGGAAGGTCGCGATTGCGTGTAAAGAAAGTCAAGCAAGTGTTGCGTAGAAAAAGATTCCTTTGATAATTTATATAACATAAAAGTCTCGGGTGATACATTCTACCCCCCTTAAAAAGAATTTCGCCCTCGAAATTCGTCACTTTGTAACAAACAGATGAGGATACTTCTCCCTCATCATATCCTCAAGCTCCCATGTAGCTTCTTCAAGTTGGTGGTTCCTCCATAAAACTTTCACCAAGCGAGTGGTCTTGTTTCGTAGGACTTTTTCGCTACGATCCAGAATCTCTATCGGCTGTTCTTCATAAGAAAGATCTTGCTCCAGCGGTACAACTTCTGAGCTGAGTACATGTGAAGGATCTGGTATGTACTTTCTCAGGAGAGATACGTGGAACACATCGTGAACTTGAGAGAGATTCGGTGGAAGCGCCAATCGGTAAGCTACCTTCCCAACACGATCCAGTATTTCAAAAGGACCGATATATCTAGGGCTCAACTTCCCCTTCTTTCCAAATCCCATAACCCTCTTCCAGGGAGATATTCGTAAGAACACTTTATCGCCCACTTCAAACTCTAGGTCTTTTCTTCGGTTTTCGGCATAACTTTTCTGTCGACTCTGAGCTGCTCTTATGTGTTGTTGAATAGATCTAACCTTTTCTGCCATTTCATCAACGAGATCAGGTCCTAATAGCTTTCCTTCCCCAACTTCATCCCAACAAGTTGGAGTCCTGCATTTCTTTCCATAGAGAGCTTCATAAGGAGCCATCTGAATACTGGAGTGAAAGCTATTATTATAAGAAAATTCCACCAAAGGTAGGTGTTGATCCCAACCTCCTTTGAAATCCATAGAGCAAGCTCTCAACATATCTTCTAGGGTTTGAATTGTTCTCTCAGACTGACCGTCTGTCTGGGGATGATAAGCAGTGCTGAAACTCAACTCTGTATCCAGAGTATGCTGAAGACTTTGCCAGAACTTCGAGGTAAATCTCGGATCTCGATCAGATATAATAGAAAGTGGTACTCCATGCAATCTTACCACTTCCTTTACATATATCCTGGCAAGCTGATCTAGAGAGAAATCCTCTCTAATAGCAATGAAGTGTGCAGACTTTGTAAGACGATCAACTATGACCCAGATAGCATTATTGCCTTTGGATGTTTTAGGAAGTCCTGTGACAAAGTCCATAGTGATGTTTTCCCATTTCCATTCGGGTATGGGTAATGGTTGTAACATCCCCTTAGACTTCTGTCTCTCAGCTTTAACTTGTTGACAAACCAAGCATCGAGAGACATATTCAGCAACATCTCTTTTCATGCCATCCCACCAGAAGTACTCTTTCAGGTCCCTATACATCTTCGTGCTTCCAGGATGAATAGAAAATGATGAACTATGAGCCTCATCCAGCAGCTCATTCTTTAATTCGGGGATGGGAGGAATGCAAACACGATTCCTGAACTTTATTATCCCATCACAATCAAGGTTGAATTCAGGAACATTTCTCTCCTTCTTTTGTAACTCGACATCTTCTTTCTGTGCCTCTTTAATCTTCACATGTATAGATGGTTGAACATTCATTTGAGAAAGATAAGATTTTTCCCCTTCCATTATAATTCCAAGATCCATCCTTTGTAAATCCATAAATATTGGATCTTTTGTGATCCTCATCATGGATAAACTAGCATGGTCTTGTCGACTTAATGCATCTGCCACCTTGTTTGCTTTCCCAGGGTGGTAATGGATTGAGCAGTCATAATCCTTAATCAGCTCCAACCATCTTCTTTGACACATATTCAACTCCTTTTGTGTGAAAATATACTTTAAACTTTTATGATCAGTATAAATATCACACCTTTCACCATAAAGGTAATGCCTCCAAATCTTTAATGCAAAGATTACCGCAGCCAACTCCAAATCATGTGTTGGGTAATTTTGCTCATGGATTTTCAACTGTCGTGAGGCATAAGCTATCACCATATCATTTTGCATAAGAACACACCCCAATCCCTTCTTGGATGCATCACTGTAGATCACAAACCTTTCTCCACTACAAGGCAGTGTGAGCACAGGTGCACTGGATAACCTTCTTTTCAACTCCTTGAAATTCTCTTCACATTCCTCTGTCCAGACAAACTTAACTCCTTTCCGAGTCAACTTGGTGAGTGGATTAGATAATCGTGAAAAATATTTTACAAAACGTCGATAATAACCAGCCAAACCAAGAAAACTTCGGATATCAGTTACTGTTGTTGGTCTTGACCATCTTTCGATAACCTCTGTTTTTGCTGGATCCACATATATCCCCTCTTATGAGATTATATGACCCAAAAATGCAACTTTTTGAAGACAAAATTCACACTTGGTAAATTTGGAATAAAGATTCTCCTTTCTCAGGGTCTTCAATATAATTCTCAAGTGATCTTCATGCTCTTCCTTGCTCTTTGAATAGACAAGAATATCGTCTATAAAGACTACCACAAATTGATCAAGATAGTCTATAAAGACTCTATTCATTAGATCCATGAAGATAGCAGGGGCATTAGTAAGACCAAATGGCATCACTATAAATTCATAGTGTCCATACCTTGTACGGAAATCCGTCTTTGGTATATCCTCCCTTTTGACCCTTAATTGATGATACCCTGAACGAAGATCAATCTTGGAAAAGTATTGAGCTCCGCGTAGTTGGTCAAATAAGTCATCAATGCGAGGGAGAGGATATTTGTTCTTGATAGTGATCTTGTTAAGTTCTCGATAATCAATGCAGAGTCTCATTGATCCATCTTTCTTCTTAACAAATAGAACAGGTGCTCCCCAAGGTGACGCACTAGGGCGTATGAATCCCTTATCAAGATTCTCTTGGAGTTGCTTCTTCAATTCTTGCAACTCAATTGGGGCCATTCTATAAGGTGTCTTTGAAATAGGAAAAGCACCCGGTACGAGTTCTATTGAAAACTCAACTTCACGATTTGGTGGAAGACCCGGCAATTCCTCCGGAAAGACATCATCAAACTCTCGTACAATGGGCATATTCTTAATCGTGAGTTTCTCACCAACCATTTGAGATAAATAACCTTCATTTAGTGGAATCAATACCCATAAGATGGAAGAAATTTCCACTGGAAGGTTATGTTCATCCTTGCATTGGTATACAATCGTAGATTGATCTGGAATATGAAATGTGACTTCTCTTCTTTGGAAATTGATATGAGCTACATGTAGAGAAAGCCAATCCATGCCAAGAATCACATCAAATTCCACTAAAGGAAGGATCATCAGATTTTCAGGAAGCACTTTCCCACAAACTTCGATCGGAGAAGAATTATAAACTTCTGATGCGATTGATGTACCATTAGGTGTTGTCACAGCTAACTAAACATCTAATTGTTGAGGTAATACGGTGATACCCTTAGAAAATTTTTCAGAAATAAAAGAGTGGGTGGATCCAGAATCAAATAAAACATTTGCTACTTTAGAGTGGATGGTAAGTGTACCTTTCACCACATCGTTATCGTACTCCACCTCGCTGATAGAAATTGCATGTGACTTTCCTTTGTCTTTAGCCTTAAGAGTTTGTTGACGTCGACCATCATCATCAACCCTTGGATTTTGGCATTGATTGGCATAATGCCCCATCTCCTTGCACTTGAAACATTGAAGTGTAGTAGGTTCATTCTGTGTATCCCTTCCTTTGTTTGCATCATTAGACATCTTCTTCCCATTATCACGGCATTCAAATGCCCGATGACCTTCCTTTCCACATTTAAAACATTTACTTGTCCCTTTAAGACAACTCCCTCCATGTTTCTTTCCACACTTTGAGCATAAGGAAAAGCTCATCTTCTTTTCCGTGTGCTCTTTAGATTTTTCTTTGAATTCCATCTTCCTCTTCTTATCAAACCCATGTGACTGATGGGTTACTCCAATCTCCATCTCGACTTTGAGAGCACATCGAACGATTTCCTCGTAGCTATTGAAGTCCCTTATGGCTAACGCCCTTCAAAGACTTGGTTTTAAGCCAATAAAGAATCGATCGATCTTACTCTCAGGTTGGATAATAATACCAGAAGCGTACCTTGCCAGTCTTGTAAAATTTTCTTCATAAGAACCAACAGATTCATCATCCCTTTGCTTCAGTTCAAGAAAATCTTTCTCCATCTTTGTTCGGAAAATACGAGGGAAGTACTTATTGAAAAATAAGTTCATGAACTCGTCCCATTCCATAGACTCAATTTCATCCCTTTGCCTCATATTCTTAACAAGATTCCACCATTGATCAGCATCTCCTTCCAAACGGTACACTGCTAGGATGACTTTATCATTCTCAGAACATTGAAGAACTGAAAATATCTTTTCAGTAGTACTAATCCATTGTTCAGCAACTAATGGATCAGTAGACCCACTGAAAGAAGGTGGACGCTGCCTCATGAAGGATTCAACAGAATGTTGCTCCCTCCATTGCTCGTTTGGAAATCCTGCATGATTCATAGCTTGAGAAAGTTGTGTGAGCATGGCTACAAGATTTTGCATTCCAGCTCCCATATCGTTTGGTTGCTCAGGGGGACAATCATTGCATTGCCCATCGCATTCCGCATTAACACGGTTCCTTCGGGTTCCAGCCATTGACTAAAACCAATAAGAATAGTGTGAGCAACACTAATTATAATAGGAAACCACATAATTCAAGAATAAAATTTTCATGCTTATGGTCTTATCCTAGGTTATTCAAGGCCATTTCTAAAACACTAAGATTGTGTACTATGCTTAGACTTATCCTTAGGGTTCTTACTAAGGCTTTCACATCCTAGTTTCCAAAGGTTGACTATACCTTTCCTCTGATACCAACTATAACGACCCATACTTTACATACATTGTTAATACTTCAAAATTGAAGCACACTTATTACAACATATGACAAAACCACAAAGGACCGTATAGGTATAGTGTCTTTAGAAACTGGGAAACATAAAAAACTGGTTCATAAATCTTCTACAGTGTCTCCCATTTATTTCATCATATCTAGGGTCCCTTTTAGCATATTCTACTTAATATCCATCTTCCTGACCTGGGGAAAAGAAAACATAAAAGGGTGAGCTCAAATGCTCAGCAAGGGCAAATAAAGGAAATAAAAATCATATCATATCTTTATCAAAACCTGCAAAAGAGATCATAATATCTTAACATGGAATAAATCATAGAAGTGAAAATGAGATCCCCATAATCATAACATAAAACTTGAAACTTTGTGGCATGCACACATAATCATGGAAATCATTTCTTGTTAGTCATGACTCATTGCCAAGACTATCTTAGTGGACAAAGTCCCTTTCTGAACCGAGTTCACTCCTCGTTTCAGTCCTGTATCACTGAACCGAAATAACCTTCCGTTCCATCCATGTCTATCTCATGAGATATAAAATCATTACCCAATGCATTGGAGGGAGATATAGGTCCCACCCATCTTATAATGAATCCTTTCTTATGTGTGCCACATAATCATAAAACATACATCATCGCATAACACATATAACAAAAATGGGATTCTTGAAACATCATGACATCATAAATCAATTCATATAAGATAAAGGAATTCATAAACATAATTCCATCACAACATAGTCAAACCAATGTAAAAATATGGATAGAAACAGAACGCTTTATTATCTTAGATGGAAAATAATTTTGATAAAACACTTGAATTGAATTCTTGAGGAAAATATCCTTTCTTCTTCAAAAACATTTTTCCTTTCATAACATGTCATACAACTTTAAAATAAAAGAAGTTGATTAAAAATAAACTTGAAAATTTGTAAAGGAAGATTCTTTGAAGTAATGTTTTAAAAATCCATTCATGCAGTATAAGTTAAAAAAAACATTCTTCGTACTTTTGTCGGAAAAGTCAAAAAGTACCTCGTACGGAAAAACGACAAAAGATTCCTTTCATATTCTTTACTAAAAACTCACCTAAGGGTAAACTTGGATTTAAACTATTTCAAGTGGATGGAAACAATATTACATATTGAGGGAACATGGATGTGGATGATAAAATACACCCCAGTAAATACTTACGAATAAACAATCTCGGATAAAAATGAGATTGTGATATTTCCCTTACCTTAGGTCCAATTTTCTTTGTTCGTGTCCGAATCTCCTGTATAATGGTTTAAATAATGTTATTGACTTATTCCAGAATCATACATATTGATATGAGATCATATATGGTCATATTATTAACTTCTTGTTAGTAATATTTCATTGTTACTTGTTACTCGGGTCTTTATAACTTTTTGTTCTTATGCGTGTTTTGTTGAATAAATTATTATTATTATCTTTAGGTTATATATAATTCATTTCCAGAATGGTATTAGTGTAGTATATACCATATTCATTCATTCAATTCATTTATATAATCATTATGAAATGAAGATCATGTAGAACGAATCGCATCACATCGTGGAGACGGTATTCCGTACGCACGCACGAGTGATGATATTGTTCCTATGATCGTGGAATTGTATTGGAGTATATATATATATTATTTCAGTATCAATATTACTTAATAATAATCATATATAGTTACTCATTACACCATTATACCCATCCTTGTAAGGTGATGGTGGAAAATAGATTACACCACGGCGTGGAGATGGTATTCCGTTCGTACGCACGCGCGGTGATTTCATTTTTCCGTAGGATGGATAGAAGGTGAATTAGGGTTGTTTCATATTTATAATAACATATCAGTATGTAAGTAATACTGATGTTATTACTTTATCATGAAACAACTAAAGAAGAAGAAGTTGAAGAAGAAAGAAATTAAAAAGATCGGTAATGGATATTACCTCTTCTTTGGAACGCCTCTTTGAATCCTCCACTTAAGGAACTAAGATTGGTCTTTGGAGAAGACCAGGACCTCTAGAATTATTCTAGGGAAGTGGAGAGGAGAAAATTGCAGGGGTTGGCCGAGCTTGAGTGCTCAAATTGGTGTGAGGAGGAGGGGGAGGAGGTGCCCTTTTATAAGGGAGGAGAGGGGCACCTTAGGAATATCTCAAAATATTATTTTATATTAAAGTCAAAATCGGTTTATAATGGTTCCAAAGGGTCTTATTTCGAAGATAAAGTGGGGATGGGTCGAAATCCTATCAACCAATAGGATTTAGACAAGTTTAGGGGTATTATTTTAACCTTATCAATTAGATTTAACTCTAAGTTAATTAATTTAACTTTTACCGTGTCTTTTTGTTTTCTTTCACTATATGGTTAATACACTTACTATAACATGCCAAACGAACCCCAAATTGTTTATTATTAATATATATATCGTTATCTAAGTCATTTGGCCTAACCTTAGATTTTTAGGAATAAAATAACAATTAATAATATAATATTTGATTTAAAAACTATTTTGTGTCAATTTTGACACTATTTGATATATGATTTTTGTGAAAGTCATAACAGAATTATATGTTCGAAAAAAGTTGATTAAATCAACACTAATATATCATAGTAACCTAGAAAATTAGTGGAATTCATAAAAAGTCTCAAATTAAATTTATTTTGGTGTTTATAACATCAATTATGTCAATATTTCATTAATAAGATAATTACTGCATCATCTTTGTGTCATAAATAAATTAAATTATTTGATGTCTAAAAATTACAAATAAAATACCATCATGTAGGAAATCTCTTTAGCTTTCTAATGAATATTTACAATCGAATTTATCTTATGTATAACCCCATATTAAAAATGATCTACTTATTAAACTTTGATTTTAACTATTTTAACCCTTCTTTAAATAAATTAATAATAAATGTCCTAATCTAATCCAAGTGGGCCTAAATGGTCATATTTTATTCCTAAGTTTGTTTTTGGTCGAATGACACTTGTCCAATAGAATTAGGACATGTGTTAGGGTAATATTGATATCATATTTACCCTTAGTTACCCTATTTACTATTAACCGTGGTAAAAAGGTAAAAAGTTACTATTCACCAAAAAATTATTTTCATCTCATTGAACCACATTTTAGTCCTTGATATTAACCGTGTCTCTCGGATTTTTGAAATTCCATTCACAGAAGCGGTAAAATTAAGTTTTATGCAAAATTCAGTTTTTAACCACCACTTAGTGGTTTCACTATTCATCAAAAATTGAAAGTTTTCAGAAAAATACCAAAATTTCACCCTAGGCTAATTTCGATATTCTGAGTCCAAAAATGAAGTCCATTTTGGAAAATAAAATTTATAAAATTTCAAAAAGTTGTTATTACTATTCATAACGGCTAGTTTTAATAGCATATTGTTGTTTAGTGAAACTCGGTATTGCGTACGACGCAAGCTATCGAGGAAGGTCGCGATTGCGTGTAAAGCAAGTCAAGCAAGTGTTGCGTAGAAAAAGATTCCTTCGATAATTTATATAACATAAAAGTCTAGGGTGTTACCTAATGTCTATAATGATGTGAATTAATTTTTATTTAAATTTAATTATATAAATAAATTTTAATTTCCAACCCATGAAATAATATTTATTTGGTATTTATTTTTCACATGTATCCAATCACCATATTTATATTCGAGTTAAATAGGAAAATAAATATATTTTTTCACACTAACATGAATATTATAAAAATTAATTATTTTTTTCAAATGGATAATATTTATTAATCGAGGATTAGTAACTACAGAGGATGTTCGAACTAAACTGTTATGTCTACTACAAATGATATATTAAATATCCTTAAAATAAAATTAATATTTATTTATTAAAATAAATGATATTAATTTTATACATGATTTTAGAGGATTTAACTTAAATGATAATAATAATATAATTATTTAGACGTACATCCCTCCAATTCTATATAGAATAGAGGCATGGATAATACCTGTTTAGATTTAAATACATTGTGGATGCATGGTATTACAGGTAAACTGAAGAATCCACTGATGATTAAATTGATTTGCTGGATACCACCGACCATTCCATGTGTTAAAGTTAATTTTGATAGAGCTGAATCTGGTGAGCTGGGTAGATTGGCTTGTGGTGGTGTCTTCCGCACATATCGTGGTTTTGTCAAGTATTGTTTTTATCATTTTATTGGGATGTGAATTGTGTTTAAAGTAGAACTATGGGCCATTATCTATGTCGTGAGGCATGCTGTCTTTCATAACTAGAACCACTTATCGATTCAATCAGACTCCGAACATGTAGTACATGCTCTCAAGAAGAGAACCCATGATGTTCCATGAAGTATTTTGCATCATTGGATAGGATGTCTTAATCAAGAAATGAATCTCAACATAATGATATCTCATGTCTATCGAAAGGCCAATCAAGTGGTTGATGCCTTGTCCAAGAGGGAAATCATAGAAATTACTACCATGTGGTCCTTTTGAGCTCCTGACTTTTGTGCACACTTGGTAGATTCTTATATGGGGGAGTGTCTTATTCCAAAATTTGTAAAACCCCTTACTATGCCTGACTTTGTGCTCCTACTTTTTATTTATACTTTATGGGGACGGTATAACCAGACCCTATTTTATTGGTATAATTATTTAAACATGGGGTTTTCAAGAGGATAATAGAATAATAAAGGGCCAATATAAAGTTAATTATTCAATAACATAGCTCTATAAATACATATTTATACCATTTACTAGGTTTATACATTGATTCACACAACACATCCCCTATAGTGATTCTCTGAACACTATAGATAAAATTCTCTAGATATCTCTAAGGAACTGAAAGCATCCCCCATTCTAATCATATCATGATTGAGAGAATAATAATCAAACCATCAAACTAGATGGACTGAGTTATGATCAATGGGAGAAATTTATGATGATTGGTTTATACACACTATCACCTAGAGTATCAACTATGACGGCATTATATCATAAGAGTTGCTATGGGTCACCTCTTGGGGGATTATTCTTTGGATCCTATCTATGCAATTTTAGTACAATAAAATATAGGATCATACAATAAAAAACATCATTAAAAAAAAGAAATCACGCCCTAGTAAATTCATTTAAAAAAAATAATTATAAATTTAATAGGAAAAAGATAATCTCTTTTGTTTCAACTGATCCTATTCAATTTTCATCAAATTTAATTTATTGTTCATTGCATTCAATGTCATGTACAATTTATATTTTTTTATTGAAACTGATAAAATCTATGTTTTTAACAACCCAAGAATTTCTTCAATTGTTTCAAGATTAATTAGTTGGTATCAAAGCCATCATGTTCAAATTTATAAATATTTATTAATAATTGATAATTATATGTATTTGGAGATAGATTTTCATTTTGAAAAAATGATTCTTTAAATATGAATGTTCAGATATCGTATTCTCATTCTTCTTCCACCTTCATATATAACAATGGAATGGTTAAAACACACAAATAAAATAACTCATCTTGAGGTTATGTGAATTTTTTTGGATAACATGGGACTACACAACATATAACCCTTTGGTAACCAACATATTCCAATATTCATTTCACCAGAACCAAGACATAAATAACGGATGGTCATGTGGTTGCGTACGTGATGTCATTATACACTACATGTTGACTAGAATGACTTGGGACATATTTTGACAAACTAAATTCCATGTAACTTCTGACACATCATGTAGTCCATTTGTTTTCATGGTGGAATATGTGTATTCAATGGAATTTTATATATTATTACATTAAACATGTGACCAAAAAACACATAACTCAAAGGTCACACAACATGTATCTCCATAACATGGTGTATTCTTATTAATTGTTAACAACTGACACACACTCCTAGTCCAAATTCATGTTTCATTGACAAACAAAAATATGTTATACATGGCATTTAGCTTGCTTATGTGTGTCAGGTATCTTACAAATTTATGCCAAAATATAAATTAATTAATTACTCCATTAAACTTAGTCAACACATTTCTATGTGTCATTTATTTATAGTTCACACCATGTGATAGGTTATATATATATATATATATATTATCAAATGCTAAATTAATTTGAAAGTAACATTCAGAACCATTAACCATGTATTGAACTTACACGCCATGTACTTCCCTTTTATTAAAAGTATTACACGTCCCATAATTTATATGTGTTTTTGTGTCATTTATTAAAATTAAATTCAACGTAATTTTGTGACAATATGTATATTATAGATGTTTTCTTAGTTTACAGTACACAATAAGGATTAGTCTGGATTGTTTAGATAGAAACATGCAGGGTTTCCACATAGTACATGTTGTGTACATTATTAAGTTTAAATAAAATTAATTAGTTGTTTTTTAATGTTACAATGGATGAGATTATTAAGGAATATTTGTGTAAAAATTAAGATAAATGAATGAAATAATGAAATAAAGTATATAATTAATTGAAGTACATTATATCTTGTTTAATATTTATTGAAATGAATTCTATTTTATTAAATGCATATTCATTACATGAAAGTATGACCTTGGTCTTGGACAACTTTTTTATATGTAATATTTTTCTAAAAAACATTATTCCATGTGATTTTATAATATTTATTTTTAAATTAAAATGATGGTTTATGAGTAGTCCCCTATGCATGACCATGATTTATTTTATATAAACCCTATAAACATTCCATTAGTATCCCTCACATGCATGTCAGTAATGAATGTGTAAGGATGAATCTCCTATATAATTAATGGATGTAAAATATGGGGTTGAGGTGAAATAACTTAGGTGATTCACATGAAAGGATATGGAATACTGCAACTCAAGCTAAGAATATCTCATAAATGCTTTCCCATATGTTCAATGGTTTCTATTATCAGCTCAATAAAAAAACTGGTAGATAACGCTCAAGATTATACCGCATATTTTATTCTATATTCATCATGGTTATTTATTTTATATATTATTTATCATGATCAGATAAATAATTGAATAAAATTAAGAGCATACTCAGGTAGAATAAAATAAAAGGACTAAGTCTAATGATTTTATCAATATATGGTAATTCAGTTAAGTAAAATCCACATAATATTTTAAATGCATATAAAAGGATAAAATAAGGAAATTTAATCATAATAATAAAAAACAATCAATAAGATATTATGTAAGAAAATTCCATCCATAACATGATATAGTATTCAGCCATGAAATTGAATGTTGGTCTGGACCTCATAAAGATACATTTTTTAATAAGTAGTTCTTATGAGGGTATTAGGTTTACATAACCATGTTGACATCAAGAGAATTACAACTCTCTAGACATGATGTATCGTAGAAAAAAGTGTTTAGGAAATATGAGTTTGCGTTTTAGGATTGTGGAGTCCACTCAATAGATTTAAGAGCTACAAGCCTATAGTAATAAATATTTCCTACTTAAATACATTGTAGTTACTGAACTGGAACTTTCAAGGGATGTGATAAGGGAAATGTGGATCCTATCCACTATAATGTCAACAAATTTTTACAATATAAGTCAAATGGTGAGGGTTCATGGTACTTAATAATTCTGTGGGAGACATAGTAGGTTAATTAATAATTATTTCGTCTTACATATTTGGTAATAATGTAAAGTACTAATAATCTGATTTTATATTATTTTTCATAAAATTTAATGTTCATTCAATAAGTTATCCTTCTGATCTTTTTGGTATAAATTCAATATCATTACTTGTAGTAACATACAATAATGAGATATGATCATTCATATTATATTACACTATGTATGGGACCTCTATATTCTATAGTCACTGGTTTATTATCGACCTGCTATGGTGGAGAGTGATAATGAGATCACAGTCATTGAAAAACACTTGGATGATACAGTAGATGTACAGTGTTTGAATCCTTCATTAATGTATAGTGAACTCATGAATTCAATTGAGAACATTGATGCCTATATAATGTTAAAGAATCTATATGAACGTTAACAATAGGTAGAAAGAAAAGAGTGCTTTGATATTTACAGGACACTTTTCAACTGAAAATATAGAGAAGGTATACCAGATGTGAGTTATGTAGTAAAGATTATTATATAAATTTAGCATATAGAGATTATAAGGCTTAATATACCATATTAAATTTAAACTAATATTATTCATTATTCACTCCTTTTAAGATATACTATTTTTGTTATGAATTCTAACATGAACAATATTTATAATTCTATCCTAGATATCCTCACTCTTCTTTACTAGGTTGATATGAAAATGAATCACGAAAAGCCTTATATTTTTATTGTGAACAAGTTGAAGGAGAAGGTGGAAGAACACAAAAATAACAATTAGTACAAGACCCTTTTGTAACATTAATATAATAGTAAAATGAAAAAGGGGTAATAAAGGGAATATGACCATATCAATTTTTCATGTGTAAATAAGAGATACTGGAAGATAGACTACACCTTGATGAATAATAAAGGGGAAGCTTCAAGTCTGTTCTTTATCAGATGAAATGTGTTCTTTTCGATAAATTCCATATTAGATACTGAGAGGACAAATTTATGATACACTAAATACTAAGAGGGGGGAGAACCAGTAATGGGAATAATTTACCAACTATAAATTTTTATCCCTTTAAATCATAGAAGAGTTAGGATCTCGATTATTATATTATATTTTACTTATTTCATGCAAGATTATGTAATTTGTAAGGGATTACACCTGATGATTTTTTATGGTTTCTTAATAAGTATGAGTATCCATTCCATTCAATGAATATTGACATACAATACAATACTTATCCACTATAATGAGATATCAAGTTATAGTGGTTTGTTCAGGAGACAATCCTTAGCAAGTGTGGGTCCCTAAAATTTAAGAGGGGGAAGGAAAACATATTATTCCTTATTTTGGTGAGATAATTCTATTACCTACAACTTCTTGATGGTTCTTTATACGACCACTAAATATAGTATTCCCCTTCTTTTTTGGTACTTTTTAAAATTGAAAAATATTCCGCAAAATTAGACCTCTGTTTATATATTATTTTTTAATTTCATAACATTATGAAATAAGCACAAATTCCTATTTACATAACCAAACTGAATGATTCTATTATTTATTCATCTATCTTCAGACACAATATTATGAGTATTTTGTGGCATAAGAATCATAGAATTCTACTTTGACACAAAATATAATTAACAATTCCAATTTGTTTAAAAAAAATTATTCCATTAATTTTTCTAGAATAAAAAATATAACTTGTTATTATTGAGGAAATAAAATATTATCTCAACATCATTACAATAATTCTTCCCGGAATTATAATAAATTGATAGTTGGGAATTTTTTTCTCTTCATTGGTCCCAATGATACAAATAGATTGATATATCAGAGATCATTAATACAAAATATAAACAATGAATGAAATATAAGATATCTAATTTTTTACACAAGAAATATGGAATTGTGTTTAGTATCATATTCTTAGACAATAAAGTTCCTAGGAAAGTGTTTCTTTCTTCTTCTGGGAAATCTTGGCCTCACATTATTATCATGAAAATAATAGCATATGTTATGATATGTTCATTCAATTTTTGAATGGGAATTATCAAAAAATACATGGAATATATATAGAATAATATTTTTCTTATTTCTAAATTTGAATATATTATATTAGTTGTTTTATCTTCAACTTCATGTTGCCTTGCACAAAATAGGTTCAAGTATTTCAATCCATGCATACAGATTCAGGTTCCTCTTCATGAATGAACACACTATTCTCCTTACCTGGTGCACTCTTATTTTTCTAGAAGACCATAACATATGAATGTTATATACACTCACTATTCTACATACCTCACGTAATCTTATTCGTTACATAAACCACAATATATGTTGTTATTTTTCGTGAAAATTGTATCATGATATCTATAATATTATTTGTGTAAGATCAAGTGAACATGTTAACAATCGAGTACCTTATCATAAGTATAGATAGTATCTCAATCAATCATGTGAGTTTAGGAATGGCTCGGTATTCATCAAATAATGTGTGGTTTAGGAAGTCATATTCTTTCTTTGTTTAAAGTTTTATACGTGGGTCAATATCTTCATGAAACACAATGGTATGATATTATACCGACACTGGTTCATAGATCAATTCATACATCATCTAGTTTCAAAAGCATGAAAAATATATTCACAAAGCATGGACGTATCTTCATGAATACAAAGATTAACAAAACCTATTCACACAGGATGTAGTGCATGGAAAAATTGTAGATCCTCCATTATCTAGTATTTATTGAGAGTTTTAGCAACAACTCTTAGGTACATGTGATATTATTTATAGCTAAGTGTATCATCACCTCTATTACAAGAAACATTCCATTTTTGATAAAAATGGAGAGTTAGATAAGATTTAATATTACCAAATCTTTCAATGTATATTAAACTTCATGTGGTTTCATTCATATATTTTGATAACAATGAGATTAATGGTGTCCATTATTACATGAGATAGACTTTTTCATTTAAAATTGGAAATGTTCACATTCATGTCCTAAAAATTCTATGCATCAACAACATCATATCCATAAACCATGAATGTATACAGATATGTTAAAGAACACTACAATGTCATTTTTCATTTTCCTAAATCATTTTAATATCATTATCTCATGTTCACGCATCTAAGAAAAGCTTCATTCTTGACCATGTTTGAACCCAAAAAACTCTATAATTAAGTATCCCCAACTATTTCAATCTAGGTTTAGCTTAAAGATATGATCAACACCAAAGGATGAAATCATGTTCCATGAGAGTTTAAAGTAAAATTCATGGATCTCAATGGATTATTTGATAAAAAAGGTTCATATGGGAGAAACTGTATCCACATCATTTTAGTAGTGTAACTGTAACCACTCTATCATGGTATACACATCTTTTTAGGGACAAATTGGTTCATATGGAATAAATTGGTTCATTATAATTCACTGTTACTCTACTATAAATATTTGATAACTTAAAATTTTTTACTTGGGGTGATATTCTTTAATACATGCTTTTCATTATAAAAAACATAAGATGAATCCTATATGATATCTTCCTTATCCATGATTTATAGGATACGAAAATAAAGTTATTAAAACATAGGATATGAACAAAATTACATTGTATGTTATCAACCCAAGTAAAATTTTCATTATCCATGATTTATAGGATATGAAAAAAAGTATATTTTTTGGTAAGTCATATTTTTTTATATTTTTATTATTGTATCCTTTATTTTTTTGTTGAATTTCATGAGTCATTGTTAGAAATATTGATGCTAACTCCAAATGATTCAGTTGATTAGTGCCACCAGGTTTAGTTGGATCATGTTCCCTATATAAATTATTTAGTCCAAATATTTCCTTTAATATTTTTTATTTAGATATTTTCTTTTAGTAATAAATATAATTGGATTGGTGTTCTAATCATTTATGTTAGTTTAACACAAACTAAATCAATTTGTACAATGTTTTATTTCATTCTGGATTAAATTTTGAAAGCATGATCACCAAGACTCATTTATCGATTTCTTCTCACTGTATCATTATAAAAAAATAAATTTATAAAAATTATTCGTAACAATCATTTAATAAATCAATGGTCACTATAATTTTTTTAACATTTTTCAATGGGGTCATATATGTTGGTTAAATTGATCTTCTATTGGTAAAATGTTTTTCAAACATATATTACCCCATCACTAAACTGTTGGTAAAAACACTGTCGCTAAATATTTTTGCAACAGATAAAATTGTTCTGTTGCAATTATAATAATAATAATACATAATATATAAGTTGGATAAAGTGTTTTTCAACAGATTATTTTGAAAAAAAATTGGAAATAACATTACAATCTTATAATATCTAATTATAAATTACATTTGAATATGTATTATTTTTTATATTTATTAATTTATCAAAGACAATTCCTCAGTTTTAATTATTAAACCAAAGGCTATTTATATGAATATTAAAACATAAAAAATTAATTACATTAATAATTAAATTTAATACAAAATGTTGATCCGAAAACTCAGGATCACCCCACGCCACGAACAGGATCCATCACACCCCCCATACAAACAACCCATCCATCCTCGAGAAACCCATATCAAACACCAAAGACCCATATCTACCCAAGGAATAGCGAGCCAGCTCTAGGTGTACCATAGCCTTCAGCACACTAGTGACCCATCCATACCCCAAGACAAGAGAGCTAGGACTAGCACTAATGATACAAAAATTGAGACATCTATAATAGTAGTAAGAAACATCAAGTTGCTACTTTGACACACCCTTTATCTCAAATATCTACATCACAATCAACCAATAAAATAACCATGAATCGGTTAAAATTATATATATGAATTGAAACCAAAAAAATCTTTTTGAGAGAAATGAAACATTTGATCATCACCCAACTCATACATCTGAAACATTATTAAATAAGAAAAATTTTGCAGTGAATACATGATACAAAACTAGATTACACCAACTAGAACCTAAAAATTGTTAAAAAAATAAACAAAGTAGGAATGGAAAAGGATCATCTCATCTCACAATAAATCAATACTACACAATATATGGATCCCTGATTTGATAGTCCAACCACAATCCAATCTGTCACTATAAACCCAGATCAACATATCAGAAGACAGATCTGATCAGATGATTCCATCACATGATAGTGTACAATTGAATTGGATTTTCCTCTTGCATTCTTTATTATGCATCTATCCATGAAATATTAATATTTAATTCTAAAAGTGTTTTATTCCTTTTACCCAATAGACTTCAATACTAGAAGAAATAAATCTTTTAGGATTTTTTCCTTATAAGATCTTCATTATCTGAACATACATATGAAATAGTGTCCTAAACTTTTAAAATGATTGTGAATGTCGAATCATACTACATGAAATGAATGATAAATTGATCAGTTCATCCACATGTAATAATCCTTGTAAATTTAGAGATCCATAATATGATGGTCAGTATAAATATGGTGCCATATCTAAATTATGTCCATAAAATTGTAAAATATAATGATCTAGGGACATCATGTCTCAGTTGTCCCAGGTAGATCAAGATATCAAACATGTTTTCTGGCGGCCAGAAATTCGAATAAACAAGAAATATCAATTTCATAGGTTAACAATCCCACAAATATTGTACTATCATACCATCATCAAACTGATTTATCATACACAAAATTTGGTAAAGTTTCTTTTAATAAAGTGAATCTAAATTCCAATTAATAGCACTAGTATATGAAGTAGACAAATCAAATAGGATGACAGAAAAATAATACCCCCATAAAGACCAAAAATACTAATTTGAAGCTCAATCAAACCACCAAAACATGGATTCCAATATAATATTTAGATCCCTCCACTGCTCACAAATGAAAAACATCCCAAATAACTTTAAGAAACCACTTTACATTTTAAAATAGTGAGGTACTTAGCATCATCAATTAAAGTTCCATGATCTGAAATTCAGAAATTATATATAAAAACAAATCATAATATATATACTAGTTTCTTCCATTTGAAGAAGTATTCAAATGATGGTAAATCACATCAAACGGCTACAACAATGGCATCCAAATTGTAATGAAATATAAAACTTGTTTAACCATTAATAAATATTTGTATCTCATTCAAATACATTAGAAAATACCTATACAACCATTAAAAAATAAGATAAGTAGAGACATTTTCCATGTATTATCTCTTTATTTAAACATAGTATTTCATTTAAATTCCTACACCCTATTAAAATGTCTTACGTCATATGTTTTATGATATCATTCCATAGGGACTCCACTATCATTGTATTTTTGTTAATCCATTTCTTGGTGTTCAATGAAACATGAAACAAAACAAGTGGAATCTCTTAAATAAAATTAAAAAAAACCCACCTTTCTGTACAATTGAATTAATGATGTACTAAAAATTATCATCTCTTGAAAGCCTTCAATAATATCATTTATGCTCGTCTAATCTTGAGGGGTGAAGGTGATTCTCAAACTTCCATCTTTATCTTTTAAATCCTAGTGTGTAGTGTAATGAGGTTTACTATCCATGAAACATTGAAATGTGGGATGAAATCTACTAAACATAATAATGCCTGTATGGTTAATATTTATGATGAAGAGGACATTTTAGAAAAAGTAAATATTATACCACTCTAATTTTCATTGGGTATAGATGGTTATATATGATATTTTAATGTAGAAAAATGGGGGACAATAAAAAAGTATCGAATTAAATCAATTCTCACTTTCGTTAGGGGTGGGAATACACCCATAGTTACAAAAGTAAAATCTCTTTCCATTGTTCCCAATTCTACAATACTATTTATTTTTATATTGTTTTATTATAATAATATATGTAATGTATCATATAAAATAATTATTAAATTTCATAATGATAATATAGTTTATCTTCATCAAACAATTACCTCAATGGAACAATATTTTATTCTTAATGGTATCTGTATTCATAGGCTGGTCATTTTATCATAAATGATATTGATAGTACAATATGTAGTTCTTAAATAATTAATTCAAACAAAATAGGAATTACAAAATAAATAGATTTATATACACGTACTATGGTGACTAAACCATGGTCCCCTGGATTCCATGAAATGCATTTCTATGCATCTAAGATAACTTTTATATATGAACTAAAAAACCACCAAATCAAAAAGGATAGACCTCATTACCTAACAAAATCATAATAGTTTTATATTGATGCATTGAACATGATTCACATTCAAAAAAATAAAGGCATTATGTCATGAATTTTACATTATATGCCTTAGCCTAAAAAAGGTATAAACCAATGTAATGTAATTTCCATTATTGTACTACTTTCTACCCCTAAGGATGAATATTATAAATGGGATTTGATAATTTTATCCTTAAAGAAGTTGTACCATTCCTAACAAATCAACAATGGAAAATAGCATGAAAAGTGTAGGGTTAGTCAAATAAAATGTCTAGATGGCCCTTCTATAAACTGTTGTTCCTCCTCAAAAATGTGTAACTATTTTTTTTTTGATTTGAAAGGGTCATTCATTATAGAATCAACAACTCGATCAGAAAGAAGCATGAGGAATCTGTTGAAAAACATAAGGGGATTTAGTTTATAAAGTCAATATGAATTGAGAGATAAATATTCAGATTTAAAATAATAGGAATCCACATATCCCATGGCTAAACATAACCTAAAAGGAAACACAAAACTAATTGACCAACAGAAAAAATCTGAAAAATAAATTGGATATGGGGGAGGAAGGATATGGAGAAAGGAAAATGATACATTTAAGAGAGATTCATGTATTTGGAGTTATGAAATTTATAAGAAGTCTAGATATTAAAAAACTATTAAGATATATATGTAACAATTGATTGATGATTTTTTTATTTTTTCAATGAAGCAACACCTCTCAATTTTTGAAAAGTATAGAAAATCATTACCCATAATTATTTAATGAAATTACCCACTCAATTTTTGGATTCCATAAACTAGATCACTTATATTTTTTCTTATATTTAATCCATAAATGGTTTCATCAAATTCCTCAGGTAAAAATTATTCTAAATTATATTTATGAATATATATATATTTTCCTGGAAATTTTCGGTAGAGGGGCTATATTTTTATCAAATAATTATAATGTAAACGAGATAAAGGGATCAAATGAATTGAAAACCTAAATCCTTTCATTATGAGAATGCATTGTCATGTTCATATGTATTTGAGAAACATGTAGTGTAACAATGAGACTGGGTCAATGTTTCAATTTTCATTACAACATATATGAAATTATATCATCTTATCTCAAAATCAATTCAATTAAAATGAATGAATGAATTCCAAATATCAATTAAAACATAACTCAATCACAATTTGATAGGAATGTATATATTCTTAAAATTACTATCCACTTTCTCATCAGTGGTTGTATTCCAAATTTTTTAAGTTCATTTATATCACCAATGGAATAATTATCCTTCATTTATCCCAAAATAGTGACACTCAAGCCTATGTAATTTTGAATTACTAAATTTAAATAGTGATGAAATTTTAACATGTTTTCAATAGATTTGTAAAAATAAAAATTTATGATATGAAAACCAATAAAATTGATAGTCATCATATGTATTTAGAAGAAGAAAAATAATTTAGGAGTTAATAAAAAGGATAAAAGATAATATATTAATTTACCTAAAATTTAATACTACAATTTTTCTTATAATATAAATGGAATATGAGAAAAAATCCAACGTTGAAGAATAATTGTTAATGGAATGACCAATGTAATCAATTATTTCATAAAATAATGTAACTATGAAGGTAACTTGGATTGAAAAGGGATAGTAAGGAGGACAAGAAAAATTATCAAATTCAATTAGTCAATTGGATGTCCATCCGCTTGACAAACTGCCATTATAAGACCATGTAATTTGATAGAGAAGAAAAACAAACAAAATGATAAGTAAAAAATAAAATATATATAAATTATATGCTTACTACTAGAAAAAGAAGACATAAAAAACTAAATTCTCTCCCTCAAAATTCAAATTATATAACAATGATTAGTGTTATATCAAAAATTATGATCATAAATCCTATCAAAAAATAATTAAATTGTAAATTGTAAAAACAGAAAAAAACTAAGATAGAAACCAACAATGCATAAGATCTATATGTCTTAAACCAGAAGATTATAAATAGAACCAATCACCAATATGAAAGTTTCATGCTACACCAATTTTGAAAGCCTGGGAGGATTTATTTCGGTGAAAACCATTCATTACGGTGAACGATGGACAACCTTCAAACCATAGGGCATCAGTGGGTGACATAGTGTGAAGAATGTGATGATTGTTGTCAATGGATTTGGATTTCAAGGATAGATATGGTCAGTCTAGGGCTCCAAGGAAACAGGGGACACATGGGGATACCATGCTAAAATGATATGGACATCAACGGTTGAGCAGGGATGAAAAATTGGAACAATATGGACGGAATATCTTATGACGGCTTTTATGGGAGGATTCTAGCTGAGAATAGATAGGGTGTTAGCATGATGATGTTGGTGTGGGTCGTCGATTGGGAACTGTGATGGGGTTCTTGTTAAATTTGATTATGGAACATCGACTTAGTGTAGTGAAAATTTCCCATGAGGATGTATGTGGGGAACATCGGCAAGGATTTTCGGTGACAAAACAAGAGGTAGGGTTAGGGAAGGGGGTCATGGGGATATCGGCTGGAAATGCCCATGCTGGGGTAGTGGATCATGGGGGTTTCTAATTTCTATATAATTGATATAAAAAATCATATTGTATAATTAAATTTATATACATATAAATATATTTTATCCAATATTTTTATTGGTATTTTACATAAATTGTGGATATTTTAATTAATCATATATCTTTATTATCAAAATGATTTGATTGTATTAGGTAATATATCTATCTATATATATTCAGTTTTCGGTAAAATATGTGATATTATAAAAAAATTAATTAAGACATATTTTTATAATTGAAAATTATTTTTTGTTAATAATAAATAATAGAAACAGATTTATTTATCAGTAAATCAATTGCTGGTATTATTATGATATTACAACATATATAAATGTTGGAAAATGATTTTTTGTTAAGGAAATACTAATATAAATAGATATATTTATTGGTATGAAAATTGTTGGTGCGTGTAGTTAATATCAATGACAATTAATATCTGTTGGAAATAATCATTTTTACCAATAGATAAATTATCTGTCAGTAATTTTCTTTTGTTAAAAGCCACTTTTTTGTAGTGGGTTCTTGAAATGTTTTAACGAAAACCACAATAACACTAACCCATATAATATAGTATAGTGTTTTCAATATATTTATTCAACGATTATTATGAAATTTAATGATATTTGATTATATGGTAACATAAACTAGACAAATAACTTGTATGGTTATGTGAAATTTATTCATGTGAATAAGTGTTACACCCATTATTTTTCAGATAATTCAAAAAAAAATTGTTGTGAAATTTCTCATAATAATATTTTTTTTTTCAAAATATTTTTAAAATACCAAAATATGTAAAAATAGTATATGGTATTTATTTTCCATTTAAAAACATTATGGCTTGTTAAGGAAGAAAAATATAAAATAACTCTTGCAGTAGCAGAAAGAATGTTGTCACTTCATTTGTTAAAAAGAATCATTTATTTTTTTATTTAGTTAAATTAATCGTAGAAAAATATTCCTATGGATTGAAATTAAATGTCATTGGGGTTTATACACCATATAAAAAAATTCATGTATAAACAAAAATATGCCCCAATGAAAGGAGATTGAGACGGAGTCCCTTACATCATGTTAGACAGGACTCATTCGTTCTTTGTTCTCCTGAATAGTAAAATAAAGATGATTTATACTTGCTTTAGAAATATTTTTTGATTTATTATTCCTTTTATATCACATAATACCATATTATAAACATTATATAATCATTTAAGTTAATAATGGTCGTTTTGTCGATATTTGGTACTTGAGTAAAAAATAAAATCCTTATAATTACAATTTTACGAAGTGGTAAAAATTAAATTATCTCCAAAATTATATTCTTGATTTAGATATCATATATATACTATAAATCCAATATATATTTTTATTTATAAAAGTACATACCATTTGAGGATAAGATGTGAAATTCTCCGTTCATGGAGACCGTAATCTATACGTACACATTAACGCTATTTTCATTTCGATTTCATATTTTAATGGATTGAAAAATTAATGATAGATCGGTATATTATAATTAAAGTATAATATAATTTATAATTTCATTAAATTCATCCATTATAAATCCAACGTATGTCATGAACGAGTCATATAACTTTGATGGGGCGGTAGTCCGCACTTCCTGAAATAAAATTATCGTATTTACCCATTATGAAAACCATAAAGATATGCTATAAATGATAAATACAGAAATAAATAATAAATATAGAAAAAATATATGTCACATATAAATATATATCCATTATAATGGCCATCATGGGAGGTGGTAGGAGATATTTGAACAATCTTCATTTCATGAGGGAGTAGTTCACCGTACACTAAAACCGTATGTTCATATCCATTAGATGGATGTGTGTGGAAGTGTAGTTAGAATCCTTTTATAAAAAACTTGTTATATTGAGTATACTGGTGTTTTTATAAAAGAAATTATTAAAGAGTGTTTAGGGGTATGGAGAAGTAAAATAAAAGAAAAAAACTTAAGAGAAGACCTTACCATTAAATTGGGTATCTTCCATTGATTTGTAAAAAAAGGTTTACTTGAATTTACTTATTCTAAAGGAAAGGATTCTAGGAGGAATATAGGATTTTAGGGAGATTTATTAAGATGCTTTTGGATGATCCAAGGGGCTTGAGGTGTGTGAGTAATGGGTTAGAGGTGAGGGGTTTTTATATGGGGGATGAGGGGCTCTTTATGAATGTCTGAAAGTATTATTTTATTATAAACATATTTTTGGTTTCAAAAGGTCCAAAACTCATTGAAGTATAATATTAAATGACCCTTTTTTGAAATAAAATCATCCAATAATAATTTTTTAGGTTTTGGATAATGTAATAATTTTTATAATTTTATTTATGAAAATCATTCATTAAGGAGGTAAGCATTGCATCATTATTATGAAAAAAAAAATTATTTATTTAATGTCTACAAATTATAAATAAAATACCATGATGTTGGAAATGGTTTTATATTTAAAATTAATATTTAAAGTTAAAGATATTACTTATATAACCCCATGAATTTTGTTTACTATAAGATATTTGTTTATGTCATTTTTGTGTTAACATTAAATTAATTAATATAAAGTGTCATTATCACCCCCAAGTGGCTCTATGGGTTCCCAAAATCGACCATAAGATGCCCATGATCGGGGATTTTTCATCCAACAGGATTTGGGTATAAGTTAGGGTAATTTAATATTATTATAATATTTTGTTTTTACCTTTATTTACTAGATTTTCCTTTTATCCATGTAAAATAAAATATTTACTGAAGTAAATATTCATAATGTCTCAATATAAAAGTTACCTATTTACACAATTTTTTCATCTTGATTTCAAATATGAAATCCATTTTTTCCAATTCAAAATAAAAAAGTGGAATAAATTAGTTTAAAATTAGTTGTCGTTGTCAAAAAAAGCTTGTTTTTAAGAAATAATAACTATCAATGGAATGACGCTCTTTTATGTCCAATTTCAATGTGAAATTACTTCCAATGACCATGATTTGATTAATTTGTAATAATAAAATCTAATTACACTTTAAAACCATATAAAAAAGAAATGTAACTATATAAATAATTTAGATGAAAGTGCAGTTTTGAATTAAAATGTGGTCTGTTGACTATTCATTACAAAATTAACATTTATAGAAAAAATAAAAAATTTCTTCCAAAGTAAATTTATATGTCCCGATTCTAAAGATTAATATTATTATGTCAAATATAACATATCCATGTGAAAAAACTATATTTTAAAATGGTTCTCCACCAAAATGTGGTAAATCGGCCTTTTAATGAATATTAGAATGATTAAGATTAAAATCAGATTCATTCTTATTTTAAGCCCCTAAAATTTATTGGATAAAAATAAAAAACATTAAAAAACATGTATATTTATATTGTAGTTATTTCTGTTCATTCCCTTCATTTCAATGGATAGGAATTAACTATCATTTAAATTAATAATTTTATATTAATAATTTTCAGTATAACTCAATGTTGTGTGCAACATAGTTTTTCAATGAAACATGTTGTTGTGTATCAGGCATGCCATCTAACATAGAATCCCCTTTAATGTAAAATTAATATATAATTAAAAAATATTAATAAATATGAAAATATCTTATCCGTTATTTTCCTTGGATGTTATATCCCACCCCCTTTTTGAAATGGAGTCCTCGAAATTTTATTCACTTATCTAATTAAAAGGGGTATTTATCCCTCATAGAATATTCAGATTCCAATGTTCCCTCTTCATCGATATGGGTTTCGCACAAAACATTTACCTATGAAATAACTTATTCTGCAATAGTTTCTCTCTATGGTCAAGAATCTGGAATGGTTGTTTCTCATAAGAGAGATTCTATTCCTACAGATCTACCTCCAAACTCAATACCTAAGATGGATCTGGAATATACATTCTCCACATTGATACATGAAAAAAATTGTATACCTAGGATAAACATGGTGGGAAAGGCACATTGTATAAACTACTTAAACTTTCTCCAGGATTTAATACATTACAATGAACCTCGAACACAACTTCACCTTCCTACCATTACCCATGAAACTTTTAAATGAAGAATCATTGAGGAAGACATGATCAACTACTTCAGAAAAATGATCCTTACTTAGGTTATCTCCATAAATTTTCTTCATGCTCTGAGCTGATCATATGTTCTTATGAATTAATTGAAATTTTTTTGCCATCTCTTCTACCATTTCTACTCCCATCAGTTTCCTTTCACCTAATTCATCACATAAATATTGGAGTTCGACATAGCTTTCTATATAATTCCTCAAATGGATCCATCTTTATACCAGAATGAAAACAATTATTAAAATAAAATTCAACCAACGAAAGATGTTGGTCCCAAAATTCCTCAAAATCAATTGATAAATCACATATGATATCCTCCAATGTATGAATTGGTCATTCTGATAGCCCATATTATTGATGATGAAAAGTTGTACTAAAATATGAGTTAGTTCCCAATGACTTCTGAAATCTTTTACAAAAGTTATAAGAAATCATGGGATCACGATAAGATACTATAGAGAGGGTAACTCCATGAAACATGACTATCTCTTTAACATAAAACCGAGAAAGTATATCTAGAGACAAATTATCTCTAATAGGAAAGAAATGAGCATATTTAGTCAATCGATCAACAATAACCCATATTGCATTATTACATCAATGAGTCTTTTGTTATTCCACAATGAAGTCTAGGGATACATTTTTTCATTTCCACTAAGACACCAGTAAATACTGAAGCATCTCATTCAGTAACATTCTACCACTTTTAACTTCTTGACAAGTCAAAAACATCATAGTAAAGTCAGCAATATCCTTTTACATTTCATCCCACCAGTAATACTCTCGAAGATCTATGTATATCATAGTACTTCCAAGATGAACAGAAAACAATGAACTATGGGCTTCATATAAAAACTCTTTCTTTAACAATAAATCACAATGCACACATAATCTCTTCCCAAATCTCTGAATAAAATCATTACCAATGTTAAAATCATGATCCTTTCCCTTCTAAACCAACTCTCTCTTTTTCTAGAACTCACTGTCATCTTTCTATGCTAGCATTATTTTTTCTACTGGGGATGATTTCCCTGACACCTGAAATAGACAATGGAATTTACTTCACCAACAATATCTATAACAAAGTTCAAAAAATATTTAATCAATGGGCGTTTTTATAAATGTATCATGGTTAATATAGGATTACTTTTTCGACTCAAACAATCAACCATTTTATTTTAATTTTTTGGATTGTAATAGATCGTGAGATTATAATACTTGATTAATTATATCCATCTCCTCTTTATCATGATCAATTATTTCTGTGTGATTATATACATTAAACATTCATTGTCAGTATATACTTCACATTTTTCTCCCTATAAAGGATTCCAATAAAATTTAAAGTAAATAAAACATAATCTAATTTCAAATCATGTGTAGGGTAATTTAACTAATGAGGTTTCATCTGATGTGAAGCATAAGAAATTACCTGAACATTCTTCATTAGTAAACAACCATGTCATTTCAACGCATCAGAACTGTAGATTACTAACTCACCATTTCTAGATGGTAGTTCCAAAACTGGAGTAGTCACTTTTCTTAATTTCAATTCTATAAAACAATCATCAAATTCTTTTTTCGAGATGAACATAACACATTTTCATGTCAATTTAGTTAGTGGGCAAGATATCCATGAAATATTTTCAACAGAGTTCCTATAATAATCAGCTAAATTAAAAAAAATATAGATCATGGTTATATTTCTAGGTCTTGAACATTATTTTCAGAAATATGAATAGTTATGGCATTTTTTGAAACAATGTGACCAAGGAATGAATGATTTTGTAACAAAAACTCACACTTGCTGAATTTTCCATACTGTTTATTTTCTTTTAAGGTATGAAGTAAAACCCTTAAATGTATTTATTGCATGTCTTTACTTTTATGATAAACCAAAATATTATCAACAAAAAAAACCAAAAATGTATCCATGAACTCACGAAAAAATCAATTCATAAGATCAATTAATAAAGAAGGTGCATTGGTTAACCCTGAAGGCCTAATTACAAATTATGAATGGCCATATCTAGTACAAAACGCAGTCTTTGGAATGTCTTCTTCCTTTACATTCAACCGATGGTACCCCGACCTCAAGTCAATCTTTGAAAAATAATGGGCTACCATGATCTGATCAAATTAATCTTTGATATGAGGAAAATGATACTTGTTCTTAATAGTTATTTTAATCAATGCTCTTTAATAAAAGAAAATTCTCATTGAAACATATTTATTTTTAACGAACAAGGCAAGGGCACCCCATGGGGATGTTCTAGGGTGAATGAAAGCATTATCTAACAACTCCTGCAATTGTTTCATTAACACTAAATGTTCAATTTTAGCCATTCGATAAGGGGGTTTTGAAATTCTCTTAGGATTAGCAAATTATTCAACATTATATTTATATTCTTAATTAGGTATTATACTAGGAAGATCATTAAGAAAAACATCAAGATACTCATTTGCCGCAGGAACATCATTAATCTGAATAGTCAGTTTGTTATCAACAATATGATCTAGGTAACATTCATTTCCATATTTTACTAGTTTCTCATCTTCTTGATATGTTTCAATAAGTAAGGGATCATGATTTTACACAAACAGAAATTATTTCTGAAAAGAAACCTCTTTTTCTCTGTATTCAATCTTAGCATGATAAACAAAAATCTAATCCATTCCAAAAATAACATCAACCTCTACTAGAGGAAAACAATAAGGGTTTTTGGAATATTATTTCCTCACACAAGGAGAAAAAGGTTCATATAATTTATTTTGGTATCAACATTTCCCCCATGTGTTTTTAACATAAGTCCAAGATTCATATATTGAGATGGAATTAACAATTGACTAGAAAACTTATCAGAAATGAATGTATGTGTAGACCCTCAATCAAACAACAAATTGGCATAATATGAATAAACAAATAATGTACCTGATACTACGTCATTCGATGGCCCAACACCTAGTGAATTATATTCAAAGGATTTCACCACCACTTTATGCTTGTAGTCCAGCTACTTTCCTGCAGTTGAGTTATTTATTGGGCACTCATTTACATAATGACCCATTTCAATACACAAAAGAATTTTATCAACTATAAATCAGATTTTGTCTTACCATCACCCTAATATTTTTTAGTGCAATTATGTGCCTTATTCCCAATTTTACTACATCATTAGCACTTAAATGAATTCAAAAGACATTCCCCATCATGCTTTTTACCACAATTTTCAAAAACTGTAAACATATGATTATTACCATCAGAATTGTTTGAAGAGATATTCCCTTTAATCTGCCATCTCAACCACTTATTCTTTTGGTTTTCAATGAATACCTAATCATCATAAAACCCAATTTACCCCTTCTCCGCAAATTGAATATGTTTTCCACAATTATTTAACTCTCGAGATGCTAAAGACCTTCGATACATTTTCCAAAATCCTGAAAAAATAGTTGATTTAACTATCAATATCTCATATGAAATTTATAGCATACCTTTACAGTCGTGTGAATTTTGGTTCACCAGAATCCAATGAGTCATCCTCCTCCATGAATTCCAAAAATTGTTTTTCCATCCTAAGATGAACCACCATAGGAAAATATATCTCAAGAATTATACCTTTGAACTCATACCAATCAAGAACATCAATCTCCTCACTATCCCTAATAATTATAACCATTGACCACCACTGATTGGATTCACCTTCAAAATGGTAAATACAAGGACTAACCTTTTGATGTTATGAACACCCCATGGCATAAAAAATCTTCTCCAGTGCTTCAATACACCATTCCACTAGCACCGGGCCATATGATACTCTGAATTATGGGGGATGTTGCCTCATGGAATACTCTAATATTGATATGTTCCTCTATGGATGTTCTGGATGATCTTGTTCATGGATACCACCACCATTTATAGCCTAAATCAACTATTCCATCACTGCAACAAACTATTCATTTCTGATTCTAACCATCTAATGTATTTTATTCAGAAGTTTATCTTCCTCCTGATGATGTCCCATCATAGATTTCATGCTTCCTCTTCGGAATAATATTCTGAACATAGAAATATCTTAGGTGTAGCAACAAGGTAATCTATAAATTCTATATCATTTTAATCATACTATAATGTAACAATAATTTATGGATATTTATTTAACAATACCCTAACTTCTGAAGTGGAATAAACAGCACTTTGATACCAACTATAAATCCCCAGCCTTAAACATTACATAATCATAATGTTCGTTAATAATTCAAATAGAGGATCTTTTCAAGTTTAAATATTTATATAATTAGTTTATAACATATTAATAAAAAAATTCATATTACATGTAGACACTTATAATAAGTATCAATTTTGTCATAAAACAAAAACTTTTGAAAAAAGAGTCATTTCTAATTCCATGGTTTAGATAGCATGACATTTACATGATCCCATCATTGACCCTATTCATCTGTATAAACTATGAAAAACATTTCCAAAAACATGGGATGAGCATAAAAAGAACAATAAGGATTATAAAATAAATAATGAAAACATTATTCTATCAATTCATACCAATAATAATCTCATACCTCATGAAATCATAAGATTTATGAATAACACATATAAATCTTAAATCATAAAGATACCTAGTGGCATCTATATCATACATACATTGTAGATATCATAACAACATAGAGAGTTATGTTGGACTACCAATCACACTATGATATATAAATCTCTTAGGAGAAACAGTAATGCTTACCTCTATCATGTTACCCAATAAATTGGAGACCTGTCTCGGGCTCACCCACCCCAGGTTTATCATGGAACCCCCCGTATATGTAAATAATTTACAAGAACTATAAAATATTCATAAAACAAACATAAAGGAACGATAACATTTCCACATTGTAATCACAATATATCATTTACATATATTGGCCTAATCAATCCATAATCAAAACAATTTTCTGTACCAAAATATCTAAAAAATTTATATGGTATTTATTTTTCTTCTAAAAACATTACGGCTTGTTAAGGAATCCAAATATAAAATTATGCTCGTAGTGGATGAAAGTACGTTGTCACCGCATATGCTAAAAAGATTCATTAATTTTTATTGTTTAGTAAAACTCCTAGTAGAAGAAGATTCCATTTGAATGAAATTAAAATTCAATGGTGTATATACATCATTTAAAATAATTTCATGTATAAAACAAAATATGCCACAATGAAATGAGATTGAGGCAAGTCTGTTACCTCATCTCCAAATTTACACGTTGATTCTTTAATCTCTTAAACAGTAAACTACAGTTAATATATATGTGATTTAGAACCTTTTTCAGTTTTATTATTCAATTTCTATTACTTATTACCTCATTATAACCATTATATAATCATTTATGTTAATAATGGTCATTTTCTCGATATTCAGTATTTGAGTAAAAAATGAACCCCTTATAATTACAATTTGTCCATATGGTCAAATGTACATTATCTATAGAATGATATTCATGAATTATATGTCATATATATCATGTATATCATGTATATATATGTATTTATAACAGTTCATAACATTTAGAGATAAGAAATGAAATGCATTATTCATGGAGACGGTAAGCCATACATACGCATGAACACTACAGTCATTTATATTTCATATTTTAATTAATTTAAAAATTAATGATACAAATGTATATTATAATTAAAGTATAATATGATATATTATTTTATTAACTCCACACTTTATACATCCCACGTATGGAATGAATGAGTCATGTCACTTTGAAGAGGCGGTAGTTCGCACTTCCTCAAATGAATTTATCATATTTAACCATTACGGAAACCATAAAGGTATGATATAAATTAAAAATGAATAAGTAAATAAAAAATATAACTATAATATAAATCACATATAAATAAAGATTTATTATAATGTCCAGCATGATATGCGGTTGGATATATTTGAATAATCATCGTTTCGTGAGGGAGTAGTTCATCATCCACATAAACAATTTGTTTGTTTCCATTAGATGGAGGTGTGGGTATGTGTACTTAGAATCCTTCTAATAAGAAAACCAGGTATATTTAGGATACTATTGTTGCTATAAAATTATCTAATAAAGATATTATATAGTGTTGAAGTAGTAAAAGAAATGAAATAATACTTAAGAGATGTTTATTGCCTTTAAATTGGTTATCTCCATTTGGTTTGAACAAAAAGGATTACATGAATTTCCTTATATATAGGGGAAGGATTCAAAGAGTTATAGAGGGATGTACGGAGCTTAATTGGGAAGATGTTGTATCAGGAAAGGGGCTTGAGAGGTGTGAGTAATGGGTTAGAGGTGAGGGTTTTTTATAATGGGGGGGTGGGCTCTTTAGGATCGTTTGAAAGTATTTTTTTATTATAAAATTATTTTTGGTTTTAAAAGGCCCAAAACTCATTATTGTTAAATATAAAATGACTTGTGTTAGAAATAAAATAATCCAATAAGAATTTTAAATGTTTTGGATAATGTTTAAATTTTTATAACCTTATTTTATTAAATCATTCATTAATGAGGTAAACACATCATCATTATCGTCTCTTAAATAATTATATTTATTTGTCGTCTAAAAATTATAAATAAAATCCAATGACATTTTAAATATTTTTATATTGTATATTAATATTTATAGTCTAAGAGATAAATTATATAATACCATTTAAAAATTGTTTTACTATAAGATTTATTTTTATGTCATTTTTTTCATTACTTTAAATTTATTAATATAAATTGTCATTATCACTCCCATGTGGCCTCCTAGGGTCCCAAAATCGACCCAAAAATTCCCAACGTTGAATATTTATCATCCAATAGGATTAGTATATGTGTTAGGGTAATTAAATATATTTATAATAACATGTTTACCATTCTTTACCGTATTTTCCTTTTAACCGTGGTAAATAAAATATTTACAGATGTAAATATTCATAATGTATAAATAAAAAAGTTACCTATTTAAACCATTTAGAACTCTTGTTTCAAAATATAAAATCCATTTTCTCAAATTCAAAATACAGAAGTGTCAGAAATTAATTTAAAATTGATTCTTGTTGTCAAAACAAAAAAATGTGTTTTTAAGAAATAATAATTATCAAAAGATAGGCATTTGTTTGTGTCAAATTTCAATATGAAATTACATCCAATGACCAAAATTGGATTAATTTGTAAAAATATTATATAATTGAACTTTAAAACCAATTAAAAAGATAATATATTGATATAAATAAATTATATGAAAATGCAGTTTCTAATAAAAATGCAGTATTTTCACTATTCATTAAAATATTAAAATTTTCACAAAAATATTAAATATTAATCCCAAGTAAATTTATATGTACCAATTCAAAATAATAATATTATTTTTCAAATATAATCAACCTTTTAGAAAAATATTAGTGTGTTTATGCTTAAAATAATATTCTTTCTTATTTTAAGCCTATATGGTTGATTGAATAATTGAAAAAACATTTAACAAACATGTGTAATCATATTGTAGTTAGTTCTAATCATTACCTACATTACAAAGGCATGGGGATAACCACAATTTAAAATAATAATATTATTTCAATATTTTTTAGTATAACTCAACGTTGTGTGCAACATAATCTTTCAAAGAAACATGTTGTTGCATATCCGGTACACCATCGATCATTGAGACCCCTTTAATGTAAAATTAATATTTAATTAAAAAATATTAATAAATTTGATAATATAATATATTATCTTTTCCTAGGACGTTACATTGAAACCGAAAATCATTTTATAATAAAATAATATTTTAATACCTTCCTAAAGTGCCCCTCCTCCCTCTTATAAAATGGCATCATCTCGACACATTTGATCACACCTATAAAGTCCATTGGCTCATACAAAATATAACCAAATATACTCCCAACACCCCTCTCATCCCCTTTTAATCCTTTCCTTAGGATGAGTGCAATTCAATAAACCCTTTCGGGTCAAATCAAAGGGAGTTACATGATTTAGAGGAATATAATTAAAGAACGAGACAAGTCAGACTCATGTTATGAGAAACTTTCACACTCTTTTTCCTAGTTAAAAACACATTTTATGTTATGGATTTTAATTTCAACTTTCATATTTTGGGATATTTTCTTCAATATCTTTGTTCATATAATATTTTTGTCAGATTGATGAGATACCCTTTTCTCTCTCATCAACACTTTTTCGAAATTTTTATGTAATGTCATTAGGCTACTGAATTTTCTTAAGGGATCTCATCTCAATCTCTATTCATTGAGGCTTGTTTTCTTTTATACACAACATTATTTTATATGGTGTATAATTATATCATTTTACATTTTATTTCATTCTATGGTTTTAAAATGGAATCTTTAGTTTTATGAAGCATTTTACAAACCAACAATGGTAATGTTTATTTTTAACGAACGTGATGACAACAAAATTTACACTACTACAATTATTATTTTATATTTTGATTACTCAAACATTTGTAATGTTTTTTAAAGGAAAAATTAACACAATATATCATTTTTATGTATTTTTAAATTTAAAATGGTTTTGAGAAATCATTGATTATGTCAATATATTGAAATGATATATTTTGATTGTAATGTGGAAATGTTATATTTCCTTTATGATTTTTCTATTTGTCATGATTATGTAATGTTTCATTGGTATTTATTACATATATGGGTAGATACATGATAAACCTAGTGTGAGTGAGCCTGAGGTAGCTCTCCAATGCATTCGGTAATGTGATGGAGGTAAACATTAATGTTTCTCCTAAGAGAAATAAGGATTATTCTATGATAGTTATTTTAAATGTAACTCCCTATGTAGCTGTGAAATCTAAAATGTAAGTATGTTATGGATGCCACAAGTTACCTTGATTGTTTATGATTTTTGTTTGTTATTCCTAAATCTAATGATTTCTTGAGTTATGTTAATGATCATCTGTTTTATAATTAAAAAGTATGGTTTCATTGATTTTTATTTATTGATGGACTAATGTTTTCTTTCTTTATATTATATCCCTTACTAAGATTTTTATCATCATCCCATTTTTTGGAATTTTGTTACACAATGAATAAGGAAGGATAAGGGAAATCAAAAATTCCGGTTGATTTATATTAAGAAAATAATTCTTTTTTATTTCAAGATTTTTTTTTTTGAAAAACGCTGGATAGAGTATATGGGTCTAATTGGTAATTTTTGAGATGTGATGTAATAGTTATGGCCTAATTCTATAAATATAATAACCTAAAAGATCCTCAATGTGAATTATGGACTTAAATCTAGGTTGTGTGATGTTTAAGGATGGGGCCTTATAGTTAGTATCAGAGGTCAGTTTTGATAACCTTAGATGTTAGGGTGATATTTAAGAATAAGTGTGATGTTTTATGTAACCACATTGGTTAGAATATTATAAAGAGTCATAGTAATTTTAAATAAATTGAATGAGTTTAAGATAACCTGAATAAGTATATCTTAGTGTTTAGCCTCCTCATAGGATTGTATATGAGGATTTTACTGATATACTCACATTGAACATTTTTTGTTTTAGTAAATGGCTCAATCTAGTAGGCAGTAAAGTAAAAATAGATGTGAAGGAATCTTGGGAGGTTTTCTGAATACGAAAATGAATGAAATGAGATATGTAACAAGAACTCTTGGGTTTATTCTTAACCAACTGTCTATAGTCATTGTTGACCACTTAAACCATGGTGATTTATTTATGGAAACTTATATGAGGGAAACTAATCCCTCAGTGAGTTCATGTAATAATCATAAAGGTTAGTATATTCAAAAACATATTTTTCAAGGATGTGGAAAGAAACATCTAGAGAAAAGTTTCTATGTGATGGGAATATTTTATAGATGTGGTAATGAAGGTCATAAAGTAATGAACTGTCATGGAAGAAGGAAGAGTTCAGTTTACTCAATGAAATTGATAGATTTTCTTTACGTGGGATTAGTTGAATTTTTTAAATGTGGTGTGAATATTCCTTATGCAAATAGATGTCCTATGAAGAAGGATTGGGGATGGGATTAGCAGAACTGATCAAATATATGTTTACCAATTCATAATGCTATTCCAATTGAGGATGAGGAAACTGAAGATGACCAATGAGAGGTATGAATTATTTCTTAGATGATGTTTTGACATTATTGAATCATATGATATGATTCATGATTATTTTAGGAATGAAGTGTTGTGGAATTATTTATAAAAATGGTTAAGGGATCTTGATGAATTCTGTATGATTAAGATGTCTACATTTTAAAAATTCTAGAGTAATGGATGATATTTATGTGATGCAATTTTTAATAGTATTAATGCTCTTTAGTTGATGGGATTACATTGGAAGAATTCCCTCTTGTATGTGTAACCCTGATGTATGTTATGTGAAAATTATATTTGAGGAAGAATTAAATTTCATTTTGGGGATATTGTTATAAAGAACCATTTGGGGTTATATGATCCTTGAATTTGATCCAATTACGGGTTATTACTTTTTGGGATGCAAATACGAGGTATGAGATAACATTTGAGGTTAAAATATGTTATGAATATTTTTAGTAATTTATCTCATTTATAATAATGTCATAAATTTATATAGTTTTAGAAAAAGGACAACCCATAGGATGGTTGAAAACCCATCGCATTCGGAAAGGCCGCATGAATCAAACCGACAACTGAAGGGAGACATGGGAGCATCACCTATCACTGTCCTATGATAACTTACTTGTTAGTGTAAATACTTCTCTATTGTTAAATGATTTTAGGGATCAAGAATTAGTTGATATTGGTAACATACATTTTATCAATTGGGTATCCTTATTATAGTAAAATTATTTGGTGAATAAGTGATAAATTTTATTATGCAAGACATTTGTTTTTTTGGGAACACTATATTCATAAGGAAATTATGAAAACTATAGGATTTAAATTGAAGAATAATGGTGGAATTTTATTTTTGAGGAATATATGTTTTTATTCTAGACTTATAAATATTTGTGTTATTTATGGAAATTATTAACCTATCATAGAGAATATGTGATCTAGTTAATTACTTTTCTGTATGAGACTTTAAGTATCACCAATGTTATTTGAAGATAAATGTTATGTTTTTTTTGTGGAAGACTGTGTGATCAGATCGTTCTGAATTTTGGGTTTCAATATTAGTTTCGATTATTTTGATGAATTTTTAGGAAACTTGTTTATTGAATGGTCTTCATTTAAATTCGGGTATTTTATGTTGAATTTTGCAGATTAAGAGTTATATGTCCATCTTTAAAGGATTATTCTTTTGGGGATTATCTGATCATGTACTAACCATTTTTGTTTTGGATAACGTCTAAAGACAAAAAAATATATGATTTATCTTTTGTAAATTATTATAATTCTCATGAAGTTGATTCAAGTGCTTCTGGAGTGATTGGGTCATCTTGAATACTTATCATTTGGAGAAAATATGAGTTTGTGGTAGAACATTATTAAAAGATGAAACTCTACATAAAATGTAAGTATATTTCCTCATGGTCTTATTCAATCTCATAAATAAATTCTATAATATTACGAAGAGGAACATAATTTTTTTTGTCTATTTACTTTTCCTACTGGGTAAACAAATACCGTTTAAACCATCACATGCTAATTGTTTTCTTTTTGTTAACATTCTCCTGATCATGTTTTCTATCATGATGCATATGAACTTGATGGACTTTTTTCTTTTTCATATCCATGTTTATCGACATACAATCCAAGTAGTTGTTATATTGGGTTTCCTTTTTTACTTCACATGCTTTATTTTAATGTGGTGGTTTAATTGAAAATTTTTCTGAACTGGGATTTCATTGAAATTACCGAGGCTAATTTTAAATTGCGAGGACACAATTTTCAAAAGTAGGGAAAGATGTAACATCCTAGTTAATTATACAATAATACATTTTAATATCTATTAATATTTTTGAATAAGATAATATTTTAACATTAAAGGGGATGATTATTCAAACAGCATACTCAACAAGAAACGAAGGGTTTTTTTTGAAATCGTATGTTGCACACAACATTAAGTAATACAAAAAAATAGTATAATATTATTAATTTTTTAAATGGAAGTTAATGCATAGTTGTTGTATTGGCGTGAATGAACAAAACAAACTAAAATATTATTACACATGGTTTTAAAATATTTTAACATTTATCCAATAAATTTTAGAGGCTTAATATTAGAACGAATCTAATTTTTGCCTGAAGTACTCTAATATGTTTAAAAGGATGATTTATGTCCTTTAGATGGAAAACCCTATTTAAATCTAGTTTATATCAATTTTATATGATCTATTTAACAAATAAACTTATTCTTTAAAATTTGGAAATAAAATTTACTGTGGATAATTTTTTGATAATTTTTTGATAAAGATCAATTTTTTAATGAATAGTGAAAAATACAACATTTTAGTCAAGATTTCCTTCCCATCAAATTTATTTATATCGTTAGATTTTACTAAAAATTGTTTTTAAGGTGTAATTGGAATATATTTTCATAATTTAATAAAATGTTGGTCAGGTAAAATAATTTTTCATTTTAATTGGACATAAACAGAAGTCAATCTTTTGGTAGTTTCTACTTCTTAAAAAGAGGCTTTTTGGTTTTGACAAAATGAATTAATTTTAAATTAATTTCTTCAAATTATGTATTTGGAATTTGAAAAAAATGAATTTTATAATTTGAATAATATGGTCCAAATTGTGTAAAAAATTACATTTTCTTATTAGACAAAACTAATAGTAAAATTATTAATTATTTTATTTTCCATGGTTTGAGGGTGAATCTTGTAAATAAGGGTAAACAAATTATATTTTAATATTATTAAAATAACCGAACACATGTCTTAACACTATTAAATGAGATATTTCCAACCCTAGGCGTCTATGGGTTGATTTTGGGACCCCTTGAAGCCACATGAATGTGAAAATGACTTCTTTTAAAATTAATTTAATGTTATGAAGATTGTTACACAAACTTGTATCTTTTAGTAAAACAATTTTTCTATGGGGTTATAAATGATATCTCTTCAACTAGAAATAGTAATTAGAATTCATAAATGATTTCATATATCATAGTATTTTATTAATACTTTTTATACATGAAATATATAAATATATTTATAACACAATGATGATGTAGTGATTACATAATTAATGAATGATTTAAATAAACGAGCTAATAAATATTAAAATTAATTAATTTTAAAACATTTAATTCCATCCATGAATTTTATGGATGAGTATGACTTATTGTATTTTAATTAATGAGTATTTTTTAGAAAAATCATGTTTTTATGGATTTTAAAAAATTATGATCTTAATTGTATAAAAATTTACATAAATGGGCTTCTAAAATAGTACTAGTTTATTAAATTATATAATCGTCCTAAAATTCTCAAATTCAGCCAACTGAAAAAGATAATATTGAATATGTATTTAATGAACCACTTGAGGTTCGATTAGAATATTATATAAACTATATTAACCATATAGTATAAATATACTACATGACATGGTAGGAGTTAAATTAGTTAACATACGATTAAAGATAAACGATAAGGTAAAAGTTTTGACCTAGACTTGTCTAAAACCTATTGGTTGAGTGTTTCATGACCCAATAACATCTTATAATAAAATTAAATGTCTTTGGGACCATTTGAAAACTATTATTATTTTACAATAAAATAATATTTATGCCACTTGGCCTTGTCCCTTCGGCTATGTATTGGGTGTCCCTCTACTCTCTAAGAAGTATTTGCTTTAAATAATAAATTGAGGCTTTGGCCCCAACCTTTTAAAAAAAAGTTCCCAACCTCCCTCTTATAAAAGGGAATTACCTCTACCAATTTAATCACATATATCAAGCCCTTTGGCTCCTCAAATATCTACTGAAATAATCTCCCAACATACCTCTCTTCATCCTAAAATCCTTGCCTTAGGCATAAGGAAATTCAATAAATCCATTTTTCTCAAATCAAAGAGTGTTACACGTTTTAGAGGAATATTGAAAACGAAGAAGACAAGTCGGACTCAAGGTAAGAGAACCATTCACCCTCTAATTTTAGTCAAATTATTATTTCATGTTATTTATTTTAACTTCAATTTTCTTATGTGGGGATATGTTATAATATATCCATATTGATGCACGTTTTACATCCATGTGATGAGAAACCCTTTTCGCTCTCATCAACTCATTTTTTATTTTGTATTGATGCCATTAGGCACTGAATTTCCAATAAGAGACGTGGTCCCAATCTCTTTTCATTGAGAAATATTTTTGTTTATACACGGACATCATTTATACAGTGTATGAATATACCAATTTTATTTTAATTTCATTCAATTGAGTTCAAAAAGAATATTTTGTTATAGAAAGCGTTTTACAAAATGACAAAGTAAAATTTTCTTTATAATGTATGTGGTGACAACGACCATTACACCAGTACGAGTATTGTTTGATAGCTGGATTTCATAACAAGTCCTAATGTTTTTAAAAGGAAACTTAATACCATATAACAATTTTATTAATTGCTATGTTGAATATGGTTTTGAAAAAGCATTCATTATGTCAATATCATGAAATGATATATTTTGATTGCAATATGGAAATGTTATATTTCCTTTATGCTTGTGTTTTGTGATATGATTATGTTATGGATCATGGGAATCATTTACGTATATTGGAGGTCCTGTGATAAACCTAGGTCTGGTGATCTCAAGATAGCTCTCCAATCATTTGATCATGTGAAAGAGGTAAATGATAATGTTTCTCCTAATAGAATTAGGGAATATAATATAATGGGTATTTCAAATGTAACTCCCTATATAGGTGTGAAAGGTACAATGTAATTATGTTATAGATGACACAAGTTACCTTTATGAGTTTTCATTTATCTCTATTATTCATAAATATTATTATATTAAGGTATGTTATAGATATTCTGTTTTATGATAGAAATGTATAGTTTCCTTGGTTTGTACGTACTTATGGAAGAATGTTTTCATTCTTTATTCTATATCCCTTATTGAGATTATTATGATCACTCCATGTTTTTGAAATGATTCTTCATAGGATATAAGAAATGGTGAGAGAAATGAAGAATTCCGGAAGATTTATATGAAGAAATAAATTCTTGTTTATTTCAAGAGTTTTATTTTTGTGAAAAAAAATTCGATAGAGTATAAGTGTATACTTTTTAATTTTTGAGATCTAATGTAATAATTATTACCTAATTCTCTAAAACATTAATCCTAAAAAGAACCTCAATATGAATTCATGATAAAACTAAAGATTATGTCATTTTTAAGGTTGGGGACTTTTTACTTTAGCATCCAAAATATACTAAAATAGTATTATTATTTTTCAACTACAATTATCCACTGACTTATACATCAAATGTTATGTGAAGTTATAACTTGTGTGTGGTTATTGACTACTGGCTCCGTGTAATGATACAATTGATTTTCAATCACCATAATTAATGGATTATTATGAAAATGTATTTAATTTTTATACATTATATTTATTAATTAAATATTACTTTTTAATTATAATATCAAATCTATCTTATTAACTTATAATCCATTGTAAAAGGATAATGTTTTTTTTGTACATGTGGACAATCACCTCCATAAAGTGATGTGATTCATTTTTCATTTCCTATTTACATGGATGGTAATAAGAAATAATTATTTAATGAATATGATATAATAATGATTATATTAATTTTAATTATTATTTACCTTTCTTCCATTACATCCATTAAAAAGTAAAAAGACAATTATTCATATGTTCTTCCAACCTTCTCAATGAATGGTGTAATTAATTTTTCTATCTCCACCTTTTATGGATGACTATATATATTATATATATTTATAAAATTTATATCCAGATTAAAAATCTATATTTTATGTAACCATAATCAGAGTACATGCACTAAGATTTTCGAGCTGAAACATGCAAGAAAGAAATGTAGTAATCTCCTGAAAAAGTGATTTTTATAATGAGTTGATAACAAAAGAGTGAAAATGTGTTATTATTAAATAAGATATGGTATGATAAATAGTATCATATTTCAATAATAATTTTATAAAAAATATGTATTTATTATGTAGGATGTTTGAACATGTATGAAGTCATATGAAACTTTATGTAACACCCCTAGATTCCACGGTACATTTTCCCATGAATAATACAATAACATGTGTTATACGCAACATCATGTTCTAACACACACCACAACCAATCAAACTAGCCGTTATGAATAGTAATACCCAATTTGTGAAATTTAATAAATTTTACCATTCAAAATGGAATTCATTTTTGGATTCAGAATATCGAAGTTAGCCTAGGGTGAATTTTTGATATTTTTCTGAAAACATTTAATTTTTGATGAATTGAGAAAAACACTGAGTTTTAGTTTAAAAACTAATTTCGAATTAAAAATTATTTACTATATTTAAATTTATTTTAGGTCAAAACAGATACATTATACGTATATAAGTTCAATGTAATTAATTGGAGTAAATTTATAATAAATTTAGATATATTAAAATTTAATAAAAATTTTCCCAATCATTTACCAACCTCCTAGGAGAATTTGTGAATTCACAGAAAACATAATTTTATTTCTTCTGTGATTGGAATTACAATAATCCGAGAGAAATGGTTGATATCAGTAAGTAAAATGTTATTCAATAAGATAAAAATAATTTTGGGTGAATAGAAAGTTTTTTCTTTTATTTACCACAGTTAAAAGTGAATTGGGTAATTAAGGGTACAAATGATATTATTATTACCCTAACACATGTACTAATTGTATTAGATAAGTATAATTCGACCAATAAAACCTTAGGAATAAAATATGATCCTCATTGTACCACATGTATTTGATTAGGACATTTATTATTATTTAATTCAAAGAAGACTTAAAAGAGTTAAAATCAATGATTAACAACTAAAACATTTTTATATATAGGGTTACACATAAGATAAATTAGACAATAAATATTCATTAGAAAGATACAAATATTTCATAAATAATGGTATTTTATTTATATTTTTTAGACATTATATAATTTAATTTATTTATGACACATTGATGATGCAGTAATTTCCTAATAAATAAAATATTAAAATAATTGATATTATAAACATTAAAATAAATGTAATTTGAGAATTTTAAAGAATTACACTAATTTTATAAGTTAATATTACATATTAGGGTTGGTTAAATTAATTTTTTTGAAATTAATAATGATGTTATAAATTTAACATAAACAAAATACCCAATAGTGTTAAAATTGTCATAAAAGAGTTTTAAAAAAATTATATTATTAATTGATATTATATTTCTAAAAATCTATGGTTCTACAAAAAGTCATATATAATGATAGGTGTATCATTAATGAACCACTTGGGGTTCTCTTGGAAGTATATAGTAGGTTTATTAACCAGATAATATAAAAATACCAAGAGACATGGTAAATGTCAAACTATTTAACAAAGAGTAAAATCTAAAAGTTCAGATAAATATAGTGACAAAAAAAGTCTAAAACCTATTGGTTGAGTGTTTCTAGACCCATCACCACTTTATCATTTAAATATTCCATACTACTGGAAAAACGTCTTCTACCCATGGTTCAAAACCGTGGGTATAGCCCCCAAAACTGTGGGTATATGCTATACCCACGGTTTTGGGAACCGTGGGATGGAATGGCATCGGTATAGGGGTCTCAGCCCTACCTAGGGTTTAGAGAACCGTGGGTATAGGGGAGTCCAATTTAAATCAACTCTCTTCCAACGTGGCACATAGAAGACCCCACGGTTTTCAAACCGTGGGGAATTTAATTTTAGAAAAACGCATCAAGGGGGTTTTGAACCTGGGCCTCGTGGTAAACATCATGGGCGACTCTCACCAACAGACCAACCCAGCTGTTATTTTTATATATTTTATATACATATATCTTTGTATATATATTAATATGGACTATTTAAATTCAAAAAAATGCACACATTGGGAATTGAAACCGCGCCGCGCGCTGTTCTTCGCGACCGTGCAACCCCCACGGACCAACCAAGATGGAATTTTCATTTGACATATATACATATATTTGTGTATATATATTAATATACAGAATTAAAATTCAAAAAAAATCCGCCAACGGGGTTTCGAGCCCAGGTTGCGTGCTGAAACATACTACAACGCCACAGAAACATACTAACTCAACTATACAACTTTTATTAGTTTTTATTTATATGTATATAAATATATTATTCTAAACTTTGAAAAAATGTATCGTTGGAAAATTTTTCCCGTGTCCTTCCTAATTTTATTTTCCCGCCATAACGTGGGAAACCAATACCCACGGTTCTAGAAAACCATGGGTATATGTATTCAAAAAAAATCACAATACCCACGGTTATGAAGAACCGTCAGTATAGATCTTCGGAAAATACCCTATACCCACGGTTATCTCCAAAACCGTCGGTATAGGTCTTAAAATAAAACTATACCAACAGTTTTTGGCACAACCGTGGGTATAGGTGGAATATACCCACAGTTTTGGAAAACCGTTGGTATAGGTTCACATACTATCCCTATACCCATAGTTTAGGAAAACCGTGGGTATAAGGGTTACCTATACCCATGGTTTTTTGGAAAACTGTGGGTATAGACATATTTTACAGTAGTGCCATTTTCTAGCCCTTATAAACCTAAAATGATTTTATTATAAAATAATTTTTCTAGCTTTTCAAATGGTGCCCCTCACCCCTCTAATAAAAGGTAACTCCCCCTTCTCTGTAATTCACACCATCAAAGCCATTTGGCTCAGCCAAACCCTTTCCAAGTACCCTTTAAACTGTCTTACATTCATCTTAGAGGCCCTCCTTTAGTCATAATGCAAACCTAAAGAGCCATTTTGATCAAATCAAAAGGAAGAACCCAAAGAAGAGGTAAATATTTCATCACCTCTTTCAAGTTCCTTTCTTCTCCCACATACTCTTTATTTGTTGTTACCATTCAAAAATAATAACTCCAGTATCATCTATATACTGTGATGTAATTATAAATATGGTACAACCATATTCATTATTTTGTCCATCAATTGAATGACATGTCACCATACATGTGTACGTACAACTTACCATCTCAACATTGTGGTGTAGTTGTTATTCAATACATTATTATTTGGATGGGTATAATAATGATTTATAATTTATGTAAATAATAAATATAACATGATAATTATTCTTTATATCCACTAACGCAGTTAGATACATTCCCAATCATATCCATTCAAGACTAATTTTCATTTGATGATTAAAAATAATATCTAACTACATGATATAATTCTAGATATGGATAAGATATATCCCATCCATAACAAATATTACTTACATAACGAATAATATAAAGGCAAACGAAACTATTAACACCTGAAACAACGATAATACTAAGATATTATAAATGAAGCAATGATTAAAGATCACATATGATATAAAATTAATGCATATGACTCTTTTATAATTTATTGAGAATTTTTTCTCCATTATACAGGAGGTTATCCTACCCTCGACTGAGGAAAAGTACAAGCTAAGGGATTATTTCACAATCTCTTCATTATCTGAGGTTGTTTACACGTAATTATCAACTAGGATATATTTATAATCTACATCCATGTTTCTTAAAAATGTATTTAAAAACATGTTACTATTTTATAGACTATTGGTTAAAGTCATTTATACCATTTATTGACATTTTATAAGATGTTTATAAAGGAATCATTCTGTCATTTTCCAAAAAAGGTCATTTTATCCTTTTTGAAAAAATTAAGGTATGAATGTCTTTTTTTAACTTATACGGCGGGTGAGACAATTTTCCACTGCTATTAAATATTCACAGCATCCCTTGACAGATTATAAGAATATTTTAAAAGTAAATGTTTTCATTTATAATTATGTGTCTTTTTAATTATTTCAAAAAGAGATATTTCTCTCAAATAGTTTTTTTCCTTTATGTCAATATCCTTTGATGGATTTTAAGTTTATTTGAAGTTTATTTATTATGATACAAAATTTCTATATTTTATTGAATGTTTTCTAATATGTTCAACTACAGATGTGTTATTTTTATACCATTCACGGTTAATGGAGAAAGTATTGACATTTCGAATACATGTTTTAATACGAATGGTTATGTTATGTTTTAACCTGTTCATATAAGGAATGCATTGGACTTAGTAAGTTACGGGTGTAGCCCGCTATAGCTCCTCAATGCATCGGTAGGTCTCATGAGACAAACTAGTGTCTTGGAACATGGCCTTGACAAAATCTTATTTGTAGTCTTTGAACACGACCTTGACTATGTGGTTATGAAAGTCTGTCATTATGCATTCTACCATTATAAAAGTGATTATTGATATTTTATGTGTTTATTAAACTAGTTGAATATCCATGTGAATAAGTAAATGGCATTATTTAATTTTATTTTTTCCATATTTTTCTAAAGTTCATGTTTAAAATGATTTTGTTTTAGTTATAGATTTCCTTAAATGTTTATTCTTATTTATTAAAGTTTCTTCTATATTATTATCCTTTATGAGCATCTTAGCACACCCCATTCTATGTATTATTTTTATCCATGATGTGAAGAAGTATTTTATGACTGACGTATGGGGATAGTCTAAGGGGATATGACTGTGTACTATGGCGACTATGTTGTTGTATTTTTCACTTTATGATGTAATTTAAGACTTATGAATGTATCTAATGTTTCCAAGGCTACTAAGCTAATCGGTCTATTGAGACTTGATCTTTAGTGATCATGCCAACGATTTGTAATAATGCACAGACTCTGGGTAACTGGGGTCGGGGAATTATAGTTGGTATCATAGGAAGTTTAGTACAAACGTTTGAAACTAGATTTAGATAAACTCTGATTAGAGCGCATAACCCTAAGATAGACATTGAGGATTAGTATAGAATAACTTATTAGGATTTTGGTATTGTAGATATTTTGTGAGTTTTCCAAGTAATAAATCCATGTATGGATACGAGAATGTAGAGGCAGCTCTAGCACAGATGTACCTAGGGGTAAAACCCGAAAACACTGCTTTGATCTAGACTCGAATGGGAACTGGTGCCCAACAAAGAGCCTTGCTGCACTCTTTGTTACGACACTTCCAGGGGATATGCTTAGGATAATTCTCATTTTCATTAAAAACCATTATTAAGGGTTTATGATTATACACTTCCTCAAAGAACCCATTTTTATTATTATGGATTATATCCATAAACGGTTCAATTTATGTTAATTGTTTAACATGTTTGGATTTATGTATTGTGATTCATAAACTAATCTAGTTTTTTCCATTGTTTAGAAATGGTTCCTAGTTGAAGGAATGTAAACTGTATCAATGCATGAACCCCATGTAGGTATTACCCCATACTCAAGACAATTATAGTGGACCTGGTGAAACAAATGGTGCGGATCAACTAGTCACCATACTGTGATAACTCACTCAGGTTATGAATAATAACCATTCCTGTATGGAGTATGATGATCTGAAGTGTGGAGGATTGATGTTAGATCTCTTCATGAGGAATCAACAACTGAAATTCGGTGGGAGTAAAAATTCATTGGTTTCTAAGCAGTGGATAAGTTATTTAGAGAAAATATTCCTCGCCTTGGGGTGTAGCGAAAGGTAAAAAGTTGTCAGGGCAGTTTACCGCTCACTTGAGATGCTGATCAATGGTGGTCATTGCTTCAACACATGAATGAAGATGATGAAGTATCAATTATGGAATAGAGGTATTTTATAGATATTTTCATAGAAAAATACCTTCCTCATGATCATCGAGTGGATAAGGAAAGACAATTTCTGAGTCTAAGGAAAAAGGAGGATGACAATGTTGAAATGTATGAGTCTAACTTTACATGGTTATCAAGGCATGCTGCAGATTATATACATAACCCAAGAAGTAAGATTGATCGTTTCTTTTATGGGATAAAACTATTTCTCCGTCGAGCATTAGTCTCACAATCCATCTCGTCATACGAAGATATTGTCTCATGTGCTATCAACACAGAAAAATAATTTTCAATGTCTGACGAAATTAAAGAAAAGAAAGAGAAAAAGAGATTTGATGAACACTCTGGAAATGGAAATATGTGGAAGAAGAGAAATGTTTAAGATCCATCCTGTAGTAAATATGGGAAGAAACACCCTGGTACATTCCTGAAGGTAATGGGAGTCTGTTACAATTTTGGTAAAAAAGGCCACCCATCTCGTGATTTCAAGGGGAAGAAAGAAGCTAATGATGTTCAATTCTATACTTTTACGGAGATGGGACATTATGAAAATGAATTTCCTAAGCATTAGGGAAACTTACCTCAGAAAAGGACAAGGGATCAAGGCCAAGATTATGTGATCACAACTACTGAGGTTGAAGCTCTGAAATGCATGGTGGTAGGTAATCTAATTGTTTCCAAAATTTTATCCAATGATTTATTTAATTTTGGATCGCCGCATTGTTTCATATCTTCACAGTTTGCTATGAAAGTTAGATATTTCAAATTTTATTTAACAAGGGAGTTTTCAGTCAAAACTTTTAATGGAATTATCATTGCTACAAAGTTCTATGAATCAGTTCCCATTAGGGCATATAAATGTTCATTATCTTTTGATTAAATTGTCATAACCATGATTGAATTGGATATAATCCTTGGCATCGATTGCCTTTCGAACCATGATGCTAAAATTTATTGTAATAAGATGGAGGTTACTATTTTTGATCATGATGATAAAGAACACGTTATCTTTATATAAGATCCGTCACCACTTAATTATTATCTAGATCTACCCCCAGTAGCTCATCTAAATTCAACTAGAGGAATTGAGTAATATTATATTTATTCTCCCTAGTGTTTATCCATGGGGAGCCCCTATTCTTTTTGTTAAGAAGAAAGATGGATCTTTGTGGTTTTGTATTGACTATAGGGAGATCAATGCTATAAAAATAAAGAACTAGTATCCCCTAACTCCCATTGATGATTTACTTGACCAACATCATGGAGATCTATATATTTCAAAGATTGAACATCGATCTGGATATCATCAGTTGTATGTGAAGAAGGAATACATTCTGAAAATAGCATTTCGAACCAGGTACATGCATTACGAGTTTACAGTAATTCGTTTTCTGATGACTAATTCACCCTCTATTTTCAAGGATCTAATGAACAATGTTTTCAAGGAATATCATGATTATTTTTTAGTGGTATTTATTGATGATATCTTGGTATACTCCAAAAGATATGAAGATCATGAAAATCACATGAGCATTATTCTAAAGACTCTTTTAAGAAATGAATTATATGGTAAGTTTAGCAAGTGTGAATTATGGCTTCAAGGGATTTCTTTTCTTGGTCATATTGTCTGTAAGGATGGAATATCTATTGATCATTATAAAACAAGTGCAATCCCAAAATGTCCAGAACCAATGAGAATTACCGAGGTATGCAGTTTTATTGGTTTAGCAGGTTATTATCGACGTTTTGTCCAGAATTTTTCCAGATTGGATAACCCATTAACGAAGCAATCAAATAAAGGGGTTAAATTTGTTTGGACAACAGATTTTGAATAATGTTTCGAAGAACTGAAGAGAAGATTAGTCAATGCTATCATCTTGACTCTACAATCGATAATTATGGGTTTGTTATTTATAGTGATGCTTCAAAGAAAGGACTTGGATGTGTTTTTTTTGTAGAATTATAGGGTTATTTCCTATGCATCACGATAGTTAAAAATTCCTGAGAAAAACTATCCTACTCAGGATCTTGAGTTAGAAGCTGTAATATTTTATTTGATGATATAGATAAAATATCTCTATGGTGAAAAATGTGAGATATATACCGATAAAATGAGTTTGAAGTATATTTTCTCACAGAAAGAACTCAGCATGAGGCAAAGGAGATGGATTGAACTACTCAAGGATTATGATTGCACCAAAAACTACCACCTGGGGAAGGAAAATAAGGCATCATATGTTATGAGCAGAATAGATCATGGAGTTTTCAACCAGATGAGAGTTGAGAAGAATTCTATTTTCATGGATCAAGTAAATATGGATATGGGAATAACTATGGAATGTGAAACATCAATACCTTTTCAAATGGATTCCAAACAATCTTTACTAGAAAGGATAAAGAGTTCTCAGACTGATGATAAAGAGTTTCAAAAGAAGATTAAAGATGTGAATGATAGAAGATTGAGTGAATTTTTGTATAAAGATGGTATTTTGAATTTTGGGAAAGGAATTTGTGTTCCCGATACACCTGATCTAAAAAGGGAATTGTTTTATGATGCTCAAAGTTCCAATTTCTCTGTACACCCTGGTAGCACTAAGATGTATAGATATTTGAAGGAAAATTTTTTGTGGAAAAACATGAAGAGGGATATTACAGATATTCTGTCAAGATGTATGGTTTGTCAAAATGTGAAATCCGGAAGGAAATAGCATGGTGGAGTCTTGCAACCTCTTCCCATACCTGAGTGGAAATGAGATAACATCAATATAGACATTGTCATTGGACTACCAAAGACTCCTATAAGGAATGATGCAATATGGGTAATTTTTGATCGTCTTACCAAGTATGCACATTTTCTTTCTATAAGAGAATATTTACCACATTAACACCTACAAATACTATATATTAATGAAGTAGTGAGACTTGAGAGAGTACCCCTATCTATTGTTTCTGATCATGATCCACGTTTTACATTATGATTCTGGAAAAGTCTTTAGAAATCCCTGGATACTTAACTTCATTTGAGCACTGCCTACCACCCCCAAACCGATGGAAAATCAGAATGGACTATTCAAACCTTAGAAGACATGTTGAGATCAAGTTCACTTGACTTTCAAGGTATGTGGGATCAATATTTAACTCAGGTAAAATTTTCCTAAAACAATAGCTTCCGTTCAAGTATTCAGATGGAACCATATGAAGTGTTATACTGCAAGAGATTTCACACACCAACCTGTTGGGATGATGTTGGTGAAAGAAGACTCATAGGCCCAGAATATGTGGAGGAAATGATGGAATAGGTGAAGGTAATCCAAAACCACATCAAAGCAGCTAAAAGTAGGTAGAAGAGCTATGCCGATAACCGAAGGGATGATTTGGAATTTCAGGTAGGATATCATGTTTTCTTGAAGTTATCTCCATTGAAGGGTGTTATATGTTTCGTAAATAAGGGAAAATTGAGTCCCAGGAACATTGGACATTTCAAAATTCGAGAATGAATTGGGGTTGTAGCTTACCGTTTGTCAATGCCACCAAGTATCTCCAAAGTTCATGATGTGTTCAATGTATCACTATTGAGAAAATACATGCTTGAACCAACGCATGTACTCATCTATGATGAATTAGAACTGGAACCCGTTCTATCTTATTGCGAAAGGCCTGTCAAGATTCTTGATACATGAGAACAAGTTTTGAGAAACTGGACAACTCGTCTGGTAAAAGTTCTACGGAGAAACCATAAGATGGAAGTGGCAACATGGGAACCTGAGTAACTTATGATAAAGAATTACCCGAGTCCTTTTAGGTAGTAATAATCTATAAATTTTGAGGACAGAATCATTTGAAGGTGGTGAGAATATAACACACCAAGCTTCCACGGTATGTTTCCCTTTGAATAATACAATTGCGTGTGTTGTACATAACTTCGAGTTCTAACACACAGCACAACAAACCAAACTAGCCATTATGAATAGTAATACCCACTTTTTGAAATTTTATAAATTTTAACTTTCAAAATGAAATCCATTTTTGGATTCGGAATATCTAAATTATCCTAGGGTTAAATTTTGGTATTTTTCTAAAATCATTCTATTTTTGATGAATAGTGAAAAACACTGAGTTATTGTTTAAAACTCAATTTTTATTTAAATAATTATTTACATTATTTAAATTTATTTTATGTCAAAATAAATACATAATAGCTATATAAGTTCAATGTAATTCATTGGAGTCAATTTATTATAAATATATATATATAAAACTTTTGTAGAACTTTTCATAGTATTTTACCCACCTCCTAGAAAAATTTTCGAATTCACATAAAAATACTTTTACCTCTTCTATGAGTGGAATTTAAAAAATCCAAGAGACATGGTAGATATCAGTTAGTAAAATTTGGTTCAATAAAAGGAAAATAATTTTTGGTGAATAGTAACTTTTTACTTTTATTTACCATGGTTAAAAGTAAATAGGGTAATTAAGGGTAAAAATTATATTATTATTATCGTAACACATGTACTAATTCTATTGGATAAGTATAATTTGACCAAAAAAACCTTAGGAATAATATATGACCCTCTTTGGTCCACTTGGATAAGATTAGGACACTTATTATTATTTAATTCAAAGAAGAGTTAAAAGAGATAAAATCAATGTTTAATAACTAAAACATTTTTAATATATTGCAACACATAAGATAAATTCGACAATAAATATTAATTAGAAAGCTGAAATTATTTCCTACTTTATATTATTTTATTTATATATTTTTTTCATTAAATAATTTAATTTATTTATGACAAATTATGATGAAGTAATTACCTAGTTAATGAAATATTAAAATAATTTATATTATAAATATCTAAATAAATGTAATTTTTAAATTTTTATGAATTATACTAATTTTATAAGTTAATATGACATATTAGGGTGCGTTATATGAATTATTTTCGAATTAATAATTTTATTATGAATTTTGAAAAAACAAAATATCAAATAGTGTCAAAATATTAATAAAAGAGTTTTTTAAACAAGTATTATATTATTAATTGATATTGTATTTCTAAAAATCTAAGGATAGGCCAAAAGACTTATATAATTATAGTTGTATCATTAAGGAACCACTTGGGTTTTTCTTTGAAGTATATTGTATGCTTATTTACCATATAATATAAAAATACCAAGAGACATGGTAAATGTCAAACTATAAAACTAAGAGTCAATTATAAAAGATAATGTTAATATGGTGACCCAAACCTAAATAAAACCAATTGGTTGAGTGGTTGTCGACCAATCCCAGCCTTAAATTTTAAATAATAAATTTTGGATCCATTAGAAACTGAAAATGATTTTATTAAAATATAACATTTCTTGCTTTTCCTAAGGTGTCCCTCACCCCTCTTATAAAAGGGAACCCCCCTTCTCTCTAATTCACACCTTCAAAGCCATTTATGTAATGCCCCGGGTAAATAATGAATATGTCATTTTTATATTTATCCCAATTTGTGAATAAAATTTTAATATTAATTTAAATAGAACACTATGCTCGATTGCTTAACCAATACACAACAACGAGTTCCTTTGAAATCTTATGTTGCACTCTAATAATAAAATAATTTTATTTTAAATGGTAGTTAACACCTAGCCGTTGTAATGACAGGAATGAACAGAACTAAATAAAAAATGATTAATAATGTTTGTCAAATATTTTTACTTTTTACAATAAATTTTAAAGGATTAAAAATGCGAATGAATCCAATTTTAAGCGTAAACATTCTAATATTCTTTAAAAGGTTGATTAACCGCCTATTGATGGAGAACCTCATTTAAATCTACTTTTTGACAATTATATGTGTTATATTTGACAAAATAAAACTCTTCTTTTGAATCGCGACATCAAAATTTACTTTGTGTAAATTTTTGGTATTTGTCCTATAAAGTGCATTTTTTAATGAATAGTGAAAAATGTTGTATTTTAATTCAAAACCTCTTTTTAATCTAATTTATTTATATGATTAGATTGTCTTTTAAATTGTTTTTAAAGTGAAATTAGAATATATTTTTACCATTAAATCCAATGGTGGTCATTGGAATTAATATCACTTTGATATTGGACATAAACGAGTGTCAATCTTTTGATAGATATTGTTTCTTAAAAACACGCTATTTGATTTGACAGCGGGATTTAATTATAAAATTAATTAATGAAACTTATATGTTAGGAATTTGATAAAATAGACATCATTTTTTAATTCGGAATATCATATATAGATTAGGGTGAATTTTTTGTTTTTTTTCTGAAATCCCTTAATTTTTTTATGAATAGTGAAACCACAAAGTGGTAGTTACAAAAACTGATTTTTAGTTTAAATAGAACCTTAACACTTCTGTGATTTGAATTTAAAAAATCAAATATAAATTATTTTCATTATTAAGTAAAATGTGGTTCAACGGGAAGAAAATAATTTTTGATGAAAAGTAACTTTTATGTTTTATTAATCGCGATTAAAGGTAATTAGTGTGATTTAAGGTAAAAATGATATTATAATAAAATGAAAATATCCCTAAACTTATCCTAACCCTATTGGATGAGTCATGGTAGACCATGAAAACCCATGGGTCTATTTTCGGGACACCATGGAGCCACATGGGTAAGATAATGACATTAATGCCTTTTATTTAAAGTAAAAGTAAAAATGACACAAACATGTATTGTTTTACTAAAACAATTTTTACATGGGGTTATACAAGTCCAATGTTTGACTATAAAAATTAATTTGAAAGCTAAAAAAAATTACTACATCATAGTAGTTTTTTATAATTTTTAGACATTAAATAAATTAATTTTTTTATGACATCATGATGATGCAGCGGTTACCTCATTATTTATTTATTTAAATAAAATGAAAATATAATGTAAAATCTAAGACCTACTCATGTCAAAAACCTATTGTATGGGTGTATTTAGAACTCGAATCACCTTATCCTTGAAATAAATCAATGTGGGTCCTTTAAAATCCGAAACACATTTGAATATAAAGTATCATTTTATACCTTTCCAAGAGTTCCCCTCCTCTCCTCTTATAAAAGGCCCCCAGCTCTACCACCATACCCACACATTTCAAGCCTTTGGCTCGGAAAATCTCTAATAATTGTGTCTCTCCACATCCCACTACTCATACTAGAAGCCTTACCTTAGGTAGGAAGCTCTTCAAGAAACCATTTTGGTTCAAACCAAAGGGAGTTACCCGATTTTAAGGCAACATCTTCACTTGTGCTATTTTGTTTTATTTTGCTTCTACAACCCCATAAAATCTTCTTATTCATTTATTTTGTAACAAAACCAGTATCTTCCATATACGGGGATTTTTTTATAATAATTATCAGATCTAAACATACACAAACCTACATCTAATGGTTAAAGAGCGTACTGTTTCTGTGGATGGTGAATTTCTGTCTCACGAAACGATGATTGTTCAACATTCTTTTAACACCTTCATGGGTGGCCATTAAGATGTAAAAATATTTATATATGATAAATAATATGTTTATTTTTTCCTTAAGCTTCTGTATTTTTTATTTATTGCATAATTTTATGGTTTCCATTATGGGTAAATGCGATATCTTCATTTTAGGAAGTGCGGACTACCGCCCCCTCAAAGTGATTTGATTCGTTAATACCATATGTGGTACGTATAAAGGATAGATTTGATGATATTATATATGATACCATACTATAATTATAATATGATTATGTATCATTATGTTTTAATTCAATTAAATATGAAATAGAAATGGAAGTAGCTTTCATGCGTACGTACGGCTTACCATCTATATGAACGGTGCATTTCATTTCATACCTCTAAATGTTATATAACATTATAAATGCATCTATAAAATGGATATATATGATATATATGATATCTACAAAATGAATATAATTTTGTATATAGTTTATATTTTACCTCATCATCAAACTTGTAATTATAAAGAGTTTATTTTTGACTCAAGTAGCAATGATCGTTAAAACAACCATTATTAACTTAAATAATTACATAGTGTTCATAACACGATAATAAGTGATATAAAAGGAATAATTAACTTAAAAAATGTTCTTAATCAAGTATAAATTAACTCAAGTTTATTATTCAGGAGATTAAATAACGATTGAGTGAAGTCGTATACGAGGTAAGGTATCCTACCTCTCTCTTTCTTTTCAAGTACTCTCTTTTATGTCATTTCTTTTATGCTCCATGTTCTTATGTTGGAGGATGTTATTTTATATTCCTCTTTCTGTACATTTTTGTTCATTTTATATGATACCCTATTTGATCTCATAAATCCATTTTTGGAAGTTTTATGTGGCGTCGTTAGGCTGTAGAATTTTCATAAGGGGATTTTCATCTCACTTTTCAATCCCGTGAGATTCATGCTACATTTTCCACTATTTCCTTTTATGTTGTGTATGTACTGCCCATTATCATAATATTTTTATAATATAATCTCATTTATGTGTATTTAAATCTTCATTGTATGACCCTTATTTTATGGGGTGTACGTTTCAAAAGTTCCCCAAATCGGTAAGGGAACCTTTCACACTCCTCTTTTTAAAAGACTTATTTTGTTATGTATTTTAATTTACATATTTTAATGATGGGATATGATCTTATATATCATTATTGATGTAAATTTTATGTCAATGTGATGAGATACCATTTTCTCTCTCATCAACAAATTTTATGAATTTTAAAGTGACGCTGTTAGGCTGTCAAATTTTACCAAGGGAACTTCTTAACCCAATTTCGATTTCTTTGGGTTGAACATGTAGTTATTGAATATGTCATCCTTTGAATATGTGTGAATGACCTCTGATTTTTGTACACTTAATATCCACTTATATTGGGTGTATTTATATTTTTCACACATAATTATTAGATTGATATACCCTTAATTTAAGGATACCTTCTTTATAAGGGATTTCATCTCATTTTACAATTCTATTAAGACTTCATTATTGTTATGCACCAATTCACTCTTATATGGTTTATATACTATCCATTTTAATATTATATCATGAATACCTTTATTCTCATGATATAATAAAGATCTGATTAAATGTTATTCCTCAATTATTGTATTCAAGTGTCTCTCATTTGGTTAAAATCCCTTTAACTAAAATGTCATTTTAAATTATAATATTAATTTAAATGGAATGCTATGCTCGAGGGCTTACCCAATACGCAACAACAAGTTCCTTTGAAATCTTACGTTGTACTCTAATAATTAAATAATTTTATTTTAAATGGTAGTTAACACCTAGCCATTGTAATGACAGGAATGGAAATAACTAACTACAAAATGATTATATATGTTTTTCAAATATTTTTACTTTTTTCAATAAATTTTAGAGGATTATAAATGCGAATGAATCCAATTTTAAGTGTAAACATTCTAATATTCTTTAAATGGTCGATTAACTGCCTTTTGATGGAGACCCACTTTTAAATCCACTTTTTTACAATTTTATGTGTTATATTTGACAAAATAAAACTATTCTTTAGAATCAGGACATCAAAATTTACTTTGTGTAAATTTTTGGTATTTGTCAAATAAAGTTCATTTTTTTAATGAATAGTGAAAATGTTGTATTTGAATTCAAAACCTCTTTTTAATATAATTTACTTATATGATTAAATTGTCTTTTGAATTGGTTTTAAAGTGCAATTAGAATATATTTTTACCATTTAATCCAATGGTGGTAATTGGAATTAATAACACTTTGAGATTGGACATAAACGAGTGTCAATATTTTGATAGATATTGTTTCTTAAAAACACGCTATTTGATTTGATAGTGGGATTTAATTATAAAATTAATTAATTCAACTTTTATGTTATGAATTTTTTAAAATAGACATAATTTTGTAATTCGGAATATCAAATATTTCATAGGGTGAATTTTTGGTAATTTTCTACTAAACCTTAATTTTTGATGAATAGTGAAACCACAAAGTGATAGTTACAAAAACTGATTTTTCATTTAAATGGAACTTTACCACTTCTATAATTTGAATTTAAAATGTCTAATATAAATGATATTCATTATAATGTAAATTGTGGTCCAATGGCATGAAAATAATTTTTTTATGAAAAGTAACTTTTATGTTTTATTAATCGCGATTAAAGGTAATTAATGTGATTTAAAGTAAAAATGATATTATAATAAAATTTAAATATCTTGACACTTGTACTAACCCTATTGGATGAGTTATGGGCGACCAAGACAACCCATGGGTCGATTTTTGGGACCCCATGGAGCCACATGGATAAGATAATGACATTAATGCCTTTTATTTAAAGTAAAACTAAAAATGACAAAAACATGTATTGTTTTACTAAAACAATTTTTACATGGGGTTATACTAGTCATAATTTTTATTATAAATATTAATTTGAAATCTAAAAATATTTTCTAAATCATAATATTTTTTTTATAATTTTTAGACATTAAATATATAAAATTATTTATGACATCATGATGATGCAGTGATTACGTCATTATTTATCGATATAAATAAAATGAACAGATAATGTAAAATATAAGACTTAAACATGTAAAAAACCTATTGGATGGGTGGATTCCGATCTCTTATCACCTTATCCTCTAAATAATTTAATTTGGGACCTTTAAAATCTGAAACACATTTGAAAATAAAGTAACATATTATACCTTTCCAAGAGTACCCCTCCTCTCCTCTTATAAAAGGCCCCCACCTCTACCACCATACCCACACCTCTCAAGCCTTTGTCTCGGCCATGATCTGATCATTTTGTCTCTCCCAATCCCTCTCCTCATCATAGATGTCTTACCTTTGGTATGAAGCTCTTCAAGAAACCATTTTGGTTCAAACCAAAGGGAGTTACCCGATTTTAAGGCAACATCTTCACTTGTGCTATTTTGTTTTATTTTGATTCTCCAACCCCCTAAACTCTTTTTATTCATTTATTTTGTAACAAAAACAATATCTTCAATATACTATAATGTTGTTATAAAATTTATTCGAGCTAAACTTACACAGACCTATATCTAATGGTTAAAGAACATACTTTTTCTGTGGATGGGGAATATCTGCCTCACGAAACGATGATTGTTCAATATTATTTTAGCACCTTCAAAAGTGGCCATTATGATGTCAATATATTTATATATGATATATAATATGTTTATTTTTTCCTTAAGCTTCTGTATTTCTCATTTATGGCATACATTTATGGTTTCCATTATGGGTAAACGTGATATCTTCATTTTAGGAAGTGCGGACTACCGCCCCCTCAAAGTGATTTGATTCGTTAATACCATATGTGGTACGTATAAAGGATAAATTTAATGATATTATTTATGATAACATACTGTAATTATAATAATATTATGTATCATTTTGTTTTAATTCAACTAAATCTGAAATAGAAATGGAAGTAGCGTTCATGCGTACGTACAGCTTACCTTCTCCATGAACGGTGCATTTCATTTCTTACCTCAAAATGTTGTGTAATATTATAAATTCATATATAAAATAGATATATATGATATATATGATATATACATAATTAATATAATTCTGGATATAATGTATATTTTACCCCATGAACAAACATGTAATTATAAAGATATTATTTTTGAATCAAGTAGCAATGATCGTTAAAACGACCGTTATTAACTTAAATAATTACATAGTGTTCCTGACATGGTAATAATTGATATAAAAGGAATATTGAGATTGAAAAAGGTTCTTAATAAATTATAAATTAACTCAATTTTATTATTTAGTAGATTAAATAATGATCGAGTCAAGTCAGATACAAGGTAAGGGATCCTACCTCTCTCTTTCTTTTCAAGTACTCTCTTTTAGGTTATTTCTTTTATGCTCCATGTTCTTATGTTAGAGGATGTTATTTTATATTCCTCTTGATGTAATTTTATGTTCATATGATAAGATAACCTATTTTATATCATAAATCCATTTTTGGTAATTTTATGTGGCGTCGTTAGGCTGCCAAATTTTCATAAGGGGATTTTAATCTCACTTTTCATTCCCGTGAGATTCATGCTACATTTACCACTATTTCATTTCGTGTGGTGTATGTACTGAAAATTATTATACTATTTTTATAATATAATTTCATTTATGGGTATTTACATCTTCATTGTATGACCCTTCTTTCATGGGGTGTATATTTCTAAAGTTTCCCAAATCGGTAAGGGAACTTTTCACACTCCTCTTTTTAAAACACTTATTTTGTTATGTCTTTTAATTTACATCTTTTTATGTTGGGATGTGTTCTTATATATCCTTATTGATGTAAATTGTATGTCAAAGTGAGGAGATACCATTTTCTCTCTCATCATCTAATTTTATGAATTTTAATGTGACGCTGTTAGGCTGTCAAATTTTACCAAGGGAACATCCTAACCCAATTTCGATTTCTTAGGGTTCAATATGTAGTTATTGAATATGTCATCCTTTGAATATGTGTGAATTACCTATGATTTTTTTACACTTAATATAAATTTATATTGGGTGTATTTATAGTTGTCACACATAATTATGAGATTGATTTATCCTTAATTTAAGGATACCATCTTTATAAGGGATTTTATATCAATATACATTTCTATTAAGACTTCATTGTTGTTATGAACCAATTCACTCATATATGGTGTATATACTATCCTTTGTAATATTATATCATGAATCCATTTATTCTAATGATATTATAAAGATCTGATTAAATTTTATTCCTCAATTTTTGTATTCAAGTGTCTCTCATTTGGTTAAAAACCATTTAACTAAAATATCGTTTTAAATGTTTTAATGATACATTATTATAAATATTTCTCATTAATATCCATGTTTTAAAAATGGTTTCATGGATTTTTTTTATGGATATTAATGGATTAAAAGGTTAAAAGATTCAAAGTTGTATGGGACACTTTGATTCAAAAATATCGTTATTAAATGGTTTTGAAAAATGTTTTTTAGAAAGGATTTATTATTTGAATATATTAAAATGTTATATTGTTATTGAAATGTGGGAATGTTATCTTTCCTTTATGATTATGTTATGTGCTATGATTATGTTCTGGTTCTTGGGATTTGATTATGAAGATGGGTGGTACCGTGATAAACTAAGGGTGGGTGAGCCCGATATAGCTCTCCAATGCATTGGGTAACGCGAAGGGGTTTAACGCTAAGGTTTCTCTGAAGAGATTTAGGGAATATACTGTGATGGTTATTCCAAACGTAACCATGACGGTTAATCCCTACGTAAGAATATTATGAATGCCTCAAGTTACCTTTATGTCTTATGATTTCTACGATTTATTCATGATTTAATGAGGTATGTGATTGTGTTTTATGAGTAAATTATGATTTCATGAATGGACTAATGTTTTCATTTCGTACTTTTATATCCCTTACTGATCTTTTTATGCTCATCCCTAGTTTTTGAAATGTTTTTCACTGGTCAAGGGAAAGTTACATGATGTGATGATAGTGTCACGGAAGTGTCAAGATAGAATCCATGTTTTATTTTAAATATTTTTTGTGTTGATGGGAAAAATGAGTACTATATTTTATGTAACCACTTTGTTTAATTTTATAATGTAATGCGTGTTTTATGATCTAATTCTCTAAAACACTAAACCTGAAAAGATCCTCAACATGTATTATTGATGTAACTCAAGATTAAGTAAGGTTTAAGGCTTGGGCCTTATAATTTGTCTCAGCCAACCCCTGCCCACATACCCTCTCAACAGTCCTCCCTTCATCCTAGAGGACCTACTTTAGTCAGAATGTCATCTTAAAAAGCCTTTTTAATCAAATCAAAAGGAAGAACCCGAAAAAAGGTAAATATTTCATCACCTCTTTGAAGTTCCATTCTTCTTCCACATCCTATTTATTTTTTGTTTCCTTTATAAAATAATAACTCTAGAATCTTCTATATACTATGATGTTTTTATAAATATGGTACAACTATATTCATTATTCTATCAATCATTTGAATGACATGTCACCATACGTGCGTATGTACGACTTACCGTCTCCACGTTGTGGTGTAGTAGTTATTCAATACATTATTATTTGTATGGGTATAATAATTATGTATAATTGATTTAAATAATAATTATAACATGATAATGATTCGGTATATATGATATACCATCCAATTATACTAGTTTTTAATATTAAAAGAATGATATTGTCGCTCGTGCTTATGTATAGATTATCTTCTCCACAAACGCGATGTGATTCATTCCCCATCATATCCATTCAAGAATAATTTTCATTTGATGATTACAAATAATATTTAAAGGCTTGATATAATTCTGGATATGAATATGATATATCCCATCCATAACAAATATGACTTTCATAACAAATAATATAAAGGAAAATGAAACCATAAACACCCGAAACAAAGATAATATTGTGATATTATTAACCAAGAAATATTAAAAGATAATATATGATATCATATTAAGGTATATGATTCTTGTATAATTTAATAACAATTATTTCATCAATATATAAGATTTTAATCTACCCTATACCATGGAAAAGTACAAGGTAATGTTTTATTTCACAATCTCTTTATTATCTGAGATTATTTTTACATAATTATCTACTGGTACCTCTTTATCATCCACATCCATGTTTCTTAAAAATGTGTTTCAAAACATGTGTACTATTTTATAGACAATGGGTTAAAGTAATTTATACCCTTGTTTGAATTTTTATATGATGTTTATAAAGGAATCATTCCATTGGTTTCCAAATAAGGTCCTTTTAACCTTTTCAACAAAATTAAGGTAAGAATGTATTTTTTTTAACTTATACGGAGGGTGTGCAAATATTTTTCCATTATAAAATCTTTGAAGCTTCCCATAAAATATTATAAGATTATTTTCAATTTAAATGTTTTCTTTTATAATTATGTGAATTTTATATGATTTCAAAAAAGAGATATTTCTCTCAAAAAGATTAGTTATCATCTATATCAACATACTTTTATGGATTTTAAGATTATTTGAAGTCGGTTTATTATGATAACAAACATCCATATTGTATTAAAGTTTTTGTGATATGTTTGACTATGTATGTGTTATTTTGATACCATTAATGGTTTATAGAGAAATTATTGACATTTAATATGCTCGTTTTAATACAAATATTTATGTTATGTTTTAAACCTGTTCATATGTTGAATGAATTGGAATTAGTAAGTGACAGGTGTAGCCTGCAATAGCTCCTCGATGCATCTGTAGATCTCATGAGACAAACTAGTGTTTGGGCATAAGGCCTTGAAAAAATCTTATTTGTAGTAATGGAACAAGGCCTTGACTATGTGGTAATGAAAGTCTGGCATTATGAAATCCATCATTATGAAAATGTTTATGGATATTTTATCTTATTATTCAACTAGTATAATATCTATGTGAATAAGTAAATGGAATTATACATTTTATTTTTTTCCAAATTATGCTGACGTTCAAGTTTAAAAGGCTTTTGTTTTAGTTTTACATTCCCTTAAATATTTATGCTTATTTATGAAGTTTTCCACAATATTGTTATCCTTAATGAGCATCTTAGATCAGCCCTTTCTATGTTTTATTTTTCCCAGGATGTGAAGAAGTATTTTATGAGTGGCATGTAGGGATTGTATGAGGGAATATGAGTGTGGACTATGGTGACTATATTGTTGTAGTTTTTAACTTTATTATGTAATATAATACTTATGAATGTAACTAGTGTTTCCAAGGCTACTAAACTAATCGTTCATTCAAGACATTATCTTTTGTGATCAGGACAATGATATGTAATAATACTCTGAACCATTGTAACTGGGGTCTAGACATTAAACTTGAGGTATGGGGTTTACTTCTGAGTCTCATTTTATTATGGATTTTAATGATTGATTTTAAATTGAAAAAATTTTATGATACTTATCTGATAAATACCATTCGGTTTTATTTTAATTTATTTATTTATGGGGAATAAAGTTTTTCCATTAATTTTTTTATTTAAAGTACTCAAGGGACTCAAGGAATATTTTTATGAAAAAATGACTATGTTTTACAATTCATTTTGGAATATTTTTCCTTCTTTTCTGTGTTTTATTTCAAATATTTTCAAGAATATTTTTGATTATTATCCAATTTTTGTTCGAAATAATCTTTACCAATGTTTTAGTTTTTCTACAAATGTTTCAAATTAATAATAATTTCATTTTTTTAAAGAGGCATTATTTTATTTTATTTTTTCTGAAAATGGGATTGAAAACTTTGGTTTAACGTGTACAACATTAAGGAAATATACTTCCATTATAATTGCTCAATGTTTTGAAGTTTAATTTAAATTTTTTCATGGATCATTTAGAATAAAAATTTTCCATAATATTTAGCATTTCATTATATTTTAAAGAAATAATTTCAAAATGAAATGGGTATTTTCCTCTAGAAATATTTCAGTGATATTATAACAGAATTTCCATCTATGATAATATCCATTGATGTTAAATATTGTTTCATGGGGATAATATCAAATTATAAAATCATTATTTTCTCTATTGATGGATTATTATTATGATGATGAAATTATTATGAAACTTTTTTAATTTTCCATGGTTTATGCTATGATGAAATATTGAAATTCTTATGAAGCCCATTTTCTTTCAATGAGTTATGTTATGATAAAATGATGAATTTTTTATGATATTGAGGAACACACATATATATATATATGGTATTAATTATGTATTTATAAGGTCTAGAATTATATATCCCTCCAATTCATTTGGTAATGTTTTATATATCATTATATAATTAAAAGAACAAGTTGACATGCTTGATCTACTAAGAGAAACATGTAGGGATTCATGATCAACTATGTTATATAGTTGGTGAATCCTAATACACTATGTGAAATTTCTATGATGACTAATCTATTATGATACGGGGAAATTGTTTTGGTTCCGGATCCACTATACTTTTAAGGTCATCATAGTTAAAAATGAAATATGAAATTTTTTCTATACCTATGATGCTACCACTCTTTAATGACATGATCATGATTTGAAATTATTTTTCATGAATGAATTATAATTATCCCTCAATATTATGATTCATGGATTGTGAAATGATGACATTTTATTCCATAACTCATTTTTGTGTACTATGATTTATTGATTATGAACGTCGTATGTTCTGATCATTATCACATACCCTTATGCTTATATTCTACTTTCATAGTATTATTTTTTATATCTCCCATGTTCACCCTTTCTATTAATTTGATCATGCCTTTTTTTATTTTTATTTTACATTGGTTATGAGGAATGGTTTTATGTAGGGTAAGCCAAGAATTGTATAAAGTGTTAAGAACATTATGAGAGATGATGAAGAATGAACCTAAATAAGTTTTTTATTTATCTAGTATCCAAATACAATAAATATTTAGAGTAATATAATAGGTCATAATTTTATGTTTTGAATGTTCATTTTAAAAGTTATAATACTTATTTATAAAAATATTAGGTCACAAAAATAATATTCTATATAAACATCATATTTATCTTCAAATATATCACTCCTCAATGTTGTCTTGAATCCTTATACTATTAGGATGATTCATTGATGTACACTGTTAATTTTTTAGAAATATATTTTATGAAAATAATTTATTCCAAAAAAATTTCTTCTAAATAAATATAAAACATGATGATTCAATGAAATTCATTATTCATTATAATAAATATTTTGATGATGTATCATGATTCCAAACGGTTATGAATATGGAGAAGAATTTATGAAGTGATTTGAACTAAAAATAAATAATCAAACAATATAGCAACATTATGAAAAAAACATGCACACACAGATGATGGATAATTTTTTTGGAAAGAAGAAGATAGAAAGAATGATGTCATTTTTGAAGAAGAACATTGGAACTATTCTTCATATCATCATTAATTTATGTGTTGTTATGAAGTGAAGAGATGAGATATTTTGAATTTTGAGTCATCAGGGATTCAAATTAAAATACATGTATACTATTTTGTTATAATATTACATCCAAAACAATTTAAAAATAGAGTAAAAAATATTCACACAGTTCTATGAATAATTATTCGATAATAAAAGTAGAGAAATTAACTTCGAAAACTAGAGTGAAAATGATACTAAATGATGTCAAGAATATTTTTTTGTATATTAGTTGAGTTTTTTATGGAGTCTATAGAAGATAGAGAGTCATATGTAAAAATTTTATGCTACGATATATTTTTGAAGGATCTCATTCTTGATGATGTCTTAGACAATTATGGTTTCATGTAGTGTTATGAATTCAAATTAGAGTGGTGCCTTAAATCTATGCATGAATAGAAAATAAAGATGAACTAAAAATGCATAAAAACTCAATAATATTATATTTTTCAAAGACATATAATTGTTTAAGAACATTTGAATTAAATTTAATGTGATGTATACACTTGTGTTAAAGATGCACAGAAACATAGCCTGGATATGTGAAAAATTGAGTTTTAAGGATATAAACATCTCACATAAACCTACATGATGATTCATGTGGGATGTCTAATCTCAGAGACATTTATATCACACTAAGGAAAAGTATGATCCAATTAAGACGAAATCCTTTAAAATCATTTTTCTTCTTATTTTGTTGTATATTTGAATGTGTTTTGTGGATAGAAAATGTTACCCACATTAATTGGGGTAGAAGGTTGTTTTTAATGAAATATAACAAAATTAAGACTACAGATTGACCCATCTGATTAGTGATCCTACAAAGATATTGCATTTTTTCATACAAAAAAAGTGGTGTTTTGGGGTTTATATAATTTTGTATACAAGAGATCAAATGTTATAAATTAGGGGGTATACAGTGTGTATGATTGGGTTGGATGGTTATTGTGGAATCCTAGGTTACCTGATATGAACAGGTGTTTTCTCTAGGGACTTTATGAAAAAAATTTGTTCTTGTTTTTATATATTGAGTTTGAATTAGTAAAATTAAAAAGTGTCATAGGGATTGACTGGGATCCATTTTCTCTATATGTTCATGAATTATGTGGTCTAGTGTCACTTTAAGACATATAAATATTATCAATTTTATATGTATTTTAACTGAATGAACATAGTTAATTTTAAAATACTATTAAGGTAATTTATGTTTTCTTGAATACCTTATCAGGTTGATTTAATTTATTAGAGTCACTCATATATATGTTGATATTGATTTTATATTCTTTGTTTAGTTATTTATCCCCAATAATATTTAGAATGACTTTTATTTATCATAGTATATGTTTACTTCTAATTAATGTATTTGAAGAACTATTTTGATTTAGATTATTTACCATTTTATAAATTCTATTTTTAGTATTTTTTATATATTTTTTATTATTTAAATTATTAATCATTATTTGTGTTATATATTTAGTGATGTATTACAAGAATTATTTTTAAATGAAATCTCCAAACATGATATGTTTTATTTTCTTATGATGTTTATATGATTTCAATGTCATTATACATTATGAGTGATGTAATTTTCTTCAAATGTAACTAACAATTATTTTACTACTTTATGATTGAATAAAAATGGTTTATGAAAATAATTCTTACTTTTTTTAAAATAAATTTTGGAATTTTTTGTTAAATATGATTTTAAATAAGGTAATTTTATAATTTTTTATTTTTTTCTAAAAAACCCAATTATGAAGTTTGTATAATTGATATTTTTTTAAAAACAATTTGCATAAGTAAATGTTTTTAAAAAACAATAATTCAGTGGTTGGTCACATGTGGGATAACCTTAGACAATTATTATAGTATGAAAAAAATATGGTTGAACATTAGGAGATAGTTTTTTCATTATTTTAGATTGATTAGTAATCATATTGATGTTAAAATAATAGGGTATTTATTAATGGGTATTTTTGTAGGAGTTGAGCATTAGAAACATTTTGTATTATTTGGGAATTTATTGGACTATTAGTTAGAAATTAATTGGAATAAGAATTAGTTAGTATTTGGTTGAGATATTTGTTCATATTTTCTAGGATAATAAGTAATATGGTGGTAGAGATTGTACCAACAATTTTCATTATAGTATTATTTAAAGGTTTAATATTGTTTAATTGTGAGATTCAACGTGATAAAAACATGGTATTGTATAATTTTTTATATTCGGGGTTGGGTTTTATTTTTTCATTGGGGTTTAGTTATGAATTTTTGTGTTGTAAGAAGAAATTTAATATAATTTTTACATATTATTCATGGTTTTTATGATGTACACAGGTTTGGGTGAGGCTGATAGAAGTTTTGAAATATATTCTTCACTATATGTGGCATTGCATTCTGGGTTGTGTATCAATTTGAACCTAGGGCAGTATGGTAAAGGAGCATGGACCATTTTATTCCATTGAGTAACTAGTGGCTCTATACCAAGTATAAATAATTTTATTCTATTTTAAAATCATAAAATATGTCTTTTTCACATTCATTCATTTTAACCCCCAAAATACGTTCCTTCATTCATTCTCCTCCCTATCTTCTCAAAATTTTTCCCAATGGATTCTATTTTTCATCTTCATCCCCTCTTGTGTATTGAAAAAAAATTAATTCCTAGGATGTTTTTTCATCTCCAATGAATGGTAACCCTTCTTTACCGTCATTCATTTCTATATTATCTCTTTATCATCAATTTTTCAGTAATTGTGTTGGGGATTTAGATTTACATTTCACAAACATATGGTGAAATCATTTTATATCTAATTAAATCTTCTACTCTTAGTTAACGAAATATTCTATGAGTCGTATAGTTTTTTTGGTCTTTATGATATTATATGGGTTAGGCATGATTTATTCAATGTGTTTTCTTAATTAATGATTAATGTGATGGATGTTAAGGTGGAATTAATTGGGAATTATGGTTGTTATAATATGATATTTAATTCATGTGTTTTATGTATGGGTATACATTGAGTTTAGATGTTCTTAAATTATTTCAATTGATTAATTTGTTTTGATTTGTAATGAAAATTTAATAACTGTTAGTTTTTTTTTCTGGTGGTTTTGAGGTATGTAGAGACCACTGTTGATTTATTATATATGGAATCATCATCAATCAATTTGGATTTCAGGTTATGCCAGTGAATTGAAAACCATTAGTTTTATAAAATAGTAATAGAGCTAAAACATTATTTTTATAATTATTATTGGTTGGTTTTTATAAAATACTTTTCCAAATCATGTTTAAATATTTAAATTTATTTTCACATGAATCTTTTTAATGATTTGGTAGTATGCATTATTTCATTAAAATCAAGATTTATAACTTTATGTATAATTTATTTTTGGTAATGTTTTAATTGATAAGGTTATAGTTTAATTTGAATAGGCAATATCTATAATTTTATAATTTTTTTTGTATTAGTTACTTATTTCAATCTTGTATGTCGATATATAAAATTCATTATTTGATAAAGTATTCTGTGTACCTTAATATCTTTTTTATACTATATTTTTATTCATCGATTCATGTATAAATGCTATAAATAATGTTTAATTTTTTTGAATTATATATTCCATGAACATAATGGTTGGTATTATATCCATTAATTGTTTACATGATTTTTGTATGGAAGATCATTATTAAAAATACTATATGTTTCTAAATGGTTGTAATATATAAAAATATTTGTTTTCATATATTCAGGATATTTCATATAACATTATATTGATAAAAAACAAGAGTTTCTATTAGTAGATAAGTAAATAAATATAAGTCAATATTTGTTCATACAATTATTTTTCTATCTTGAGAGGCTATATGATAATTTAATGAAGTTTCAGAACCAAATTTTCTATAATATAAATACTCCTTTTTCCAAATTACTCTCTTGAGTCCTTTATTAGATTTTGAAAAATAAATAACTTATTTTTACTAATAAATATATGAATTATAATTCAAAAAATATTAATAATGCTTTATTTATGTTATTTCATTAGTGAAATGTTAAAGAATAGTGTAATGGATTGGTAAGGAAGGATTTATTATCTTCATGTTTGGTCGTTCAATAAAGATGTCTGATTTTATAAACAACACTAAAATCTTTACAGAAAATAATTTTGTTTGTTCCATTAAGTAATTGAACATGGGATTGATTTTATATAGACACATAAAAATCATGGTTTATATTTTTTAGAAAAGTATAGGTATTTTATTTAATATATACTTATTATAATAAAATTTTCCATTTAAAATGGAATTATTATTTTTAGGTATTATGGGATAAAAATGTAAATCATTTCTTAAAATATGAGTGACATATACAAATATTAACTTTCGATGGACTATTTTCCTTCAATAATGGTCTTAATGAATATCGATTTAAATATGAAAAGCAACTAAAATAAAGTAATTTTATATTTTTTATATTATTTTGAATCAATTGGTGTTGTAATTACACCTAATACCCTATTTAGGTTAGTATAATGTTTCATTAGTTATGGACTTTTGAATGTTTAATACTTTAACTAGTTTTTTAATAATATTAACTAGTTATTTCCCAGGCAATTTGGGTTACATTAATTGGATTAACATTTTTGAACATTTAATTGTACTTGTGACACAGATTATATCGTCTATGGATTAACATCAATGTATTTGGAGAGTGATGGTGATAGATTATTTAGAATGATATTATAATTCATTATTATTTTCTGTATTATAATTATGAACAGATTTTTTTATTCATTATTTCAAAAAAATTATAATTGTTTTCTATCATGCTTAGATGAAAAATAAAATTGAACATGTGATAATTTATATTACTTTGATATATTTATCATGTGGAAACTATAAATTATTTTTCTATAGTTGAGAGTGACTATTTATTGATACACTGATAATATAGACAATGTTATGTGGTATTGTTTTAAAATGATTGATTAGGTATACATGAAAATTAAATACAAGTTGTAAAAATTCTATAGGCTTAAATATTTATCTAACTCAAGTATACACATTCCATAATCCCAAAGATACTAGATGAAATATTTCCATGACTCTATTATAAAGCTTTACATTCTTGAATGGTATTTTCATTTCTCCCCGACTCTATTATGAATATTCATATCATAATTTGACCTATGCTAGAAGTTGGTGTATAAAGGTATGGGACCTATTGATATATGGAGTAAATTTTTAAAATATGTTCTCATATTTAATATGTTATTTTTTTGGGGACTATGAGAAATTATTACAATGAAAGGATTTGGTGTCAATCACCAATCATGAATACATTAATTATGAAAGTCTCCTTCACTTAATTTGTTAGTGAGTAGATATCATATGAAAAAAATTTAATTATGAGATATAGTGTGAGAAATATTATACATAACACAATAGGTTTATAGTGTTTTCTTACCATTTTTAATGAGTGGTTAATCCTTGGTGAATAATAACATAGTCCAAATTATTCACATTCATATTTTTTTATAATAGAGAATTGGGAATGGAAATGTAACAGGGTATTAAAATACATTTACAATAATGAAATGAAAGATGCAAAATTTTTATTATTCTTCACTTTTTGGCCTCATGTGCCTACACAATTTAGATCAAATGTGCATCCAACCTCTTCTCCCCTATCCCAACAAAAATCTCATTGGAATGTATAAATAGTTTTCTATTAGTTTTATATTCATTTCAAATCTACCTGTATTTTGAGATATTCTTCATATTTATATACTACTCATCCCTCATGATGCGGTGATGGGTGTTGCATAGTTCTGTTAAGATTCAATATATATATATTAACTCTTTCTCAATATTTTTTTAGATATAAAAACTTATCACCCCCATTTTCTTGTGGACAACCCAATTTTTTGTGGTATCCTAGACTTATTTAAATCCTATAAAACACTAATGTTTTACAACTTAGAGATTTAGGGAATTAACACCTCTTATATGGTGTAACACCCTAATGTCTTATAGAATGTTATCTCATTAAACTAATTTAATAGCTTCCACTACATGCAACACCGAGTTCGAGCGCACCACAACATTATCAAAACTCTTATACCATCGCTGAATCTACTAAAACTCTAGTATCCTAAATGATGCCTCCTAGAATGGGGACCTCTAGTATCCATAAATGACACTTATATAGATTCCTGTAATGCAAGTTCTCTCAAAGTAAGTCCCAGACAATCCTCATGTGTATCACGTGCTCTTCCTCGTATGCCACGTACACCATGATGTCAGCAATAACGACAACTACAAACCAGTCTAAGAAAGGATAAAAGATACTATTCAAGAGTCCCATGAACACTAATGGGGTATTCATCATGAAAAATGGAATCACTACATTCTCGTAGTGGTCGTAGTAACATCTGAAACCTATCATCAGAATGTACTCATCTAGCTCAAGAAGCTGGTGATAACCTGATCTAAGTTTTATCTTTGAGAACTATCCCACCCAGTTCAGATGATATAAGAGTTAATAAATCCTCAATAGTGGATAGTAATTCTTCATGGTCACTAGATTCAGGTGCCAAAAGTCTACCCATAACCTCAAACTCACATCGGCCTTCATGAAAAACAAGAATGGGGCCACCCATAGTGAAACACTAGGTCTCATGGAGCCCTTCCTCTGAAAGTCTTCCAACAATAACCTATACTCATGAAGCTCTATTAAATCCATATGATATTCTAGTGTAGATTAAAGTTCCTTCCCAGGGTACAGTTCAATGCACAAGTCTACCTTTCTATGAAGAGTTATTCCTAGAACACCATTTGAAAAACATCTTCGTACTGGTCCACTAATATTGGAATATGAATACTCGTCTCCTCCATTTCACTGATGTCCATTCTCTCATAATGAAGTTTGATTAGATACAACATCCTACATGAGGGCTTATCTTACACATCATGTATTTCCCTTTCACTGACAATGAAAAATCTATTCCCATCTTCGTGAACACACAACAATGTGTGCGTAAAAATACGATATGAGAATGATATTTGGATAACCAGTACATACCCAGAATGATCTTTTATGGCCTCGACACTTCCATCGGGAGATCACAACAAAAACACTCCTCCCAAAGAGCAAGGAAACACTTTTGTAACCAATGTGTGAATGTTGAATTTTTTCCTGTAGGATTATTTAAGTGTAGGGATCAAGTCAACAGTTCCATTGGAATCTTTGTGTCTTGAACAAGGGTGATGGAAAGAAAAGAGTGACTAGAACCGATATCTATAAGAATGGATCTAGGGTAAAAAAAGACACATATCATACCTTTAATCATCTTTCATGTCTGGGGATCATAAATACCCATCGCCTGTAGTAGGCCTTTCCCCTATCCTCTAGCTCCTAGTGCACGGGGTGGTGGTAGTAGTGCCTCGAACATCCATCTACATCTTTCTATTCATCCTGATCCTCTAACTTGTCCATATCAAGGAGAAACACTCTATTCTAACCTCTGTAATATCCTTGGAGGTACCTTGAACATATCCTAGAAGGTCTTATGGCTAGTCAGACAATCTCTAACCATATTTCCCTGACCGCTGCTCGTGTATCACAACTCAACTTTTGGCCGACCAGCTCTTCCCTAGAATCCATGCACCACTAATCCCATGTCCTCGGGGTGTCCACTAGACTATGTTGTCCTGTTGGATCCCAGTGTCAATTTTCGGCTACATTCTACTAAAGACTAAGATACCAGTCAACTATTGGCATCTCCCACCATATGTGCCTTCTCCGCAAGGAATCTCTCTACTAGTAGAGCTCGTTCCATCACACAGTCATACATAAGAAATATTATGGATATCATCGATTCCATAATCTGACGACATAGTCTCTAATCAATAGTATGATCTCAGAATAATGGTTCTTGCATCGTGTCTATAGAGTAGAGAGAATAATCCCTGAATCTCACTAGGTACTCCGCCACCATCTGGCATCCCTACTATAGAAACAAAATCTCTGGTATACGCAAAGAGCATAACGTCCCTGGAACGAACTCCTTCCCGAAGAGACACTCAAATTATATCTAGGAGAGGGTCGCCTCCTTGTATATCTTGATCATCAAGCTCCACTATCTTTTGGGCAATCCCTGTAGAAGACCCGTGTCTTGGACCAACATCTGGTCAAGAGGCATCCTCACTAGGTGGAAAACTCAAATAACCACCTCCATAAAATCCTTAGATACTTGAGGATATATCTAACCTTAGAACCTTGGAGGTAACAATCTCGAAAAATCATTAAATTCACTTAGTCTATGTGCATCCTCTTCTAGTAAGGTCGGTCATAACTGCTGCTATCCGGTTAGTGGAATAATTGGTGTGCCACCATGAGGTTCTATATATGATAACGGTCCCTACACTGAAGCCTCATCACTTGGAAGGACATCCTCCCAGTCACACCCTTGAATCTTGGCAGGATAATTTTTTGCAAGCATCCTAAATTAGAACAAGATAAACCATAGTCAACAGAATATATCTGGTGAGCAGACCTTTACTCAAGGGGGACATGAGATCACACTCAATTCAATTATGGTGCACAAACCATTGATTTCACCAACAACTAGTTTTTTCAGGTATGGAGTTGGAATGCTGATTTTAGGATCCTAGTGTATGGATATGTCTGCCACCATACCGACACTGGGTTCACATGACTGAATTCCAAACTTAAAATTCTTAAAACTATTACCCCAAAACAAAATCAAAACTGAACTCCCTCTAATACCACCCTATCATGACCTGTCCCTAAGGCCCATGATGTGACTACCCCTAGCCAACCATCCATTAGCTTGGGGATGTCGACTAGTGTTGAGTATGAATATCCCACAAAGGGGAGGAATTTTCCTATGAAACTTCACACAAGCACCAATATACCAAGATAAAGTACTAAAACTAAAAAAACTGAGTAAAAATAATATTCATCCCACTAAGACAACCACTATGTGTAATATTACAAACAAAAAAGTAAATGGTCCATAATTTAAGCCCAACTAAAATAGAAAAGGACAAGCTCCAAGATATCCTTCATAGAAAACCCTACATGAACAGTAGGTATAGTAAGCTGTCTAAATGTCATTGAAGTGTACCATGCCCATCGAGTCACTATGATGCACCACAAGCCTCTATCCCCCAAAATAATCCTTCATTGCTTTCGATCATATGCACAAGACATGACACATGTTGGAGAAGCCCATGTAGCAGTGATTAAGACAATATCCAATAAGGACCCCAAACCACAAAGGTAAAGAAAAATGTAGGATACTAAACATGAACACAATGTGTATCCTCTTATTAGTATAGTTAATAGAGTAACTAGAGTAATCTCACACCAAGATAAATATACTAAGAACATCAAGGCATATACAAAATCCCACAAAACATAGAGTCTTTCCAGGAGACCAAATCAGCCTCTTCGCAGTAGACCAACTCAACGTCTTTGTTGGAGAACAAATCTGCATCTTCGTAGGAGACCAACTCCGCGTCTTCAAAGGATACCAACACCCCGGCTTTTTGACTGCTAGTCATATGATTCCATCTATAGAGTGCTCGTTCTGAGATCACCTACTCCATGAGCCGTTATGTCATATTCCAACATTTATGAAATGTTGCATAGAGTACCCCAAAATAATGACATTATCGTGAGGGTACCAATGCCGCAAATGTCTCATTAAACAGAATTACAATTTGAGAGTTATTGGAATTTAATTAAAATACGTTAGTGGGGTCCAAGGCTAGTCCGGCCATATTGGACTGCCCCGGTCCACAGGGTCAACTCAACCTGCCAGCCTAACCCAACATGCCATGTCAACCCAACCTACAAGGCCTGACTCAAAGGCCTGACCCTTCAGCTGGTGGTCCACTGGTCCGCAGTTCACTATACCCAGCCCACTTGCCCGATGGAGCCGCCCGACCCCTGCCTCATGCTAGACACAGACGAACCATGTTTCACATGTCCGGTTTGCAGGCCTAGCTCACACCCATGGATCTTCTGTGGGTCCTCTATTAAACGTTTCTCCTAGAGCCATGTCCTAGCCCCACCAAAACCTCTTGTCACTCTCGGCTCCCACCACCAGACATAGAGCCAATGGGTTCCACTACCTCCACCATTATCCCTGCTTCAATAGGTTGTCCATCCCCCGCAATCTCATTGGACCACAGTTTGCCACCGTCGTCAACCACCATGTAGGCGGGCTTCTTCCATGCCTAGCTACACTGCCAGGTCGATGTCGGCTTCGTTTCCGGCCACCCCACTGGTGGCCTCTTCATTCCATGATCTGCCTAAAATTGTTGGAGGGGCCTCACACCACCACTATTCAAAACCCCACCCCATGTCATTTATCCAAATGATGAATGAGGAGAACAAAATAAGGAATGAGTTGAAGCACAAAAACACCCAATGTGGATATATCTGGGAGTTTTTCATGTCTTCCTCGATCCAGCCATGTTAGAATTTAAGAACGATGGGTAAAACATCATCAACACTAAATGTGGAAAATTTCTGAAACAAACCCAACAAAAAACAACCCATATCACATGAACGACTGACCTGAGGATCCACCTGTTTGTTGATTGATCTGTATTAATCATTTAAAAGAATTAACATGTATAAAATCTCAGCATAAATATAACCTCCACTTTCATAGAGGATCGGTCAGAGGAGGGGATTCATCATTGAGGGAGATCCATGCCGGAATGTCCTAGATTTGTAATTCAGCACTGCATGATCCATGCTCCGATATCCAAATCATCCTTTTCGGTGAGAGATATTCCTTCTCTTTCCCCATGGATAATTTAGGTATCTAGGGAAAATTCTCCAGCATTATGAATTCTACCTCTATTCCATGCCTCCTATTAATGGAGTAAACACATTAACACATTTCATCATTTTAAACATGTTTTAGCATTTCAACGAAACTGCATTGCAGCATCTCTGATTCATCGCATTGTATTTCTACAGATTCATTTCATAACATTGAAGAAATGAAACTAAATTACTTTTAATGTATATTTTATTTTTCTCCTAAAATGTCCTTAAACTAAATTTTGCAGTAAACCCCTATCGGCTGATGTTAGAACACACCTAAGGTAAACATGATGTTCTGAGCGCAATAATACCCTCGTATTTCTAATCTAGGCCCCCGTTTAAAAGATACTAAAACCACACATGTGCACTATTTTTTATAATCATAAAAATAGTTTGTCCATTTATTATGGGCACCACTAGCCTCAGAATCACATGTCGTCTCAGCATATGGTGTTGAAATAAACCCATATTATTTTATAATAATATACATGGAAAGTTAGAGGCATTACATGGTATAAAATTATTGTGAAAATTGGATTATAAATTAATATCTATCAAATAACCAAAGGTTACAAGACATTAACCATCACATTTCTTTGTATCAAATTAAAACACATTTGCAAAACATAACCCATTAATTTGTGTATATTTTTATGTTTTTATAAATCGTTTGAATCATTGTAATATTATAAATAGCCTCATAAAAATAAATACCCGCAATTTGAGAGTACTCTTTTTATATATGTTAATATTATTTATCTTCCTTTTTAATATTATCATTGAGTTTATTTATCAAAACACACAATATCCATATCATAGTCATATCTTTTGGATGTGACATCAATTTCCATGTATTATTATTCTCAAAATTACTTATCCCTTCATTCATTCTAATAATCTAATCCTCATGTTTCTAATCCTTTTTGATATTTTTTGGTCCAAGAAACCATAGAATGATGGTGTGATTAAAAATTATCAATATTTTATGGGATTTCCCACCTTTGTTTATATCTATAAGGTCAGAATATAGAAAATCATTGTAGTGTATTTCTATCAAAAATATTTCATAGTTAGATGTTTTGATAACATGGTTCTTCCCATTTAAATTACACCATAATTATTACACAAAACCATTCAATTTTTTTAGGTTTATGTTGATAATTATATTCATTTCTTATTCCATGACTCTCTAGATATTCCTCAAACTATCTATTATTGTATTCAGATCCACTTGTAGACATTAAAATTTGATAACACTTCATATATGATTTTCACAGTACCCCTAAATGTATCTAACCACCTCTAGTGATTTTTATTTACTCGATATTAAATACACATAAATCAAATGATCAAAATAATTATTAAAATTAATTATATAATTTTCTCTGTTGGTTAATTTAAATCTCATTAGAATACATATATTTGAGTGCAGGAACTCAATAATTTTCTCAAGATAAGGATATTCCTACATTATATTCACCTATCCCTTATGCTTATCCTCAATATTATTCATTATAAACAACTCATTGAATCTATAATATTAAACATCACTACTATGATTAGCTAATGTTTTTTTTTTATTTATTAGGTAAAATAATTAACTGGTTTTATTTTTTACCACCACTTCAACCCTTTATATTTTATCATTGAGAGTATAAAAAAATATTTTAGGGTATCATAATGTATTATCTATTTTTCATGGTAGCAATTTAAAATTTTAAAATATTTTTGACCATTCAAATATTTCATTCATAGAATATTTAAACTCCATAACCTAAACCTTTTCCATGATTTTTTAGCTCTAACTTACATCAACTTATGTACATATATTTCCTTATTCTTATGAATCACATTTTTATTGGTAATCTCATGAATATTACCCCTAGCTTCAGGGATTGTATTGAGATCACTCTATTTTCTAAATAATTCTGTCTATATTTCCACAATATTTGGTATTTTTAATAATCAGGTGACTTATTTAATGAATTGACGTCCATCCTCAAATACATACTCATTATATCTCTCCATCACCCTATTTATTTTCCTATTTTAATTTAAAAATACTAAAATTTATATTCTTAATTAAAACTCTTTTGGTATATCCATATCACTACTATATTCTTCATTAATCCCCTATTAATCATTATAAGATAAATAATAGAACAATTTTTATTTATCCATGGAATTTGTGGGACCTCTATTTGATAAGTCCTTATATACTTTTCAGTTTCCTCATTATAAGAAGTAACATCATTTTTGGGGAAAAAAATTTCACATTAAAGTGTAAAACATTCCATTACCTCTAAAGGCCTTTCATATATTACATCCACCTTCCCCCTTACATATCCATGATGATATTTTAGATTGATTTTTATTCTCTTAAACATTATTTTTCTTTGGATAACCAGATAAAATGTGTCCAATATTTAATCCAACGAAACAATTGAGAGAAAGATTGGCCGTATATTTATCTTTTATTTTTTTATACCATTTTTAAATAATGTAACAAACTCAAAAAAATCCATGACAACATCATTGAAATTATTTTCATTCTAATAAGAAATCAATGGCTCAGTATGTTTTAAACATTTTGAATCATTAAAATCCATCTTCATGTCAAATTCATTAATTATAAATAAGGTTATCCCTCTCTTAAAACTATTGGTATTTTAGAAATTTTTGTGTTTACAAGTGGTACACTCATCCACATCTTAATCCTCTAATTCGGATATATTTTCATTAATATTTCCTAGATATTCATTATTAATTTATTGAACACCACGTGATTTTGTGAATTAATTTTTTAAAATTAATTTAATCATTTTGATATTTTTCATTTCACGCAATACAGAAAAATAATTTATTTTATATTAAAGCACTATGTCTAGATTTTTCCACAAAAAGTTAATCATGCCGTATAGACAACGTAAATTTTATCGTTCTCTATACGGAACACCAAGGTTATCTTACATTAAACACAATATTTAATTTCCTTAATATGTTGTGTAACATGAAAGACATAGTATTACTATAAAATAATTTAATAATAAAATATTACGGTTTAATATGATATAAAATGACAATTAAATTGAAGACTATAATATTAAATTTCTTATGAATATATATATATATAGTTGAATTCAATCGTTACTTAATAATTAGAAAATAATATTGAAACCAAATAAATATAAATAGACTACTTTTATAAAAGTCTATTTTATCTGAAAAATATTATTTATATTAATAACATATATTAATTATTATTAGTGAAATATATTAATTAAATTAAAATATAATATATTTTTTAAAAAATTTCTAATAATATAAAAGATTCGATTTATATAAGATATAATCAAACACAATTTTATGCTAAAAACATAAATTTTTTTAAATGTAGTTTTACTACCTTTTTAATTGAGGACCCATTTTATATACAATTATTTGAAATTTTATAATTTTGATATTTAAAAAAACATTATATTTTAAATAGAAACATAAAAATTTGAGTATGACAAATTTTTGGTATTTTTTATAAGGATTCATTTTTTTAATGAGTTGTTAAAAAATCATAATTTTAATACAAAACTAATTTTTCATCTAATTAATTTTTATGGTAAAAATATATTTTAAATAGGCTTTATTTTTTAATTAGATAATATTTTTATAAATTATTTCAATTTAGTTCCTTTTAAAGAATTTTACATTGAAATTGGGTAAAAACATAGCAATTTTTTGGATGTTTTTACTTAAAAAACATGCAGTGTTGTCCAATCCACGGGATTATTTTTATGTTTATTTCTGCCACTTATATAACTAAAATTTTGAAAAATAAATTAAATATTTTGAATAAGAATAATTTATATTTTCTAATAAGGTAAAATTGGCATCTGAACAAAGACATTATTGAAAGTGCTTAAATTTAATTACAACTATTATGAGAGAAATTAGGTTAACAAAGTACTAAACCGTAATGTAAAGGAACAGAATGACCTAGAAACTTTTCCAACACCAATTTTATGGAAATGATTCAAAAAATAAGATAACATTTTGGTTTTTTGTTCGTTTTCATGGCATTGTTTTAGGTAAAAACGTTTGTACATCTAACTTGTTTTCAAAAATTCCATGTGGGTCCTTTCGCATCCCTATAAAAGGCCATTGCCTATCCATCTTCTTCACACGTCTCAAAACACATAGGTTAGGTCCAGATCTGAAAAATAAACTTACCAAAATCCATACCTACCACGATAATCCCACCATTCGGTAGAATGAAATACATATAAGCCTTTTGGTACAAACTAAAAAGAGTTTCCTAATTAAGAGGTAACGACTTCTCTCAAAATCATTTATTTTATTTTCTTTCTATTACCCACCCATTATTTTTATTACATGAATTTATAAAAACGTATGTATCTTAAATATACTTGGATTTTTTTAGGCTAAGGTTTTTAACTACACTTACAGACAATTCCATCTAATGGGTAACAAAAATAATGTTTACGTGTACGAAAAACTACAACCTCGTGAAATGATGATTGATCATTTTTTACATTACATCCTCTCATGGTGGACCTTTTTATTGAAAATTTGTATTTATAAGATATATATTATATTTATTTTTTCTTTAACATTATTTGATTCTTTACAACACTTATCTATATAATTATCATTTTTTGTCTAAATATCTTAATTTAGTTTGAAGAAGTTTGAACTAACTCCCCCTCAATTCAACGTGATTCATTAACACACTACATGGAATCTATTAAAGATATCTTTAGTGAAATTATATTATATCATTATGATAATTTAAAAATTAAATATATATTGATATATTTCATTTACTTAATTTATGTCAATATGACTATTAAACGAAAACAACATTCTTACATATGTACGACCTATAGTCTCCATGAATAGTGTATTCAATTTCATACATCTATATTATATTAGTTATAACAATAAAAATATACTGAATATTAATTTTACTTACATCATGATTAAAATTCCTGAAATCATGATATAATTATAAAGACCAAATATATAAAAAAGTAATACAAATTCAAAGAATGAACATGATATTACCCGTAGTGAACCCTTAACATAATACTGTTGACAGTAGGGTAATATAAAGTCGTAATCAAACCAAATAAGGTATTAGATACAAGAATATTTTAATTGATAGATTTATAATAAAATAATATTTAATATAAAGTATTTTTGTATGAGTTCAATGAGAGTCAAGACACAAGCTAAAAAAATTTCATCTCACTTTTTTTCAATGAGATACATGCTTTATTCATAACCCATTGCTTTTTTGTGACGTGTATACTACCCCTAATTTATTATATGATTATTATAATTAAATTTATGAGTATCTAAAAATCCATTTTGTTATATTTGTTTCATTTGGACAATGTTTCAAAAGATACCAAATTTTTAAAATGATTTTGACATAATTTATATTCATTGAGTCACATGCCATGTTATGCACTTATATTTTCCCATGAGGTGTATATACAACCATTTAAATGTTTTATCATTAATCTATTTATATTTATGATATTTTAAGATTAATATAATTTTATTTTCCTAAAATGGGTATGTGGTTCAATGTTACCTAATCGTAAGAGTTTATTGGAACAATATCTTCACATTCGAAGAGTGTTTATGATTATGCTTCCTTTGATGAGATATACTGATCCACCCCTCATGAACAATCATAAATTTTTTTATTCGTTGATTATTAATTAAATATTCATTTATTGGTACAATTTATCTCACTTTGGTATATAAGATTGTTAATATTGTGTTTTTAAGAAAATCTATAGTTTTCTCTCTCTTTAGTCCGAAATTTGAGTTCCATCAAAATGATGTTTTCTAAAAGGTTTCCATGAATATTCTATTATTATCTTATAAAAATTATAAGAAACTTTTACCCTTTATTTATTTTACATATGGTTTCCAGTGAATTTTATTCCCACTTACGAAACAATGCATTATTTCTATCCTATTTACAGTGAAAAAGGACTGTTATTTCTACCTCGTAAGACATGTACATATTTATCCACAGTAATTTAGGTGAATATTACATTTCATGTTTTACAGTATAATTTTTAGTAAGTTTTTTATTTAATTTATTTGAAAAAAATGGTTTTCAAAAGGATTTCAATATTCTTTTATAATTTTGAAAGCATTTTTTTTAAATGTATTCAAGATTCATTTATGATGCTTTCAAGGAAAATGGTTTTCAAAATGTTTTCATGATTTCATTATAAGATTGTAATATATTTTAAAATAAATTTTATATATATATTTTCAATGATTCTTTTATAAATATTCAGGAAAATTGATTTCTAAACGTTTTATGTTTTATAAATAAATTCTGAAAAAGAAAGGATATTTTCATCATGAAATGTTTTCAAAAGATATTTAAAAGTTATTTTCCATCTATGATGATATATATTGATGTTACTCATACCTTTATTGGAAATTATCTAAAGTTGGCATTCATATTCTTTCTCAAAATAGTTACTTATTTGATTTCATTATGTTTAGGAAACACATTCTACTTCCAAGAGTTATATTATTTTGAAACCATTTTCATTTAATATGGTATGATTTTGTGAAGTTATTAGGATACCTATCTATTTTCATAAGATATGATGTGATTAATTTTTTATTATAACATTTCATTTAATGGGTTTTCATTTAATGTTTATAAAACCTATGTATTTTTATAGGTCATGATTTGATGAATTTTTAATTCTATAAAATATATATGAATGATGTTATCATGTGATGGGTGGGATATATATCTACCACTAATAAATTCAATAATGATGGATGGCTCATGAGTATAAATGTTATCAATCAACCTAATTACATGTTAACAATGCTATGTATGGACCCTGTTGCATGTCCATAAGTTTATGTGTAAACCTAATTACATGTTCATAATGTTATCAATGAACGTTATTATGTGTCAATGATGTTATGCATGAATTTTATTATATGTTAACTATGGTATGCATGGACCGGGATTCATATCCATTAGTTTATGAATGAACCTGATTTCACGTAATCATTTTTATGAGTGATCCTGGTTTCATGATTAAAATATTATGTGTATACCTTGATTCATGTCCATAAGTCTATGACAGGGACTAATTCCATGTCCTTAACTTAATGGAGGATCCTGTTTCTACTTATATATGTTCCAGATATTATATGTTGATGGGTATTCTCCAATTCCATGTCTCATTTGTATGTTACACTTCAATGGACTATGCTATTGATTTCTTTATGATTCATGTCTTATGAACTGCCAATATTTATTCTATGTCTCATGATTATGATAATTGATATGAAGGGTTTGATATTAAAATTTTATGTTCACTTTCTCATAAAATTATATTCATTTTTTCTTTCTCATTTACCTTATTTACCATTACACATCATTTCTAATCAGCCCTTTCTTATGTTTATTTCCCCACGTTATGAACGAATTTTTTTGGATAATTAATAGAGGGGAAATCTTTACTGGAGACATTGACCATATTTCACCATATTAAATTATTTTGTTCCAATTATATAGAGACACTAAAATATTATGCTCCATAGATATATTACAAGTAGTAGACTGAATATTAATAAAATTTAGGTAATATCCATGTCTGCTAAGATTGTGTTACTATAGTTGGAATCAACGGAAAGGTTTAGTCAACATATGGATGCTATGATGAGAAGACCTTAGTGATAACCCTAAGGTGATGTCTATGGATAAGTCTAAAGATAAGGAAATGTATTGGAAAATCTCTTGGAATTTTATTAAAGGATAGAGTACGCGGTTTCCTAGAAATACATCCCCTCCTCGATACTACTAGTGGATATGGGTCTGGAAATAATGATAATTGGTGTAATTACTCTGACAAGATGTTCTATGCCAAACCAAACGTAATCTAGTACATGACAACAAATATTGCTTCACACCTGGTTTGACACTCCTGAGGGATATGCTCTAGGAATTATTAAACATTTCATGGGAAATCATTATAGATTTAAATATAATTTTTTATGGATAAACAAGGATGATCCTATGGTGTCGTAGATTAAGGAAGGTGTCATGATTTCAATATCTTATAATTAATTATTTTCATGAATATGTAGTTTTATGCTTTGATAAGTATTTCTAATACTAGGATTCTAGTTTTAGTTAATGGAAGGACCCTAATAGAATTGGATTAACGTTGATTATGATGGATTGTTTTCTAATGATCAGTTAAGTGGGATGATCACTGGAGTGAAGGATGTTGTGATTATACCTAATTAGTTTTCAAGGAATACCCTTAAAAAGGTGTACCTTAACCAACTCTCATACTCACTAAAGAAAAAATAGAAGGGGATTGGTGAATTTTCAGGTAATGGAGACCATGTATTAAAGAAGATTCAGCATCCTTTATGTCAATAATGTGTGAAGAATAAACTATTTGAATGTATAATAGGAAGAGTAATATGTTTTTACATAGGAAAGGAAAGACACAGATCAAGTGTCAAAAAGTGAAGAATGAAGAGTTAGGCTAAGGAAATTAATGAGAATATTTTCCTCCCAAAGTCATATTCAAATTTTATGTCTTTAAAGTGAGTAATAAATGATCATTATGAAACTCAATGTCCCATGAGGAAATCCCCTAGTGATAATAAGTAACGTAGTGTCATTAATGGTTATATTGATTAAGATGATGAGACTAAAAATGAAATATGAATGAAAAGAGGTATTAAGTAATAGATTGAGGTATAATTCTTCAGGATTATGAATGAAGTTGAATAATCTATTTTTTTAATGTATTTGGGATTCATGAATTATGGTATATGAACAGTAAAATAAATAAGGATAGTCTAGTATATGTTTTCTTTCTAATGATTTATATTAATATGTTGAATGAATTATATGGAATAGAAAAGTGGTTTAATGGAATGGTGATTTCCATGGAAAGAACTTTATTAAATGGAATATATCACTTATTATTTTCCTTATGTTATGATAATGATATTTGGATAATGATATGATGGTTATTAGAAAATTTGATAGTACTGATTACCTTGAAACTAATTGACAACATATTGAGAATTATTTGATGCTTTCATGGATTATGTTAATAACTTATAGGATTCATGGAATATATACATAAATATATGGAATAAGAAATCATGCATGTTTTCCAAATGGATTTTCGATAATTTTGGTTATTACTAGTTTTTCATGAAAATATATGGTGTGGGTACTCACATGGTTAGAATGTGACAACCAAGAGCTACATTATGATATATGGGGGTCATTGGTAATTCTATTTCACAAATTTATTTGTAATTTTTTTTATTTTAATATTTAAGAAGAGTTATAAGGTAAAACATTCATGAAAATTTATGTTTAACTAATGAGGAATATTAATGAATTGAGATAGTATTGAAATCCTTGGATAAACGGCTATTTAGTGGTTAACCTTATTTCATGGATGGACATATTTTTTATTTTAGAAATAATATTAGTGTGGTTTTAGAAAAGTATATCATTTATATAAGGTGAAAAACAATCATGTCCAAAAAGGTTATGGGTCTTGAACCCATGACCAAATAAGGATAAGGTTTTCACACCTACCACATGCCTATGTGATGTCCTTGTTAAGGTATAATTATTTTTTGTTAATAACTCTTTATGATGAAATATTATTGTTATTTTTTATATCAAGAGATTGACGTATTAACCATATGTATTTGTAAGTATTTCTAGGAAAAAATATCTATACTTTTAATTCTTTTAGAGGCCTTAAGATCATTTAATTGTATATTTTAGTGACTTTTGCATTAATTTTAAATTTTTAACAACCATTTCATGATGTAATGGATTAATTAGTTATCAATAAACTAAAAACCAATGAATGAAATTTTTTTATTGAAACACAACAACTATATTTCCTTAAATTCTCGGTTAAATCTAATTTTTGGAAATTGTATAGATTTAATATGTCAATATAAAATTCATATTTAAAATATGAACATAAATATTACTTAAGAATAATTTTTTTGTATTAATTTGTAAGGTTTCATTTTTTAATGAATTGTTAATATTACTGAATTTTTATTCAAATATTATTTTTCGTCTAATTAATTTATAAGGATGAATTATTTTTATAACTAGTTTTAAAGTTTAATTTAATAAATTTTTTATAAATTAATAATATTATGTTCATTGGAATCAATTTAAATTTGAAATTGGGAACAAAAACATAGCAAACATTTGGATGTTTTTTACTTTAAAAACTCACTATATCGTCCCTTGAAAAGAATAATTTTTAAATAAATTTCAACCGTGTGATTTGAATTTGGAAAAATGAATTACATATTTTTAATAATAATATTTTATATTTTTAATAAGTCCAAATATATATTAACCAATAAAATTAGTGAAAATGGTTAAAATTAATTACAACGATTTAGAGAAAAATTTGGTTATAAAAGTACTAAACCTTAAATTTAAGACCCAAAATGACCGATAAAAATTTTCAAAACCCATTTTATGGTCATTCTTTTTTCATTTAACATATATTATTGAGTTTTGTTTGGTTTTTTATGTCTTTTTTAGGTAAAAAATTTGGGTACACTTAACTTATTTTAATAAAATGCTAAATGTGCCCCTTCCATTCACAATAAAAATAAACCACTCTCCCGCTTCTTCAAACCTCTCAAACCAGTTAGGTTGGGTCATTATATTATCAATGATCTTGAAAACATTCAACAATTTCTCCATAATCCACCCATTTTCTGTAAAGTAATCTAAGGAATTCTTTTTGGAACAACCAAAAGGAGTTACCCAATTAAGTGGTAAGGACATCTCTCAAACTCATTTCATTTATTCTCATTATCCACACATCCACTCTCTTAATTACATGAATGTTTAACAAACAATTTTTCTTCAATATAATAGGATTATTTATTCCAATTGTTATATCTACACATACATACACTTCCATCTAATGGGTAACGAAAATATTGTTAACGTGTATGGCGAACTATCGCCTCACAAAATGTTGATTATTCATATTTTGTTTTTTCAACCGCTCATAGTGGACATTATGATGTAAAATATCTTTATATTTGATAAATTATATATTTATAATTCGTTTATAATTATTTAATTATTTACTACATGCATCTATATACTTCCCATTTTGTGTAAATATAATAATTTCATTTGAGAAAGTGTCAACTATCACCCCATAAAAACGACGTGATTTGATGACACACTACATGGAATGAAATAAGGATTATTTTAGATAAATTATATGATATATATGAAATAATAATTATTCATTAATAAATTTTTATATACATATATTTCATATACTTACTTTTATTTAATATGACTATTTAATGGAAATAGCGTTTATGAATTCATGCGGCTTACCGTCACCATAAACAGTGTATTCCATTTCATAATTATATATTATATATATATTTTTTAATAAACATATACTGAATATAAATGATATTTATATCCTTATTTAAATTCTATAAATAATGATATAATTATAAAAATGAAGGATAAACCAAATTAAGAATCATGCAAAGAACGAAGCTGATATTACTCCAAGTGAAACCATAACAATGAATTGTTAACAAGAATGTAATATAAAGTCATAATCTACCCATATAAGGTATTAGATATAATAAAAAGTTTTTTTTGATAAATATATAATAAAATTATATTTATGATAGCTGATTTATATATGAGTACAATGAGTGTCAACACACAAGGTAAGGGAATTTCATCTCACTTTTTGTTTATATAAGATATACACTTTATTCCCCACCCATTCCATTTTTGTGGTGTGTATACTAAAAATGGATGTAAGTATTGATTATGATACCTAAAAGCATGATTATTTAGATATAAATTTAATTATATTTCTTTTATGGGGATAATGTTTCAAAATATTTAAAAATTTGTAAATTGATTATGTCTCAATTATCATTCATTGAGACAAATGGCATGTTATGAACCTATATTTTTTCATGAGATGTACATACTGACATTGAAATATTATATCATGATATTTTAATATTCATTTAATTTTATTTTCTTAAAATTGTATTATAGTTCATAGTTTCTCAGTGGTAAGAGTTTATTGAAACAAGCTAATCGCTTTTTGAGATTATTTCTGTTTTTCATCCTTGAATAAAATATTATGATCTAAATCTCCACAAAATTAACGAATTATTTTTTAATATGATTATACTATATATATTCACATATTGGTACCATTTTTTCACTATATTTTACTTAATATAGTTGAGAATTTGTTTTTATGGAAGTTGGAATTTACCAATATCTTCGATCGAAAATCTGTGATACTTCAAAACCATGTTTTTTAGAAGGATTCCATGAATATTATAATATTCTCATATAACATCTAAATTAAATTTTTGATCTAAATTTTTACCAATTCTTTCGAAGTAATATTACAGTCTCTTTTCGAACAACACGTTTTTTCTTTCCTTTTTACTATGCAAATGGAATGTTCTTTTTTACCACACACGGCAAGTACAATTTTTTTCCATCATTTTTGGGAAGATTACATTGCATGTTTAAAAGGATTATTTATAAGAATAATTTTTTAAAATTTAATATTCAAAAAAATGGTTTGAAAAGATTCACAAGATTTGCTAATATATTTTTATGAAAAATTGTTTTCAAGCATCTTTTTAAAAAAATTCAAGGAATGTGTTTTTAATAATGTTTTAAAGATTTCATTATATATTTTGAAATGAAAAAGTGTTAAATTTGTTTTCAAATATTAATTTAAAAATTTTCATGAAATTTGTATTCAAAAGGTTTTAAGTTTTCAAAAATATTTAAAATAAATTATATTTCTCTCAATAAATGTTTTCAAAAGATATTTCAAGATTATCATCCATATAATATAAAATCTATTAATGTAGCTCAGTCCTTTCTAGGTAATTATATAAATGTTCCATTAATATTCATTCTCTAAAAGGATTGTGATTTTATGTCATGATTTTTATGAAACACGTTTCTCTTCCAGAAGTTATATGCTTTTAAACATACTTGTTTTAATGGGTTATTCTTTCATGAAATGATTACAAAACCTATATTTTTTCATAAGTTATGATGTTATGAAATGTTAATGATACCCATTTCATTTCTTGGGTTTGTATATTATTTTCATAAAAAATTTCTATTTTTATAGGTCATGATATGATGAATGATTTATTTAGTGGTATTTGTATGAAATATTTTATCATGAGATGGGTGGGACCTATATATCACTCCCATGAATTGGATAACGATGGAAATATCATGAGTATAAATATTATGCATTAAGATGATTATATTTTCAAAATGTTATATATAGACCTAGTTGCATGTCTATAAGTTTATTCATGAACATGATTACCTATTTACGATGTTACAACTGAAACATATTATGTGTTTATAATGTTATGTGTGAACCTAATTACATGTTCACAATATTATTCATGGACACGGTTTCAAGTCCATGTGTTTATGCATGAACATAATTACATGTTCACAATGTTATGCATGAAACTGATTTCATGTTCACAAAATTATGTATGGACATGGTTACATGTCCATAAGTATATTAGAGGGAATGATTTCAGGTCATTAACATAATGTGTAAACCTGTTTCTACATATATATGTTAACAATGATATATGTTGATGTGTATGCCACAATTCCATGTCTATTCAAATGTTAATATTCTAGGGTTTATGCACTTTATTTCATTACGATTCATGTCTTATGAACATCCAATATTTATACCATGTCTCATGATTATGGTCTATGATATGTAGGGTATGATCTTCAAATTTTATGTTCAGGTTCTCATTCCATTATGTTCATGTTATGCTTATGTATTTCCCATAACCACCCATACTGATAATTTTAGCTCACCTATTTCTAATATTTTTTTCCCTCGGGTTATGATGGAAATTTTTAGATAGAATTACTAGAGAGGAAAATCATTACTAGAGACATTGAAGATCTCTGACCAAGTTAGAAGATATTGTTTCATGTTTCCGACGAGACTGAACTATTACGGTCCTCATTCATGTACTTTTTAGATTTTCTAAATATAAAAAAATGATTTAATATTAGGGTCTGTTAAGCATGTCTCTCTATAATGGAATCCTCAAGAATTTATCCATTAATTAGAATGAATCTTACTTTTTGTTCTCCAGAATAAAGAAATCATCCATTTTTTAATATTTTCATAACAAAATATATTCAAATCGATTCTAATGGATTTATTAACATGAATAATTGCCTTTATTATTTTCCTTTTTGATATAATTATGTTTTACCAAATTTTATTTTCTATCAATAATATCATTGCTCATTTCAATTATTATTTGAGAGAGATAAGATAAATTCATTAGATTCTATCATATACCCTTCCAAATTCTTCTTATCTATAAAATGTTGTGTCCCTATATCAAAAATATATACACCATTATCAATTATATTATGAATATCCAATATATTAGAAATAATATATGGAACAATCCTCCCCTTCAAGAAGAAAGAATCACATTCCATTAAACATGGAAAATCCATTATTATTGATGATATTTGAATATTATGAATAAATTTCAAACCAAAAGCTATTAAAAAAAATAAAAAATTCAAATATATCGTAAAAATACTCGGAACAGCTTTAAAACACTTAAATAATATGTTTTATGTATAAAAGTGAGTAGAACACTACTTGGGAGTGGTGAACCCATGGTCAATAACATTTTTTTATAAAAATAATTTTCTTAAAACTGGTTAGTTTGAATGGATATCTTATGAAAAAAATTAGTGTAGATATATAGGGTGTAAAAAACACATGACATAAGTGTTTTTACAAGGTTAACTCATGTAGTGAACTAGTCTGGGTCGACCTGTCTTGTCACCTAAACTGGTAGGACACAAGACCCACAGTGTATTAACAATTTTAATGGGATAGATACAAGCCCTTGAGTATTAAAAATAATAATATTTGAATTTTCCCCCTTTAAAAAATCTCTCATGATCTATCCATAAATTATTAGGCCACAAAAACCAGATAAGTAGGAAGAATATAAATAAACATATATCAGTATTTAATCAGAGTATATTTCACAATGAATATTGGATGTTATCATAAAAATCACCAAATAAAAATTTTTAAACATTAAAAATCCATATGATAGCTATAGTCAAAATCTGCAATCATGAATTAAGACTAAAATGGCCTATACATTATATCCCAACAATTAAAAATCACAAAACCACTCAAGATGTTCCATCTCTGTGAGACAATGTCACCACTTTCCAGGCTATGCAAGGATTTTAGTAATTAAGACGGCCCACCAAACTATATTATTCCTATACATATACATGTGTTCTATAAAACAATATCATTATACAACCAATGAAATATGTAATGTGGGAGGCACAAAATCTAATATGATACCAAAATGAATCAATATAAGGAAATTAACTATGAAATTAATTAAAAATATTTAAAATTTCATTTTAAAATCCTTGTTCAACTTTAAAATGGACCATTCAACGTAAAAACACTTTAAAAATCCATTTGGATTTCTAAAATTAGACATTCTATTCAATATAAAAAAATATGCTCAAATAAATAAATCAATCCACCCAATATAAACATGTTTAACACAACCAATATGGATTAAACACAGGTAGAAATTTATATTCAATATATAACAAAATAATGGAAATAGAATAAGAATAATATCTCACAACTAAAAAGGCACTGGCATCATGCATATAGTATATAAAATCCATTAGGGTTGAACTATTATGTACCATTTTCTATAACCAATAGGTTCAAGTGTAACATAGTATATAATAAGGTTTTATATAATGATATGTTTTCTTTAAAAAGTTTTGAAGCAATATTTTTCATCCCCTGACCCAACCATAATTCTATGGGCACTCCTAGTCTGCATTTCCCTGTTTTAGAAGCTCCCTTAGATTTCCTCCAAAATTCTTACTCAGCCCATTGGATAAAACTCCATAGATAGACTATTATATAATATAGGTTTCCATTTGTATAATTCTGACACTCACACAAACATGGTTTCCCATATTCTATATAATTTTAAACATATAAACATAAATATGTTCAAATCAAATATCCAACATAAAATCCATTTTTTTAATACTTACATTCCCATAAAACGTCATGCATTTAACTCCATTTAATTACAATTTAAATTATCTTTAAAAGCTCTATTTTATATAATAAAACCTATTTGATTAAATTTAACAAACATGTGGATTGAAATAAAGAAAAACCTTTAAAGATCTATATAAACCATCAAATTGAAAACCATTTAAAAAATAACCAGAATTGATTAACAAAAAAAACTCCAAGTAGGGAAAATTTAATATAAAAAACAATGCAAAGATACAATCAATGTAAGGCTATGTAAAAGATCACATAAATTGAGAAATGTACCTCGATACTAAACCAAATAATTATTACATTTATGATAACCACATGATTAGAGTACAAGAGGTCCTCACACGCCCAAGCCATAAAAAATGAAAAAAATACCATATAATCCATAATTTAAATAATATATAAGATACGCATCCAAAATTGTATTGAAAATTAAGATAATGGTATGATAATGGGAAAGGATGAAAAAAATCATGAATAAATCAAGACCACATTGAATGAAATCACCAATGAAATAATGAATTCCATTAATATTCAAGGGCAGAGATCTCCAATGAAGAGGGAAGGCTTGAACATGTATAAAGGAAATATGGGAGTCAACCTTAAATATTCATAATGGTAAATAGTCAAAATAAAATTTTTAATGGTCTATACAAACCACATGGTTTTTTGTAATATTACACAAACTGTGTGACAACTAGGTAGGTTCCATTATCTCTACAACACATAAGGTGTACATTTTTTGTGGATCCATCAACAGTTAGATAAACTATTTAGAAAATCATTGCCCTAAAAACATCACTATCCCATGGTTTTCTACACGGTTTCTCTAACTATGTGCTAACCATGTTCCAATGTAGTTTTTTCTAAAAAATCTTGGTACCCTACCTCTAATTCTTGAAAACTCCCATAATAAATAAATAAATAAAGATCAATATAAAACATTTTAGTGACTTCATGGATGCCACAATTCTCCCAACCATTCCACTTTCTACCCCTAGATTATCATCAAGACTCTACAAAAGAAAAAATTTGAGATACCTTCTCCCTCAATGAATCATCCCACTCAAAAGTCTCATTGATATTACCACCATGAATCCAACGTACACTGACTAACGATATAAAATTACCATGAAGTACCTTGTTCTAATAGTCCAAGATATGAATAAGTTTCTCCATAATGATGGTGTCAATATATGGCTCCCAATATTCCCAATATATCACAAGATATTATTCTTGATTGTAATTCTTCGATAGGGATACATGGAATTCATTGTGGTTCTGGGATACCCATGGTGACAAGTCCAACTCAGAACACATTTGTGTACGATTCTTTACAATCTAAAAAACTCATGAAATAACATGAATCCAAAATCCCCCAGTTTCCCATGATATTATGTACTAGACAAAGATACACCAATGGGAAAACATTGTGAACAACCTCAAACTCAAGTTGGTGATAAAGGTGATTCGAATATGATTTTATGGAGACTCACATAAATCACTAATGTCTTTTGGATCATTTGACTTTTATTCATCGAATCCTAAATGAAACTTGGCCCTAATAGGTTCACTCACCCATCTCATATCCACAATTTGGACATCGACATGTTTCATATAAAACACCAAAAAATGGGTCATCATTATTAAGGGTTGGTAACTATTAATGGTTGAAAATTCAACCAATGATATATACATATCCAATGAACCGGCTTTGTCAAATGCACATGTGTGAAGAATATCCCCAAAAATATAGATAGACCAATCAGTACGAACATCCATATATGGTTGATAATATGGACGTCACATCAATAGAGTTCCCAATGATTCATTTATACTTTTTTTAAAACCATGAAGTAATAGAAACATCCTAGTTTTAAACAATCCCTTAAGGCACAAAATGAATCCTAACATCCTTTGAGACATATAGGTGGCTGAGATCCTCAACATTCATAGAATATCTAATGGAATGAAATAAGAATGTCATAGTAAATTTATCTATAATTTCAATAATTATGAATTGATAATTGGAGTATGAGGTAGACTAAAAAATTTTCTATAATAATATCATCTAACATTCATTCTAGAATGTGAAGAGGCAAATGTAACTTGACTATCCTCTAATGGTCAACATTGATTATATTGAATGTCAAACATCAGGATAGAAAATCCACAACAAAACTTCTCTTCTCAAGAAACTAATACCGACTCCTCATAGCGGAAACCAAATTTGTATCCCCCTATGTTAACAACCCATCTATAATAACACCACTCATGAATCAACTATTTCCTCAAGGTCAAAGGAAACACCAGCCACTTCTTGAATAATAGGTCCTCATTAAGAGATCAAGACCAATCACATGAGGTATCTAGATAGTTTAGAACTCCCCCAATATAATGATAGTCAATTTTGGTTGTCCTCTCATTCCCAACCTAATAAACAAGAGTAGGAGAAACCCGAACAATGTTTAAAGAAACCCACTCCCCTTCCCTGAACATCTCTAGACTCAGATCTGTAAACAAACCCATATAACTCCTACCATCCACTACTTCATTAAATTTCAATATTTAAAAAATTATTTAACTTGTAATCAGTTACCACATTCTCCTTCCTGAGGGTATGAGTGATTTTAAAATAAAGATTATAAAGATACTCTACCCAATACATCTTAATGATGTTTAAGTCCCTCTTAGTGAAGATATAATTTAGTATCTTATTATATGAGTAAACTATAAACCATTCCATAAATAGTTAATATTGTCAACTCTTCAACACATGCATCATAGATACTAACTCTATGTTTCATGTGATGTGTGTTCTCTTCTATGTGCATAAATAATGAGAATTATAGGTGATTACATGATAATCCTAGATCAACACACACCCCAACATCAGAGATAAGGAATCCCAGTACACCACATATCCCATCCTAGGCTCAATAAAAATCATAACTAGATATCATGTCAAATAAATGAATAAATCATCAAAACGAACAATATAACTTCACACTGCACTCAAAATTTACACTATTTATTGGCAACCATGTTAATGGAGAATAAATCCTAAACATGTCGAAAAAACACCTGTAATACCCATTCAATCATAAAAATATAATAACCTCAAATAATATGGGGTTGATCCCAAGACTAGACAGATTGGATATTCTTATGGTCCATTGAAATCTATCTCTTAGATACCACATGACCCATATACTTTACCTCTTGAATTTAGAGCTAACATTTAGAATAAGTAGCATATAAATGACTTTATTTCAAGGTGATTAAAGAAACTATCAAATGGTTTCCATGGTCCTCTATCTTTAAATACACCAATATGTCCTCGAATATTATTACTACAAAGGAATACAAAAATAGATGAAGTGTTTGGTTTATGAATTCCAAAATGAATATATGATCAGTTTTTAAGACTAAACCATATAATATATACTAAATTTTACAATATGGACTCTTGAAGTTGGTATTAGAAATATCCTCCTATGATACCCTCAACTTATGGTAGTTTGACATATGTTAAATCCTTTAAAATCATCATGCTCCATTAAATTTCTCAAAATATAATTGATTCATGGAAGTGGGTATTTATTTTTAATGATCACTTGAATCAAATTATTCCAGTCAATAAAAACTAAAAAACTAAATTATTTAATATTTTTATAAAACAATATTGATGGCCAAAATGACATTCCTAAATTAATAAAACCATTATTTTTTGGGTCCTCTAACTGAACATTTCACTCTGTCAACTTGGTAGGTGATATTCGATATGATGGAAAAGAGATGGGGCTCATTCTAAAGACCAGATTGGTAGTGAACATAACCTCTCACTGTGTTGTGAGCATAAAATATCATTTAGAAACACCTTAGGGTTCCATTCCACAACAACTAGAAGAGTACCATATAACCCCAAATCAAAAACATCAAAGAAAAACGTGGATAAATGAACCAAAATTAATCCCACATCAAGATAAATTGGTTCGTACCTCCCTAACATTGCATCCCAATAACTCAAGAAGATGTAAGTGCTCATGTATTGAGATAAAAACTAGAACCTATAATGATAATAGAAAATATGATCATCGAAGCCTATCATCAAATTGATACTGATAACAAGATCATAATTTTTGTTTTATAACATGAGGAAGTCCCAAACAACCCCCTATGTCTATGATCAAAATAGGAAACCCCAAGTGCGTAAAATATTTATTCTAGTTCCTTAGAAATTAGGTTTGTAGATCCATATAAAAGAGAATACACTATTCTTATACACCAAAATAATCGGGAAACATTAATGATATAAATGGATTGGAAGAAGTAATTTTGAACAATGATAAATTCATGTAATAAGCATTAAGAATTGTACCATTCATGGTGGAAATCCAACATTTAGAGACATTTGTTTCTATATCTTTAGAATTTTGAAATACCAACTGAATCCTTCCTAAACCTTCACTTTTGGATTAGAATCCCCTAAAAACTAAGGGTGAGATTCTAAAACCTCATAAGCATATGATCATACCTATGAATCCTTAGTAAATTAATATCCAACTCTACTTCCCAGAAGTAATGCCTTCCAAAAAAACCCAGAAGATGATGTGGACATCCACATTGCTGTAATGTCTTTTGAGCCTTTGGAAGATCATGTTTATAATGGACAGTTGTCCAATATTTATTATAGGTAACTGACATACTCCCAAAACAAACCACTGGTTCCAAAACCGATGATTGTTTATCACCATTTCCTTTACTCTGATGTGGTTTAAGATATATACTCTTTTATCTCTAGGAAGAACTATGGATGCCACCCATTATTGAATAACCCTCACTAAGTCTTATATTACAAGATGTGTCCACCCCTTTCAAGACATCCTTATCCATTACAAAAACAAACATTGAAATTAAATAGAGAATATTCATTTAACTGATTACATCATTCAATCCCATTTCAAAACATCCCATCTTAAGATAGTCATTTATGAGGATCGTATAAGAAAAACTTATTAACTAAAAAATTTAGTAGAATACTACATCACTGAATAGTACCCTTTTTCAAATCTGAAAAACTCTCTATCATTCAACACCTTCAATATATCAGTATAAATTTACTAATTAAAATTATATTTTAAGGTATTCCATGTGATATCCTCATTCCTTATTACAAATACCATGTATTCCCACATTTTCTTACCATGTCCTTCCAAAATGTATGTGTTGAGGCCTAATTTTGAGGTATTGGGGATATTAAAAAATAGAATATACACTCAATACCATCAATACACTACTTAGGCTCATGGGTGCCTCTAACTCTACATAATACCAATGGATTCCACTTATACCATGGTCTACTACAAGTGTCTAGCTTGATTAACCCTCACGAACTAATGATTGAATTTTATAGATCATCTATTCCAAAAAAATTAGAATCAATGAGAGGGGTCTCATATGGGTCATGTCCCATAGCTCCCAATCTATTGCTAGAATAGGTCCTTATGGAAGGTTTTCTTTACAAAACAAAAGATACAACATAATAAATACACAATTGAATCAAAATCCACATAAATTAAACCATTAGAAAACCATAAAATGAGGCTAAAGATACTAAAATCAACATAAATAAAACATTCAATTGAAAAAGGGGTCAAAACATCTAAATTTTATACATTTTCCACTAAGAATGATTTTTTCAGACTCTCATACAAATATTTCACCAGCCTTGTGAAATGAAACCGGATTATTACAAACATGGTGATGCAGGATCCATACAGTAACTTTTAATAGTGTTATAAATAAGGTTCTTTTGTTTTCATCCATGTTTCAACCTAAAACTCAAAACAACTCATGGGTTCTTCCCAAAACCAATATATATTGATGAAAAAACATCAAATCTCATCATAAAAACCTAAAACCAAGTCTAAATAACAAACATGACACCAGAACACCTATTTAAACTTGTGGATAAACACAAGGGAGAGTTGAACAAGCACATGTCAATTCCTAAATCCTAATATGCAAGATTCATATCTTATATATACCACTAGCCCTTTAGTAAAAGATTTATCTGATACAATTTTTTTGGAAAACCAGATCGTGTTAACACGACCCATCACCCAAAATAGATTTTTAAAATTCCCCAATCATGTTCCCAATCACCATGAGATGGAGACATCTACAGGAACACAAGTAACCATTTTGGAATAGATTTTCCCTTATAAATTTGAAATTACACATGTATTAATTAGATAACCACACCAACTAGATAAGAATTATGAACACATATTAACATATGAAAAAACATAATCTGAGTGAAATTCTCAATGACTAATAACGAGAATCATAAACATAACATTAAAAAAAATATTAAATATGACATAGCATACGGTTCCCATAGTAAAAATATCTAAATATGAAGTAGAAGTAATAATTTAAATAAATAATATCCTAATAATTATGAATCAAAAAATATGCTCCAAATGAGCCAACTTTATCAAGCCATGTCTCCACCATTCTATCCCACCAAGGAAATCAATATTCAAGAAGTTAAAACTATGTACATAGTTTCCTTACCCTTACCAATGTCTTGTATACAATATCTACATGCTCCCAATGTAAAATATAAGGTGTGAGGAAAAAAATTCCTAGGATAATACTATGAATCTATGTAAGGCCTTTATACATGCAATCCAATAAATCTAGTATTAAATATCATTATTATAACCATGTTCACTTTTAAAAAATTTCTCACTTAAATACATGACTTTATAAATCTCATTAGTTTTCTTCAAACAAACATTCATTTAAAAACATGGATAAATATCAAATAAACCAATTAATTGATTGATATAAACATGAACAATACACTCAATATAAAACAAGCATGGGAGTAATCATATCATTATTTTATAATAAATAATGGAAATTCTATAATCTTAATATATCATAATGAAACATGGCACTAGAATCGTACATAATTCACATAAAACCCAATAGGGCACATGTAGAATGCACCATTCCTAATAACCAATAAGGTCTACTGTGAATTAGATTAAAACAAGGTTTCATATCTAATTATGAATGATATAAAATCATTGGAATCTCTATTGGTTTTTCATGACACCAACCACAATTCCACGGTAACCCTTTTCTTCTGTGGACATATTGTGGAACATCCTTCTCCTTCCCAGGGATCCCTCGGTCTCCTAGATAACACTCCCTAAAATTTTTTATACATAATTGAGATCTATTTTTGTAATTTATGCACACCCACACACTCCCATGTTCTTCCATTTGATATACAATTCCAAACACATAAACATAAACATATTCCATCAATATCATATATTTAAAATAATTTTTCTAAATTCTTACATGACCATAAAATTTCTTTCATTTAACATCATAAAGGGCCTATTTTAAATGTCTTCGAAAATACCAATTGAAATAATAATAACTCTTTGGTGAATTTTAACACACATGGATTGCATCAAATTCAACACCCTTTAAAAACACTTAAAACCATTAAATTTAAAAACATTTCAAAAATCACTACAATTACTGATAAACCACAAAAATTAACTCAGTGTATATGAAATTTAATGAATTAAACCCAATGGAAAACCAAAATCAATGGGAATCCATGGAAAAATACAATTAAATATAGATACCTAACTCAATACTAAACCAATCTGGTCACCTTTGATGAAAACCACAAGATTTGAGTTAGAGAGTTCCTCACCCACTTAATTTAAAAATAAACAAATAAACCCTAACTAACAACCCTAAATTTGGGGAAAACATAATTTAGTGTTTACACTATCCATATAAAATGGTGAACCAGCTGAGATAATGTGAAATGATAATGAAATCATGAATAAATCAATCTTTCCTTGAAATAAATCACCAATGAAATAACTAAATCCACAAAAATACAAGAGAGAAGATATCCAAGTCATGGGGGTGGATATTCATGTGTAGGGGCTGAAATGATATTCAAATCCATAAAGATTCATAACATAAAAAACTACAATATACACTTGTTTAATTATATATTAAGACATATTGATTGTGCCACATGATAATTCAAACCATGTGGGAGATACTATCTCCCCAAAACAAAACCTATATGATTTATATAGATCCTCGCATGGTTAGAAAACCAATTCTCAAGTAATGAAAATAGCCATTGTCCCCCAATAATACCTCTTTTATGGTTAGACATATGGTTTCACTAATTGTGGGTCAACCTTGAGTCAATTCCTATTTTTGAAAAGCTAATGTTTACAACCTCAAACTCCCAATGATTCCCATTATAAATTTATAAGTAATTAATGGTCAAAATAAAAAATACTAGTCACCCAGTAGGTCTCACAACTCACACTTTTTACCATGTTTCTAATATGGTTTGAACAAAGGTTTCAATACCACATTTCATGTTATTATATTATTAGAAATAAGAACGTGATATGGAGAAGAAATATGATAGTGAAATATTTGTATAAAAAAAATATATAACTGTCAACATGTTGATTGATATTTTATTTCCAATATCTAGTTATTCTTAAATTTGGATAATATGTAACTCATTTTTCTTCTCCATATTCCCAAATAAAATATTCCTAGAATATCCAGATTCTTATCTTAGGGATTCATATCTTTTTCATCACCAAATGTCTCAGCTATGACTCCAAATATTTGTGGACTACATAGGCCTTAAATAAAGGTGATGGCCATTAAATTATGACTTGTATATTTGACAGATATGAAAAATATAAATATTTAAACCATGGATTAGATTAATAAAATCCATGAACACATACTGTTATATCTATTCTGATTACAATTTGGTATACTTAACATCTCAAATCTAGTGAATCATTGAATTTCTATGTCCTAGTGAATTATTGTGTAAAAACCTCTCATGTAGTGTGATGTGTAACATTATGGAGTAAGTTATTACTACATCCTTAGAATATTATTTAATAAAATTTTATTTGGAATTTCTATGGAGTAGATTTATCTTTGAAACAATTTAATAATAATTTCATTGTGAAACTTTTAATTCTTCAACATGATTCTTTTATGCAAGAGTATCCTATTAAAATATCTTTAACATGTCACAGTGCAATCCATTTGACTATGACATGATTTTCATTATAAGAGTAAACCCTTTTATTTAGATTTAACTAATCATGTTGTAGTGGTCTTATTTGTGAAACATTATCATCAAACTTAGATAATCCTTCATTCCTTATCATCCAAATCTATACCAATTGAATTCAAACTGAACCATAAGTGTGCATTCATTAAATAAAACATGAAAACATATACAACATTCCTGAATGAGTTACCTCAAAAAACAACTAATAGTACTAATCTAATGTAAAGGTTATCCAAAAGACACACTATAATATAAAATTATGTTATTGATATTCATCCAACCGCTCAATGTAAATAGAAATACAAAATTGAACATGTCACAATTGGTAGATACTCATTGCTCAAAAATTCCAATATTTTAATTCATTTAATATGGGATCTTCTATTTATTTTTCTTAATATGAATTGATGATAGTTTTAAAACCATTTTTATGTATATTTAAATTAAATGAAAATTTCATGGATACACTAGATTTTTCATGATGTTATTTGAGACAATTTTGGTGATTCTTTACTGATTATTTTTGATAACATCCTACATGTTCACTCAGGTGTACATGTAGTTTTACTTGTTACTATTTAGATATGCTCTTTCCTATTGTATATTCATTATTTTTATGGGTATGAATGTTTTGATATCTTATTTCAACTATTCTACAGTGTTAGGTAATATGAGTCTATGCTTGGAAAAATATATGTTAGATAATAAAAAAAATTGTTTGGAATGTATTTTGCATTGTTTGAAAATTTTATTAAGGTATGTATTATGGGTGTATATATGAACTAAATTTTTATTTTTGTTACCTTAATGTTAGTGATGTAATTTAATATCATTATTAGATAGTTAAATTAGGATTCATAGGCATGATTAATGGATATTTATTTTGGATACATTAGACATAAGGATGATTCATGCCAAACATGTAGTAAAATTTTTCCATTAATTATATTTTTATCTATTTTTTTAAATCATCCTCCAATTATAAACCAGGTCATACATAACTAGTTTCAAAATCATAGGGATTTAGGAATACTCATGGGGTAAAAATGGTCCAATTCATGGACTGTATGGTGTGTGGGTCAAGATCATTACATCCTAATTGATCTTTTTTCAATTTTATGTGAAAAATATAACATTATAACTAATAAGAAAACTAAAACTCAATAAATATAGATAATTAAAATAATAAAATAAAATAATTATAACATCAAAATGATATATTATCTGGATATCAATGAAATGATATCCGGTTACCTTTCCAATTACGAGGACATGATTAATTTGGCCTTTCAACTAATATACTAAAAATAAAAATTTGATCTGTCACATTTTCTTGATATTAGTTAATTACATATGTTACAACTGATGTGGAATAATAGGAAAAGGAATAAAATATAATCAGTATTGGTGGATAACAAATATTCAAGGTTGATTTGACATAACTGTTAAAAATACAATACACCAATATAAAATTATAACGTATCAAAAATAAAAAATGATACTAAATATCATAAAAAATTCATAATGGATATGAAACACTATTAACAAAAAAAATTAAGTATGTAGAGGAATTACATACAAAATTTCCATGCGAATGTATTTTATTTAATCTTATATATGAATGAACAAAAAACTTCTACACTATCCCATGACTCAAGACACCTATTGGGATAAATAATGAAATTATTATAGAAATTCTTCTTGACTATAGATTTTTAAACCATCATACTCTTGTTCACCACACTCAACATTAAAAACGTCACATTATAAAAGTATAGATTGTAATTATTATCTTCCTCTAGAAATAGTTTAATGTAATAATGATAATAATATATCAAGAAATAATGATACTTATTATTCATAAAAATAATGATATTTTTAAAATAAATATTATAGATAATCCCAAAAGACAAATGTAACCATGTTATTTGATTTATGGTTCCTTGGAAATAGATCATTATTAAATTTTAACTTCTCATCATTTTATATAACCATACATTAGGTAAATTAAAAAATTGAAATCACCTCAAATGTGAATGAGTATCATATAAATGTTTACAACCTAATTATAGACCAAACTATTTAATTAATTTCTTCACCATGTAGACGTTTATGTTTCCAAAAAAATATAAATATTTAGTGGTAAAATAATTCTTATTGAGATCCCACCCAACCAACCTAGCTTTTATTATTTATTTATTTGAAAGTTAATCAGTAAAAATGAGATTGAAAATAAATAAAAGGAAATAATATGCTTGGGTTTTATGAGTCACTTCCATTCAAAAAACCCATTCCTGACAGAATTATCAAACATGACGTCTAGATAGTTGTATATCATGGGCTTGGTTATTGTTTTGGACTCATTACCATCTTCTCCTGGATGAATACAAATAGTTCATAGCCTTTATTAACCTATAACATTATGAAGCCTAATATTAATAAAAATTATGTTATTTTATAGTATTATGTTGAATAAGGTTTCTATAACTATTTTAAATATTCATCTCAATAAATTATAGACACAACCTAAATCTATCGAACACCTAGAATCTCTATTTGATATTTTCCACCATAGCTACCCCTACAAACCATTTTAATTATTTAAAATGTATTTAAAAACATATATCTATTATTGGAATAAAAAAATTACAAATGGACATTGTTACACACTCATCAAATCTTGACTTTTACTTCACTCCACTGATCCATATTGGTGTGTGTAATTACACCTATAATAATATTCAATGTATGATATTTTAACCTTTCATAGTGTGATAATTAAATAAATCATAGTAAAATTTATAAGGATAATAAAAATAGTACCCGAAAAATAATATCATGAATTTTACTCATACATTATTCCCAATGACAAATATAATGGAAATCCAAAATAGAACATCCATTATCAAAATAACAAGGTTTAATATATACTTATTACATATTTGTTTGTATTTTTCTCCTTAGAACCACTATTAATTTTATATCTTCAAACCAATTATTCTTTTACATATACCTATAAAATTTTACAATTATAACACATGTAATAATTTCACTCAAGGACCCTATATTTCCCAAAACTATACTATACATATTTGATGTCATCCTTTCTTGCTTCATTTTAACATAATAAGAACTTTTGTAATTATCATTTCAGTCTTGATGATTCAAAATCCAAGATTATCAACCAAATAAATATTACCAAATTAAATACTATGATATGACATGATAAATAATAAGAATATGTGTGAATATGTTTTACAATCATACATTATAAGGTAAGATATCCTTTATCAACAACTGTTATTATCAGGTTAAGAAAATATTTTTTGTCATGGGAATCCGTCAAGACCCCTTTTAGTTATGGATCATAACACTATTGATTTGCCTACAATTTTTGATGATAAGTACCTAGTTAATGTTCATCAATGTCCTCAATATTTATAGTGAATAATAGCATCTCACGATGGCACCTGAATAGGGTGTGCATGGGAAAAAAATCAAAATTTAACTTTAATGATCGTGCATGAGCTACCAATTTTCCGAGCACACATTCCAATAATAATATATTTCTATAAATTAATATCCCATTAAATATCCCCTTATCTTGTAAGGAAGATATTTCATTTTTATGTTTTATATCATTGGCATCTACCCATAATGAAAATTATTTTCACATTTATAATTATACTAATTCATAGGGAAATAAAACAATTATGTATTTAAGGGAATGTTTTTAGCATTTATATTCATAACCCATAAACAATCTCCATAAAATAAAATGATCCTTACCAACAAATTTCATGAATCTACCACAATTCTTGAAATAATTGCATCTTCTAAATAATTACTAACTATCATAATGATTAACGATCTTCCCATACTTTTGAGAGTCCTCTAAAAATTGATGATATAATCTATATTTAGAAATCATATATTTTTATTTTATTATTCATCAAATTTCATTATATTTTGGAATGGAATGTGTTTTATTTTTATTGGGGAAACATATGTATGTATGTATATGGACTTTTTTAGAAGTATGAATTTCAAATGAGCATATCCATGTATGTTATGAATCATTGTTAGTCTATTTGGTTATCATTTATAGACACACAAGCCTGGTAATGACATGTGACATGTCATGATAATATTTGTATATCAAAAAATAAAATAATATAATCTTGGTGATAGTTTAGTGGATTATTTTTATTTCAAATAATGATAATTTATTTTTTCAATAAAATTTTATTTGGAGCATTTGATAATTCTAAATTTTAAAATATCCTTAAATATTATATTTCCAAAAATTTCATGCGTCTTATGTAATTAGTATTGTTGATTCTTTTTGAATTATCATATCATTTCCATAAAAAATATGCTTATTATCCATTATTAATACTATTCTGGAACCCCTTTTGAAACTATTTACGGTATGTTGGATTTATATTTTTTAAAATAGTTTTTTTTTGAAATTATGAAAAATAATAAATTATTTAGTTTTCATTTATTTATTTAACTTTTTTTGAAAAGAAAAACATATACTATAGATTATTCAATTGTCTTTAATTTTCTTCTTGATTCATTATAAATGATCTTTTTTAATTTTTTAAATCCCTTTTCATTATTAATATTTTTATTTGTTTTCTATTTAACCCTTTGAAATATTTCATGATTTTAAACCTTTTTCATTTATAAGTTAATAAATATTTTTTATAAATATGATAATAAAAATGGTTTAATTAGTTATCTTCTATTTTCCATGAATTTTTTAGATATTGGTATATATATAGTTAACATTTCTATAGTCCAATAAGAAATATTCAAATAGTTTTAGACAATGTGAAATTTATAGAAAATCATTTTTTTCATAGTTTTACAATCAATTTTTTACTAAATGTATTTTACTTACTTTTTATGTGACATATTAAACACAAATATGTAATTCAGACATATGAATTTATAAAGTTTTTCAAATTAGGGATAATAATATATTCAATTTTATCCAAAAATTATTATATAAAATTTATTTTTCGAATTTTTATGTATTTTTTTATATATAGATAATATTTTGATCACATTACCTTTATATAAACCACATCATTCAAAAGATTTAAAGGTTTTTTTATATTTATTTATTTTTAATTGATCTATGGATGAGTGTATAAAATATCCTTGTCCTAATTATAAGTTCATAATTTGGTTGAATATGCATAGATTTTATGAACACCTTATATTTAATTAATTCTTTTCTTAATACGTATGTAGGGTAAATTATTGATAATAAAATATTATAGAATTTTAATACACTAATTCCAATCAACATAATTTATGTGATACATCCATGATAATGGTGAATGAAATTAATAAACTAAAAAATTATGCATTCAACATTACAAGGGAACATAATTATCGTAAAAATATATTAGTGAAGACACTCGAGGCTATAAGAAATATTAACATGATAGATAATGTTTTTTATAACTTTAGGATAACCACATTTATATTGCAACATATTAGTGGATCCACTTCTTAATGTTTCATATAAGAATAAAAGAGAATAATTTTAGATTATATCAATGAATTGTAGAAATTTGATGAATATGGAAATAAATATCTAAATATAGAATAATTCATGTAATAAAAATTAAATTTTATTTTAATGGTGTACTATATAAAATTTCTATAAAAATTATAAATTATTTGAGGAACATGATACATAAATTTTTTCATGATATGTTTCATGATGCAAACACCCTTGAGATTTTTTATAGAATGATGAATGTTAACAAAAACCTGGGGATTAATTTTAAAATAATACATGACTATATCAATGATTGTATCTCATTTCAAAAATTATTTGGTTATAAGAGTAGAAAATATTTTATGCTTCTTAATTGATGTCAATGAGTAATTTCGATTTCATGAATCAAAATAACACTCAAAATTAGTATAAAAAGAATAATCATGTAATGATTTGGTTTTATTTTTCATTAATAGTTCAATAAAAATATTATTTATGATATCTAAAATAGTAGATCACATGACGTAAAATTTAATTTTAAATAACAAAGCTGGGTTCATATAAGGCCCCATCCGTAAGCATTACCTAATATTGAGTTACTTCAAGAATACACCTTGAGTATATTTTCAGGTTTAGAGTTTTAGATAATTAGATCATAAAACATGCATTACATTCCACATTTAAACAAAGTGTTTACCTAAAATATAGTACTCCTTTTTCCCATAAACAAAAACATATTTAAAATAAAACATGGATTCATTCTTGACACTTCCTTGACATTATCATCACATCATGTACCTTTCCCTTTACCAGTGAAAAACATTTCGAAAACATGGGATGAGCATAAAAAGCTCAGTAATGGATATAAAAGTATGAAATGAAAACATTAGTCCATGTATGAAATCATACTTTACTCATAAAACATAATCACATTCCTCAACAAATCATGAATAAATCATAGAAATCATAAGATATAAAGGTAACATGAGACATTCATAGCATTCTTACGTAGGGAGTAACCATCATGGTTACGTTTGAAATACCCATCACAGTATATTCCCTAAATCTATTCAGATAAACCATAACTTTTATCTCCTTATCGTTATAAAATGCATTGGGGAGCTATATCAGGCTCACCCGCCCTTAGTTTATCACGGAACCACCCATCATCATTACAATGCCCATTAACCATAACATAATAGTATCACATAAAAAATGCATAAAAGAAACATAACATTTCCACTTTTCAATCACAAGATATCAATACAACACATTGATATATATAAATTATGAAAACCATTTTCAATACCAAAATAAAGGAAAAGTAAAACATGGTATTTATTTTTCATTAAAAAAAAGTTATGGCTTGTAGAGGAAGCAAAAACTCAAATAATGGTCACGGTGGCGGAGAATTCATTGTCACCACATACGTACGACAAAAAAAACATTCCATTTTTCGTTTATTAAAATATTCATATAAAAAGATTCATTTTGAATAAACGTAAATGTCAAAGGGGTTTATACACCGTATAAAAGAAAGTTATGTATAAAACAAAATATGCCTCAATGAAAGGAGATTGAGACAATGTCCCTTACAAATATCATTTTTTAAATAAAATAGGTCTATTATGTGTATTCACTATATGTACACACAAAGAAAGTATAAATACAATATAAGGCATAACAATATCATGACATATTTTTAAAGTAGGATATTAAACCAATGAATTGAAATTGGGATAAGAAGTTCCCTTATCTCGTGTCTGGAATGACTCGATCTTTATTTAACGACCTAAGTAATAAACTAAAGTTAATTTATACTTGACTAAGAACCTTTTTCAAGTTTATTATTCCTTTTATATAACTTATTTCCATGTTATAAACTTTATGTAATCATTTAATTTAATAAAGTTCGTTTTGTCGATATTTGGTACTTAAGTCAAAAATGGACTTCATACAATTACTTGTTGTTTATGTGGTAAAATGTTAACTATATCCAGAATTAAATTCATGATTTGGTTATCATAAATTTCATATATATCCAGTATATACATGGATTTACAATATTACATAACATTCAGAGGTAAGAAATGAAATGCACAGTTTAAGGAGACGGTAATCCGTACGTACGCATGAACACTACTTTCATTTATATTTCGTATTTTATGGAATGGAATCATAATAATATAAAAGAATATTATAATATCCAGTGTAATATCATATATAATATCATTAATTCCATCCTTTATACATCCCACATATGGAATTAACGAATCAAATCACTTTGAGGGTGCGGTAGTCCGCACTTCCTAAAATGAAGATATCGCGTATACCCATAATGGAAACCATAAAGGTATGACACAAAGGAAAAATAAAGAAGCATAATGAAAACATAAACATAATATATATCATTTATAAATAGATTTACATCGTAATGTTCACCATGAAATTTGTTAAAATAATATTTAACATTCATGGTTTCGTGGGGCAGAAATTCTCCATCCACAGAAACATTATGTTCCTTAACCATTAGACGAAGGTGTGTGTAAGTGTAGCTATAATACTTCACATAAAAACATCCTAGTATATTTAAGATACTGGTGTTGTTACAAAAGAAATAAATAGAAAGATTTTAGGTGGTTGGAGAATCAAAATAAAACATAAGAACACAAGAGAAGACACTACCTTTAAATCGGGTAACTCTTTTTGATTTGAGCTCAAAGGCATTCTAGGGAAGACTTCTGCACAATTTGAGGCTTCTAGGAGTAATAGAGGGATTTGGAGAGACAAAATGGGAAGGGTTTGTCCGATCCAAAGGCTTTAGAGGTGTGGGTAAGGTGGTTGAGGTGGGGGCCTTTTATAAGTGGAGAGGAGGGTCACTCATGGAAAGTTATAAAAGGTTACTTTATTATAAAATTATTAACGGATTTTAAAGGTACCAAAATTATATATTTAGAAGATAAGGTGATAATAGTTCTAAATCCACCCATCCAATAGGTTTTTGACATGTTTAGGTCTTAGATTTTACATTATCTTTTCATTTTATTTAAATTGTTAAATAATGAGGTAATCACTGAATCATCATTGTGTCAAAAATAATTTAATTTATTTAATGTCTAAAAATTATAAAAAAAATATATTTATTTAGGAAATATTTTTATCTTTATAATGAATAGTTATATGAAAAAAGATGACTTTTATAGCAACATTTAGAAATTGTTTTATTAAAACAGCCCATGTTTGTGACATTTTTATTTTAACATTAAATAAAAAGTTATTAATGTCATTTTACTACCAAAGTGGCTCCATGGGGTCCCCTACATGACCCATGAATTTTCATGGTTGGAAATGACACATACAATAAGGTTAGGACTTTTTTCAAGGTCATTTCATATTATTTAAACATTATTTTTATCTTAAATTACACTAATTACCTCTAATCGCGATTAAAAACTTAAAAGTTACTATTCTCCAAAAAATTATTTTAATCCCATTGAACCAAATTTTACTTCTTAATGACAACCATGTATGTTAGATTTTTGAAATTCAAAACACAAATCTGGTAAAATATCTTTTAAACGAAAAATCAGTTTTTTAAGTACCACTTAGTGGTTTCACTATTCATTACAATTTGAAGTTTTTCATAAAAATACCAAAACATCACCCTAAGCTATATTTGATATTCTGAATTCAAAAATAATGTCTATTTTTAAAAATTCAAATCATATAAGTTACATTAATTAATTTAATAATTAATTCCCACTGTCAGAATAAATAGCGTGTTTTTATGAAATAATATATATCAAAAGATTGATACTAGTTTAAGTCCAATTTCATAGTTAAATTAATTTCAATGACCACTATTGGATTAAATGTTAAAAATATTTTCTAATTTCAATTTAAAACCAATTCAAAAGATAATATAATCCTATAAATAAATTATATTAAAAATAGGTCTTGAATTAAAATACTCCTTTTTCACTATTCATTAAAAAATGAACTTTATCGGAAAAATACCAAAAATTTACACAAAGTAAATTTTGATGTCCCGATTTTAAAGAAGAATTATATTTAGTCCTATATAATTTATAAGAGTGACAAAAACTCTATTTAAAGAGGGTTCACCATCAAAATGTGATAGTTCGACCTTTTAGTGAATATTAGAGTATATATGTCTAAAATTGAATTCTTTTCGTATTTTAATCCTTTTTCCATAATTGGATAAATGTAAAAACTTTTAACAAACATATATAATAATATTTTAGTTTTTTCTATTCATTCATGCCAATACAACAGCTACGTGTTAACTACCATTTAAAATATTATTATTTTATTACTAGTGTGCAACGTAAGATTTCAAAGAAACTCTTTATTGCGTATCGGGTGCGCTATCAAACATAGAAACCCATTTAAAGTATAATTAATATTTAATTCGTAAATATTAATAAATATGAAAATGTTTTATTATTTGTTTACCTGAGATGTTACATCCTTCCTCCCTTTTGGGAATTGCGTCCTCGCAATTTTATACAATTATCAAAATAAGTGGGGGTATTTATCCCTAATAGCATTTTCAGATTCCCACGTTGCCTCTTCAAACATATGGATTTTCCACAAAATCATTACCTGGTGAATTACCTTATTTCGCAACACTTTCTCTCTTCATTCAATAATCTGGACTGGTTGTTCTTCATAAGAGAGATTCTCTTCCAACTGAACTACCTCTGGGATCAAAACATGAGATGGATCTGGCATATACTTTATCAACATCGAAACATGAAAAACATTGTGTACCTGAGATATACTCAGAGGTAAATCCACTTGATAAGAAATTGATCCAACTATCTCCAGAATTTCATATGATCCAATGAACCTTGGACTCAACTTTCCTTTTTTACCAAATCGCATCACACTTTTCCAGGGTGATATTTTGAGAAAAGCATGATCACCAACCTCAAAAGAGAGATCCTTCCTCCTATTGTCCGCATAACTCTTTTACCTGCTATGAGCTGTTCTCATGTGTTTCTGAATCAACTGAACGTTTTCTTCCATCTCATCTACGAATTCTGGTCCCATCATCTTTCTTTCACCAAATTCATCCCAAAAAGATGGAGTTCGACATCATTTACCATATAATGCCTCAAATGGAGCCATCTGTATACTGGAATGAAAACTGTTATTATAAGAAAACTCAACCGAAAAAAACTATTGGTCCCAACCTGATCAATCGAACAAGCACGTAGCATATCCTCCAAAGTATGAATAATTCTTTCTGACTTCCCATCTGATTGAGGATGAAAAGATGTACTAAAATTTAATTCAGTACCCAACCACTTCTAAAGGCCTTTCCAAAAGTTATAAGTAAACCTGGGATCATGATCAAATACAATGGTTAGAGGAAATCCATGTAACTTGACTATCTCTTTAAGATACAATTGATAAAGTTTATCAAGATATAATGTATCTTGAATAGGAAGGAAATGAGCAGATTTAGTCAAGCGACCAATAATAACTTAGATTGCATTATTACCTCGATATGTATTTGGTAATCCCACAACAAAGTCCATGGATATATTTTCCCATTTCCACTCTGGGACTGGTAATGGCTGAAGCATCCCGTTCGGTAACTGCCACCCTGCTTTAACCTGCTGACAAATCAAACACTTCACAGTAAAATCAGCAATATCTCTTTTCATTCCATCCCACTAGTAATACTCCCACAGATCTCTGTACATCTTAGTACTGCCAGGATGAACTGAAAACGGAGAACTTTGAGCTTCACATAACAACTCTCTCTTCAACTTTGAATCACAAAGCACACACAATCTCTTCCCAAATCTCAAAACACAATCACTATCAATGTTGAATTTAGGCAACTTACCCTTCTGAACCAGCTCTACCTTTTTCTGCAACTCACTGTCTTGCTTCTGTGCTTTCTTGATTCTGTCTGATAGAGAAGATTTCACTGATACCTGAAACAAAATACAAAGACATCCTACACAAACAACTTTTATGCCAAATTTCATCAATTCCTTAACCAAAGTATCATGTTCCAAATGCAACATTTTTAATGAAGCATTACTTTTTCGACTCAAAGCATCACCACTTTGTTTGCATTTCCCGGAAGGTAATGAATTGTACAATCATAATACTTGATTAATTCTAGCCATATACTCTATCTCATGTTCAATTCTATTTGAGTTAATATATATTTTAAACTATTTTGATCGGTATATATTTCACACATTACTCCATAAAAATGATGCCTCTAAATTTTTAAAGAAAAAACAATAGTTGCTAATTCCAAATCATGTGTAGGGTAATTTACCACATGAGTTTTGAACTGTCATGAAGCAAAAGCAATTACCTGATCATTCTGCATAAGGACGCAACCAAGTCCTTTCAATGAATCATAACTGTAGATAACAAACACACCATTCCTGGAAGGTAGTGCCAAAACTAGAGCATTCACCAAGATTTTTTTCTGTTCCTGAAAACAATCATCAAATTCTATTGTCTATATAAACATAACACCCTTCCGAGTTAGCTTAGTCTTTGGACTAGATAACCGTGAAAAATTTCTAATAAACCTTCGGTAATAGCCTGCCAAACCAAGGATGCTATGAATCTCAGTTACGTTTGTGGGTCTTGGACATTATTTAACAACCTTTGTTTTTGCAGGATCAACAGTTATCCCATCTTTAGAAACAATGTGACCAAGGAATGAAATTTTTTGTAACCAAAACTCACTCATGCTAAATTTCCCATACAATTTCTTTTCTTTTAAGGTTCGAAAAATAACCCTTAAATGTCTTTCATGCTCCACTTTACTTTTAGAAAAAACCAAAATATCATCAATGAAAACAACCATAGACTTATCCAAGAACTCATGGAAAATTCTATTCATAAGGTCCATGAATACAACAGGTGCATCTGTTATCCCAAAAGGCATTACAAAAAATTCATAATGGCCATATCGTGTTTGAAACGCGGTCTTAAGAATATCTGCTTCTTTTACCTTCAACTGATGGTACCCCGATCTCAGGTCAATATTTGAAAAAAACTGAGCTCCCTAGAGCTGATCAAACAAATCATCGATATGAGGAAAAGGATACATGTTCATAACATTGATATTATTCAAGGATCTATAATCAATGCAAAGTCGCATGGAACAAATTTTCTTTTTAACAAATATAATAGGAGCAACCTATGGTGATGTGCTAGGTCTAATGATACCTTTCACTAATAAAGCATGCAATTTCTCCTTCAACTCTAAAAGTTCTGTTTGAGCCATTCGATACGGGGGTTTTGAAATGGGCTTAGCATCAGGAACTTAGTCAATAGTAAATTCAACTTGCCGATCTGGTATTATTCCAGTCAACTCATAGGAAAAACATCAGGAAAAATCATTTACCACTGGCACATCATTAATCTGAACAGTTCCCTTTTTTCAACGATATGTGCAAGGTAACATTCATTTCCATATTTTACATGTTTCTCGGCCTCTTGATTTGTTATCAACAGTAAGGGTTCATTCTTGTACACAAACTGATAGTCATTCTGAAAAAAAACTTATTTATCTCTACAGTCAATCATAGCATGGTAAATAGAGATCCAATCCATACACAGGATAACATCTAACTCTACTAGAGGTAAAACAATAAGGATTACAAGTAGGTTCTTTCCATGGATAAGGATAGGAAGATTCTAATAAATCCTTTCTGCCTAAACATTTCCCCCAAGTGTTTTTACCACAATTTCGGGAATCATTTCTTGAGATGGTATTTCCATTTTACTAGACAACTTTTCAGAGATGATAGAATGTTTAGACACCGAATCAAACAACACACTAGCATAATCTGAAAAACCAAAGTACCTGATACAACTTCATTTGATATCCTGACATCAGTTGAAGTAGTTGCAATGGTTTTCTCCACCCCTTTCTGCTTGTAGTCTAACTGCTTCCCATCACTCAAGCTCTTTGTCGGACACTCATTTTCATAGTGACCCATCTCATTGATCTTAAAACATTTCACTAACTAAAAATCAAATTTGGTCTTACCTGACTCTGATATTTTTCAGTGCAATCATCAGCCTTATGTCCCATCTTACCGCATCAGTAGCAACTTCCTTAATTCATAAGGAATTCCCCAGTAGGCCTTTTACCACATTTATCACAAATTGGAAACTTAGTTTTCTTACTGTCGGACCTTTTTGAAGAATTCTTTCCTTTCTCCTGCCACCTCGGTCCCTTCTTCTACTAGTTTTTATAGAACACTTGATCATCGAAAAACTCAATTTCCACCTTCTCAGCACATAGAAAAAGTTTTTCATAACTCTTGAACTCGCGAGAAGCTAATTCCCTTCGATATTTTGGGTTTAATCTTGAGTAAAAACAATTGATTTTACAATTAAGGTCTCGAATAAAATTTGGAGCATACCTTGCCAATTGAGTGAACCTTTCTTCATAGGCAGCCATTGAGTCTTCCTCTTGCCTCAATTCTAGGAATTGCTTTTCCATCCTAAGTCGAACATGCTTAGGAAAATATATCTCAAGAAACATACCTTTGAATTCATCCTAGTCGAGAGCACAAATCTCATCAGCATCCCTGATATTTTTAACCATAGACCACCACTGATCTGCTTCACCCTGCAAACGGTAAATTGCAAGACTAACCTTTTGATTTTCTGAACACCCCATGACATCGAAAATATTCTCCAGTGCTTTAATCCACCCTTCATCTAGTACTGGGTCAGACAATCCTCTGAATTATGGGGGATGTTGCCTCATGAAATGCTCCACAACTGACATGTTACTCTGTGGTTGATCTGGCTGATCTCGTGCATGGATACCACCACCATTTATTGCTTGATTCAACTGCGTAATTACTTCAAAAAATAGTTTAGTTCCAATTCCGACCATCTCAGGATTCTGATTCAGAAGTTCCTTTCCTTCTGTATGCCTTCCTAGCACTACTTCCCTGTTTTCTCTGCGGAAAACCATTCTGAACAAACATTTCTTAGATGAAGCAACATGGTAATATTCAAATTCTATATCATTTAAATTTGACCATAAAAAAATATTTTTGGATAATAATTTAATATAATTCTAACTAATGGTTATCTAAACCAACCTCTAGTACCATATATAAGGCTGCAGCCTTAAACATTACTTAATCTTGAGTTACATCAAGAATACATGTTGAGGATCTTTTTAGGTTTAGTGTTTTAGAGAATTAGATCATAAAACATGGATTACATTCCACATTTAAACAATGTGGTTACATAAAAGATAGTAATCATTTTTCCCATCAACGGAAACATATTTAAAATAAAACACGGATTCTTTCATGACACTTCCTTGACACTATCATCACATCATATACCTTTCTATTGACCTGTGAAAAACATTTCAAAAAATTCGGATCAGTATAAAAAGCTCATTAAGGGATATAAAATTATGAAATGAAAACATTAGTCTATGTATGAAATCATACTTTACTCATAAAACATAATCACATACCTCAACAAATCATGAATAAATCATTGAAATCATAAGACATAAAGGTAACTCGAGGCATTCGTAACATTATTGTGTAGGGAGTAACCCTCATGGTTACGTTTTGAATTCCCATCAGAGTATATTCCCTAAATCTCTTCAAATAAACCTTAACGTTTAACTCCTTCGCATTACCCAATGCTTTGTATAGATATATCGGGCTCACCCACCCTTATATTATCATGGAACCACCATCATCAAAACAATGCCCAAGAACCATATCATAATCGTATCACATAAAACATGCATAAAGGAAACATAACATTTCCAATTTTCAATAACAAGATATCAATACAACACATTGATATAAAAACATTATAAAAAACATTTTCATTACCAAAATAAAAGAAAATTAAAACATGGTATTTATTTTTCATTCAAAAAAAATTTATGGCTTGTAGAGGAAGCCAAAACTCAAATAATGGACACGGAGGTGGAGAAGTCGTTGTCACCGCATACGTACGACACAAAAAATTCCCTTTTGTCATTTAGTAAATGCTTCGTATAAAAATATTCATTTTGAATAAACATAAAATTCAAAGGGTTTATGCACTGTATAAAAGAATGTTGTCTATAAAACAAAATATGCCTCAAAAAAAGGAGATTGAGAAGATGTCCCTTACGAAGATCATTTTTTTAAATAAAATATGTCTACTATGTGTATTCCCTATATGTTCACATAAAGAAAGTATAAATACAAGATAGGGAATAATAATATCATGACATAATTTGAATGTAAGAGATTAACCCAATGAATGGAAATTGGGTTAAGAAGTTCCCTTACCTCGTGTCCGACTTGACTCAATCATTCATTAACGTCCTGAATAATAAACTAAAGTTAATTTATACTTTCGTAAGAACCTTTTTCATGTTTATTATTCCTTTTAAATAACTTATTTCAATGTTATAAATGTTATGTAATCATTTAATTTAATAATGTTCATTTTGTTGATATTTGGTACTTAAGTCAAAAATGGAATTCTTAGAATTACATGTTGTTTATGTGGTCAAAAGATCATTTTATCAAGAATTATATTCATGATTTGGATATCATATATTTCATATATATCCATTATATACATTCATTTACAATATTACATAACATTTAGAGGTAAGAAATAAAATGCACCGTTCATGGAGAAGGTAAGCTGTGTGTACGCATGAACGCTACTTTAATTTATATTTCGTATTTTATGGAATGGAATCATAATGATAAAAATGAATATTATAATTCAGTGTAATATGATATATAATATCATTAAATCCATCCTTTATACATCCCACATATGTCATTAATGAATCAAATCACTTTGAGGGGCGGTAGTCCGCACTTCCTAAAATGAAGATATCTCGTATACCCATAATGGAAATCATAAAGGTATCCCACAAATGAAAAATAAGGAAGAATAAGGAAAACAAACATAATATATATCATATATAAATATAGTGATATCTTAATTTCCACCATGAAAGGTGTTAAAATAATATTGAACAATCATCGTTTCGTGAGTCAAAAATTCTCCATCCACAGAAACATTATGTTCATTAACCATTAGACGAAGGTGTGTGTAATTATAGCTCGAATCCTTCACAAAAAAACATCCTAGTATATTGAATATACTTGTGTTGTTACAAATTAAAGGAATAGAAATAGTTTATGGAGTTGTATAAGAAAAATAAAACATAAGAACACAAGAGAAGACACTACCTTTAAATCGGGTAACTCTTTTTGATTTGAGCTCAAAGGCTTCCTTGGGAAGACTTCTGCCCAAATTGAGGCTTCTATGAGTAATAAAGGGATATGGAGATACAAAATGGGAAGGGTTTTTTCGATCCAAAGTTTTGAGAGGTGTGGGTAAGGTGGTAGAGGTGGGGGCCATTTATAAGAGAAGAGGAGGGGCACTCTTGGAAAGTTATAAAAGGTTACCATATTATAAAATGATTTTCGGATTTTAATGGTCCCAAAATTATATATTTCTAGGATAAGGTGATAAGAGTTAGAAATCCACCCATCCAATAGGTTTTTGACAAGTTTAGGTCTTATATATTACATTATCTCTTCATTTTATTTAAATCGTTAAATAATGATGTAATCGATGCATCATCATGGTGTCATAAATAATTTAATTTATTTAATTTCTGGAAATTTTAAAAAAAATATCATGATGTAGAAAATCTTTTTATATTTCTAATTAATATTTATAGTAAAAAATATAAATTGAATAACCAAATTTAAAAATTATTTTAGTAAAACAACACATGTTTGTGACATTCTTATTTTAATATTAAATTAAAAGTTATTAATGTCATTTTTCTACCAGAGTGGCTCCATGGGGTCCCCAAGATGACCCATGGATTGTATTGGTCGGAAATGACACATCAAATAAGGGTAGAACATGTTTTATGGTCATTTAATATTATTAAAATATTATTTTTTCCTTAAATTACCCTAATTACCTCTAATCGCGATGAAAAACATAAAAGTTACAATTCAAAAAAAATTATTTTAATCCTATTGAACAAAATTTTACTTCTTAATGACAACCATGTATGTCGGATTTTTGAAATTCAAAACACAGAGGTGTTAAAATTCCATTTAAATGAAAAATCAGTTTTTTAAGTACCACTGGTTTCACTATTCATTAAAAATTGAAGTTTTTCAGAAACATACCAAAACATCACCCTAAGATATATTTGATATTCTGAATTCAAAAATGATGTTTATTTTATGAAATTCATATCATATAAGTTACATTAATAAATGTAATAATTAATTCCCGCGGTCAGAACAAATAATGTGTTTTTATGAAATAATATATATCAAAAGATTGACACTAGTTTCAGTCCAATTTCAATGTGAAATTAATTACAACGACCAATATTGGATTAAATGGTAAACATATATTCTAATTTAACTTTAAAACCATTTCAAAAGATAATCTAATCATATAAATAAATTATATTAAAAATAGGTTTTGAATTAACATACAACATTTTTCACTATTCATTAAAAATGAACTTTATCAGAAAAATACCAAAAATTTACACAAAGTAAATTTTGATGTCCCGATTATAAAGAAGAATTTTATTTGGTCCAATAGATTTTATAAGAGTGACGAAAACTATATTTGAAGAGGGTTCTCCATCAAAAGGTGATAGTTTGACCTTTTAGTGAATTTTAGAGTATTTATGCCTAAAATTGAATTCCTTTCGTATTTTAAGACTTTATCATTTATTGGATAAATGTAAAAACAATTAAAAAACATATATAATAATATTTTAGTTCTTTCTATTCATTCCCGCCAATACAATGGCTATGTGTTTACTACCATTTAAAATAATATTATTTTATTACTGGTGTGAAACATAAGATTTCAAAGAAACTAATTGTTGCATATTGGGAACGCTATCGAACATAGAAACCCATTTAATGTAAAATTAATATTTAATACATAAATATTAATAAATATGAAAATGTTTTATTCTTTGTTTACCTGGGATGTTACAGTTCATGTAATATCTAAGAGATTCAAAAATATGAACAATATTTGATTCATTATATCCAAATTTATCATAAAATCCTAGGAATATGGGGTTAGGATTGGATACCAACAGATTAAGTCAATTTGAACTCTATGTACATATTATTATAATTCAAAAGTTGTTTCAACACCCTACAATCTACCACTGTGAATGTATATGAAACACAAATTATTCATCATTTAAATTTTTATTAACAGAAATAAAATTCCCAAAAAATAACATTAATGTATAATTTCAGGATCTAATTAATGAATTTAAGGAGTTATGGAACAATAATTTCATAACATTCGATGCATATACCATGAAAATGTTTAAAATTTAGGATACAGTAATATGGATCATTATCAACTTCCATGGATTTGGGAACTTTTCTAGATGTACCACTTTTACTAAAATTAGGTTTCTAATTTTTATATTTTATTTGGATATTGAATTACTACATTATATTAAAAGGAGTTTCTTCTTTAATTGTCATAGTTTTCTCCATGTGTATCATAAAATTCAGTTCAAAAACTAAAAATTTAATGGAACCATTGATTTTATATCACCACAAGTGTTACTCAAAGGTTTTAAAATATTGGAATAATAAGACAATATTGAAGGATAATTTAGGAAGGTCCATAATTTTAATATAAATGGGAAATGAGTAATATGTACATAAATAGTAGAAATTGGAACACAACAATGGAATAAAAAAAGTTAAATTTATAAACTTATTTACTAGGAGTTTTATTATATACATAATAATATTAATGTTATAAATATTGGTAATAATTGTTTTGACATCTGTTATTCTCATTTGAGAATGACCCTAGGAAATCAAATTACTATCTTGACACTCATAAGGACATAAAAAATGATATATGAAGCATCGCCTATGCACATATTGGAATGGAATGTATATTGTAACAATTTTTAAATTAAAATATAAAGGGTAAGATATTTTCCTTAAAATATTGAGTATTTTGAAACTAATTAATGGATATTTAAGTAAAATTTTCATGTGTTTACATATATCTTCATAAGTTACATTGATTGAAACACCATGATTTAAAAATATTTCTAGAGGAGTCACTATAATTGGAATCATGTATATTGTTAGCATAAAAATTTAATATAGATATAGTATTGTTTACTACATTCTTCAAAAAACATTTTGAGAAAATTATACAACCACTTTAACAAAAAAATCATCAGGAAATAATTATACATACATTTTTTTATGAATATGACCTTCCCAAATTGTGTTTTACCATCCTGATGCATCTAATTATGTATTTTTTAAAGGAAAGAAAACTAGGATCACCCATACATTATTAATGGATGTATACAATTGGGATATACTATTATATGTTATTCATCTTATATAAATCATTATTTTCAATTCCTTACATACATAGTGAATTATTTTTCATTTATTTTGTTTTAGAAATACCTAAGTCATTTGAAAACATTTGTGAAAAATCAATACAAACTATAAATATCACATTTTTAAGGGTACCAAGAAAAATATTTTATTAGATTTGAATCTAATTACAATAATGATTTTAATACAACTTTCAATTTATTTGGTTTTATTGATGATCTGTCACTCAATATTAAAATGATATAAAATTAATAATCTTTTCAATTATCGGTCTACTTGTTTAGAACACCAAAAATATGATATTGATTCAACTTTAATTAGTAAAAAACCAATATATATGTTAATAAATATGGAAATTTCATATCCATTCATTTAATAAATGATGGTTAAAATAATGGTGCTCTTCATAATGGAAACGTGAAAGTAGAAAGATATAACAAAATTCTTTAATAAGGTTATAGAAGAATGGGTTTAACATAAAGTGAGTTAGTTCATAGTAAAAGTAAAATAGAGATGTCTCAAATGTATATTATGAAACCATAATAATTTATAACACTATTTTAGATCATGAATATCAATATTTTGAGCTAAATTATTAGATGATTTGATGTTCATGTCATGAGGACCTCTAAATCAGGCTAGAAAATTCAATGATTATAAGGTGAATGGCTTCAAATTTCTTATATTTGATTTGGAAAACGGATTAAAAACGAAAACTTGTTGTATATTTAATGTTTGGTAAAATTAATATAATGGGAAATTAACTACTATTATTAAATTAAACAACTATGAAAGTTTTTCATTTATTTTATTCGAGTAAAAGTGGGTTAATATTACGATGGGTAATATATAATATTTATTATAATTTACTTATGTTAAATTTTCTCATTTAATTGATTTTGGTAACCATAAAGAACATGAAACCTATATCCCTATGTCACAATGGAAAATGGTGTATAATATAAAATAAATGTTAATGAGAGGGTAGAGTGTAGTTATGAACATGAAATAAAGAGACTTCAATGACTTGAGTAACGAAGTGGATTAATTAACCTACAATATTGAATCCTATCAGAAACATGATGTTAACAAGTTTATCTATAATGATATGGATGATATTATTATTATGAGGTATGATAGATTAGATTATGTTGTGATAGATCTTGACAAAGATAACTTCATTAAATGTAAAAATGGTTGTCTTTGTATCTATCCATTATTATATCTGTTCACTTATACATTATATTATTTATTTTTAGAACTGTGAATATATTTTCATATTTTTTTAATGTATTATGTGTTTAATTTTAATAATTTAAAAGTTATAATTGTTTTAAAGTAATGGTTTTGAATATATTCGTACTTGTTTTGATTATAGGAAAACCTATGACATAAAATTTCAGTGGAAAAAGTTGACGAATGACTGATTGTCTGACATCTATTCATACCTCATAAAATTTTCTAGAAAATGGGTTTCACACATTATATAAAATTAATCCATGATCTATGGTGATGAATTTTTGAATTTCAAGTTATTTTTATTTATAGTATCTATAACATTTATTATATATACATCTTCCCTATCAGATACTGATAAAATGCTATCAGGTTGTGTGAGAAATTTTTAGGAATTGAGGGTGTTTATGGTCACTCTAGTCACCCCACAAGTATATTTGATGTTTATGATTTTAGGATAAAAATTACTATAGAAAATATTTTTTTTCTAATATATTATAATTCTTACATAACAAATATATAATGTAATACTAGAGAGGTAGTTATAAATAGTTTAGAAGAGTATAATATATATGGCTAGAAGATAGTGGTACCATTTGATCATTTTATGGTCCGGGTAGAGGATAGTATGGAAATATTTGGTTGAATAATATCCCTTTTATTGTGGACTAGTGATACTTACCATTAATAATTTGGATTGGAGACATATGCCTCTACATTACAAGAATATTGGTTTTTATTTAAATATAAAGTTAATTCCAATACATTCCATACAATTGGTTAAATTGAATATCATTATGTAATAAAATTATAATAAATTTAATTGATATATTTTGTTTTTTTATTCTATTTTACAACTCCTGATGTTATTTCACATCAATAGTCATTACAAAATTTAGTTGAGAAATAAATGGATCTTAAACAGTGATTATGTAATGAGTTTAATGATATGACATCAGCTATGAAACAGATATATAATAAGAAACCTAATGTTATAACTCATGATAAGTGTAATTATTTTTAATAGTCATCATTGTGACACCTTAACTATATTAAGGTGTAAATGTGATCTAATTTTCACCATTTTTCAAGTATTCTGTGGGTTTTGAATGTTAGAGGTGTTGGTGAGGGGATAAAGGGTTTGTTTCCTAAAGTCATGTCTTGTTCTATGATATAAATAATTCTAAACAAACCCACGACATACTCTATTGAACAGTTCTAGTACCCCAGTGGAGGAAATGGATGCATTTTCTCTCGGAGGGTCACTTAGTGTTCTATAACCATTGAGTGGGGTACTCAATAGGGAACCGTGTTCTTGGGGGTAGTTTACTATGAAACTTATGGGTTCTTAGATGTTTATTAATTATTAACTAATTAACTAATTAAAAAAATATATTCATTAAAATGAAATTTTAGCATCATTTCATCATTTTAGTGGTGTGATCCTACCACCTATAACATTAATTTTTCATTTCTCAAGGACATATTGCCTCCACAGGTGATCTATTTTGAGTGTTGTTGCTTCCACGATGACATCATAGGAAAGTGTAATCCTCCACATGTGTTTTTTATTTCTTCTCTCAACATATCATTGTTATTCACTATATATTTCTAATTCCATTACTTGTTCAACGTTTTTTGCTACATCTAAGGCTAAATAATTTAGTGGTAATCAATGTAAGTAACCCACTATAATCAAGTATGCGGTCCTTATGTTTTTGTAAAAGGATATTCCAGTTTCCAATGTTTCATAGGGTATGTGGGAAGTTCCTACCGTGTGTGTATGTTATATATTATTTAAAAAATTATATCTTGTATTTTAACATTGATTGAGATTTACTAGGGCCTTGTATAGTCTTACGTGATTTATTTCTTGATTTAGTGAGTGCTGATGACAACAGTCATTGTGAAAAATGTTATATAATTGTGGCTAAGGGACTATTATGGAATACCTAACATGATATAAGACTACATGATCTTTTATAAGTGTCTTATATCTTTCATAATTAAATAAAAAAATTAAAATTATATTCTATGTATGAATTATCCTAGCCTTATTAAATAAGTTTTAGTAAGTTTCTCAATGAGTGTAACCCCTTAGTGAAGAGCAAAGGATTATTCAGTTTGTTAGATTAATTTTAAATGAATGAATTTAATTCCTCTTTAATTAAATATGGATGTCGATTCACCATGACATATTAATATGGTGGTGTATCATCAACTATTCATGTGATTTTGGTGATAACATGTTCACTATAATATATTTATGTTTGGGTACATCATCAACCTCAATATGTGTATTAGTTATATCTTAACCACCCGGATATGAGATTTGGTTGTATTTAATTGACTTTGAGATATGATTTTTTGGTATGTTATCTTCCATTAGATTATATTGGTAGTATTTCATCCATTTTGAAATATTATTTGGTTCTATGTCACCCACCATGAGATTGTATCAGTGGTATACCATCAACATTGAGATATGATTTTGTAGTAAACCATTTACCTTGTGATTTTATATGTGGTATGTTGTCCACCCTATACACAATTTTTGTTGTTTCTTCATCCCTAAGATGTTAGACGTGTTGGTACATCATCTTCATAAAGTGGGGATATCTAATTGACCATAACATGAGATGATTTTGTACAACTATCAATTATAATGTGTGTATTGTGATTAATATAACTCCTTTACTTATTACTATGTGGAGATAAATCATTCACCTATGTTTGTGTTCAGACTATGAGTTCATCAACCTCTTCTAGAACCGATAGAAGAAGTTAGGGTTATATATAGCTTTACTCTGAGCACTATATAATGATTAATGTTATTTATTTACTATTTCTCAATAATTTATAATGATCATTAAATTTTATATATTGGATATGTTTAGGGGAACCATTGGTGGTAGCCTACAATGTTTTACCCAAACCTTATTTTGGTGCTCTGGTAGAAATTAGTCTTCATATATTCATTCAATCATATGTGAATAGTCATACATTGGATGGGTGAGAAGGGGTATTATGGTTCGCGTCTGGTGGTGGAACTGAGTAGTGACTCAAGACCGTCTTTTTTTTAGTATCCTTAATTTTGATGACATGTTGGATGGCTTGAATATGTTCTTCCTATAGGGGGACATACTTTTATTATATTCTTTTGTGGCACTATAATATATTTTATTATGTTAAATAATTTGTTATTATTATCCCATTGTTAGAATATGGATATAAATTTTTTTATATTATTAATTATATTTGATCTTGTTATTACAACTTACACTATAATATATAGTTATTTCTACCTAGATTTATATTTTCCCTACTTATTTTACATCAAACATAAATACTTTTCAGAAATATATATAATTTAATAAATAACATCGGAGGGTACATTGAACCATCAAACCATCAACCATTCATGTGGGCTAGGTAGTGATGTTACAATGTTGTATCAGAGCTATATGTTTCATTTTATCATTAGTTAGGGATGTTAGTCAGACAGAGGGTATTATTATGACTTGTAACATACCTTATTCCAAAAATAATATGACCAATGTATATGGGAATTCTATGATACCCATGATGAGATTATCTATCTTTTTTTAGTGTAATGTTTTTTTCCATAATTTTATATATGATATATGATTTATTCCTTTCACACTTAGACCATAGTGGGATGATGGAATGTATTCATGAATTATTTTTTATAAAATATTGATATGAATTTTTTATAATTTATTTTTGATTGATATTTTGGTTATCATGTGAGTATTTGTCATTTAATGTGGTAAGAATAACATATACGGATATTTCCATTATAAAATTTTATTAGAACATAAAATTAACTAAACCATGGAAGATTTGTTATTCCTACGACATTTGATGATTAGTAATGTGGACCTATTTATTATTGCACATGACTTGATAGTGGGTAGGATTGGATAGACCATATCCATGATTGAGATATACTTATATCATAGGGTGTGTAGAATGGGATGTAGTGTTTATTTCCTAATAATTCTATATTTAATTATGATATTAGGATATATGATAGTTCTATTATAATATGTGATTTAATATTTTCTGTAACATACCACCAACAAGACTACTCATTGAGCACCTAGAGGGTAGGGATGAGCACTCACCACAAGAAATTAAGCTTGTTCAACCTATTATAAATATACCTCTTATCAATTAGAACCTCAAAGACATAACACCTATGTTATACAACCTTACAGGTAAGAGGCGTCGAGGGCCAGGTTATCCTTGTTGGACCTTATGAGGGAATTCTAGCTACAACACCCTCTATGTTTTTATAGGACGGTGGAATATAGAACACAATGTATTAAATAGATTTTATATATGTATATATAATCTGTGAATAGATCATGAAACCCATAGATTAGAGGGTAAATATTTATTATTTTATTTTTTTAAATCCATCCATGAATTGGTGGGGAATTCAATTACATGTTGACTTGAATGTTGGTATTTCATAGAAAACATTTATGGGTCACTTATTTGAGTAATTTATACCTATGATATTGAAAGTGAATGAATCCAAATATATCTTTTGTATCATTTATAGGGGAATTTATGATATGTATTATGCCATGTGGTTTACCAATTTGATGAATTTTTCATCTGTGTTGGCTAGACAAGTGATTACTCAGGCCATTAGTTTTTATGATATGCTAAGGAATTATATTTTTTCCATAGGTGAATATCTTATATATGGAATATTTAATTAAGGTTTTAAATCCTTCCATTATTTTAAAGAGCAGTTAAATATATGTTTTTTCATATAAAAATTTATCATCTTCAACCATGATTAGGAGGGGTTTATTAAGTCACATGAAGAGTAGATACAAGCATACTCACAAGGATTATGATATTCAAGCCAACTTGGACATGGATTTATCAATTCCTCTTAATAGGATAGAGTTTTTTGGTGACTAATTATGTAGGAGACTTAGGAATATTCAGTCACATTGTGACATGACACCAATGGTGTTCTATTCCTATGAAACTATTGGAAATCTATAGAGGTTTATTTGGTATAGATTCATGATTTTATATTGGTGAAAATTATGTAAACACCGGAGGATATAGAGTAGGTACATGGGTCCAAAAATAGTTATTTAGTTATGGTTATTTTTTCCATTGAAGTCCTGGGTAAGGATACAATTCCCATAGGTATGCGTAATAATGCTAGTAAGGTGAGACCCTTAAGAAGAGTTAGGCTACAGGGGATCTGGGTCAAGGAAAATTCAAGTGACATGACATCGAGTCAACACCTACCCATTATTATGGGAGATAATCAGTAGTTCAAGGCACATTCCTAATTGTGTCTATGCATAAATATTCATTATTTTATAGGGGTGTGTCACACATGTTCATTTCATTGATATTATGTGATTATTGGAGGGATATTGAGTATCTATATGGTTTTTTTTCTATTAATAAACCATTAGGGTTGGGATTTGAGGGTATCATCTGGTGTCCAAAGTGCTCCATTATGTCATGTGGATATAGATTCTCCTAGGATTTTATTATTTTTCTGTTTTGTATCTTCAATGTGATCCTGAAAATGGATCTATATGTCAGTATCAAGCGTACATCGGCTGTTATCATAAAATATTATCATTTACATTTTTAGATAGTGACTCTAATACCTATGTCATGGTATGGAATTTATAAGTAGGACATTCAGGACTTGACTGTTGGAATCATGGATTAATTTTAGTCTATCTTCTAGTATAATTTTGGGAGATAGGGAGGTGAAAATATGGTATTAAATTATATTGTTAACAATTTTCATGATTCTTTTCCTAATGATTTATCTTGATTACCAACAAAGAATAATATTGGGTTCATTATTTAGATCCAAATAAGTATGGAGTTAATATACATTCCATAATATAAGATATATATTATATATTTTAGTTATATAAAGTGGTTCTTGAGGGAATTTAGAAAAAGGGGTTTATTTTCCCATAACATTCCCCTAGTGTGATATTGTCTTATTCACTAATAAGTAATATGATTTATTTCAGTCATGCATGGATAAATGGTGTCTGAACCAAGTGATGGACAAGAACGGGTATCCTATTCAATGTAAAAATTATTTTCCTAATAATTTATGTGACTCCAAGTGATTCACTAATATTGGTATGAGATTTTGTTATCACCATCTACAAATGACGTTATCTGATATTTTCTATATTGCATTATGGAGATGTTTGGAGTGCCAGAGTTCCTTGCGATTTAATTAGATTTAGAAAATAAACTAGTTTTTTTATACCACTGATGAATATGGTCTTTCTTCCATATATTAATTCATTTGTGGATGTATTCATTAATTATATTTTGGTATACTCCTAGTTAAGGTAGGACCATACCAGATATGTTGTGATTTTTTTGTGTATAATGAGAGACTCCCACATGTATATCAAACAATAAAATCCTTAGATCTATATTGGTGTGGTTTTATTATTGTTATATGTGATATTATAGGATGCTATATTGTAAAAACGAGATGTGGTTGAGGTCATGGTGTCTAGCATGATACCGTAGATCATCATCAAGATCCATAGTTTTTTGGGGTTATATGGTTACTACTATTGATTCATCCATCAATTATCTTGATTTCTAGTGCTGATGTTGGCCCTAACTAAGGAAGAGTTTAATTTTTAGTGGTATGAGACTTAGAAGAGATGCTTTCTTGAGTTTAAAGGGAGGATAATGTCTATACTGATACCAATATTACTCTATTTATGTGAGGAGTATAAATTGTATTTTGATACATCTAGAGTTGTTTTGGGAATAATTATGATACAATTTGGATAAATATTAATTTATGGGTCATGGTAGACAAGGTTATATGAGTGGAGCTTTCCAATGAATGATGTACTGATGAAATATTTAGTTTACATATTGGTTTTTATGTCACTAACATTTTGGAAAGTGTTTTTCGGTATATACCGACCATAGTACCTTGAAGTATATCCTTCCACAACATGACTAAAACCATAGGTATAGATGTTGGGTTGAGTATCTATTATATTTGTATTTTGATATGTCATATACACTAATAATGGGGAATGTTTTGGAAAATATAATGAGTATTAAGACTTGGGATCAAGTGGTTTAGGCAGTTTGTAGCAAGTTTCAACTGATAAGACTCTTTACACAGATGTACCTTGACATATAGAAGTGTGAAGGTAAGATTTTATTTACTACCTTTATCATTACATAATCACTTGTTGATGGAGTGGTGTTGATTCAACTATATAATTTATATTTTATGGTGATGTGTGAAAATATATATAGTGGGGATCCTCTACCAAATAGGTCATTGGATGATGATAAGATAATTTATGTTTGTCTTCATGTGGTAGTCTTTATGAGTATACAAAAAAGATGATAGAGAATTAGTATACATATTGATATTCCATTCATCAATAGATTTACAAGATATAAAATGACATTCATTGTTATTATTGGTGCTCTTAAATAACGACATATTAGGGATCATCTCCTGATGCTTCACATATAGTATGTGTAGGCTGAGCATTAGTGACCCCCATGTCTCCTTTATCCATTTTCAATTCCCTAGTGGAAGTGGGATGATGCGATGAAAGCCATTATGATAGGATTACTAGGGTCAACTCAAAATATTTATGTGGTATTGGTAATTTTATTGATGTTTTATAAAGTTCATATATTACATAATGATCAAGGTGACCAATTATAATATCATAGTCTCTAGTAGTCCAAATTTTGTATTGATTATAATACATTAGTAGAAGATAGAAGAGATCACATTCTAGAGGATTGATCAATTTAGTAGTCTTGGTAGACTATATACATATATAATTTATATATAACATTGTAAACATAAAAAATATCTTGAAATGGTTATAATATTTTCTTATTTCCTTTAATACAAACATAATATCATTATAGTATCCCTTCATGGTTCCCTAGGGAAATGAATGAAAATAAATGGTGATCTTAGATACTTTGTAAGTGAATGTGTACAGTGGAATCTATAATGAATAGATAAGACGTAAACAACATGTAAGAATAAATAATAAATAAATGTTACATATAATCAATAACCATGTGAATAAAATACATCAATGGGAATAAATTAGTAATAATAATGAAAATAATAACTAATTTTGTTATGATGATATTTTTAATAATTGATATTTTAATCCTACCATCATATCCTCTCAACTAAGACATATTACATATCATCCAAGCCTCTCAACCAAGGAATCATTCATAAATGGCTATTTCATTATCGAAATACCTATGATATTTTACATTATGAGACCTACTAATGCATGGGGGATATAACATGCCCCACACATATCTTACCAATTTCCAGTGCAATCATTATATAGTGAATAATCAATACAATATATAATCAATATTTCCTATCAGTGATTAACTGTTTATGTTGAATAAATGAAATAGAATTTAAATATTCCCTAGTAAATATAATATCAATATCATAAGTCACCATATATTGAATGTAGATTCTATCTGTATATTATATACCCTATTAGCCATAAAATATTTTAATTGATGTTTATCTAAATAAATAATACCTTACTTTGAATGAAATAAGAAATATAAATTTGGAAACATCATTAAAACTAAAAATGCTTAAAAATGAAAAAATTTTCTTTTCATGAAAAACCATATAAAATTATAAATTAATTTTGATAATGAAAAATTACTATGATAATGGGAAAAGGAAATCATACAGTACTCATTAGAATGAATTCATTTTTTCACATTTGTAAAGAATATAAAAAATAAATTGTAAATAAAAAATTTAAATGATTCATTTTAAAAACACTATAAATAATGTTAAAATTAGTTTAAAATTAACTTAATCTTTAATTTATTAATAATAAAAATTTTAAATCATTTTAAATAACATTTATATTGCGGAAAACAAATTTAAAACATTTAAAAAAATATTTTAATGAAAATTATTTTGCAAATTTTAAATTAAAATCACCATGAAAGAAATAAAATGATGGAGAACATAAAATACCATGATTATTATGGGATTCCTGATATAATATTTAATATAGTAATTATATACAAAATATAATTGAAAACTATTGTATAGTTGAATATATTTTCCAAAGAAGGAAATTTGAGATGAAAAACTCAAACTATAGATTCTTGATTGGTCAGATTAATTGAAACCAAATGAATAATAATTTTATATTTATTATTAATTTATAAAAAATAAAATATTTATATTTATCTTATTGTAAATCATTTATTTGTGGATTATTTTTTCCCACTAACTCATTATTCTTGGTGACAATCAAATATTTAACTATTCAGTTTCAAATGCATGTTTAGACTTTGAATTATGGTCCTTTCACCTTAGTCATGGCTTCACCACCTAATATTTTTAATAATTTCATAAATTTATTAAATATATATTAAATAAAAATTTATAAACATCCATTTTTCTATTTTTTTTAAAATGAAATATGACATTCTTAGATGTGTTTGTCCGCATGTATTCACGAATGGTGTTTTTATTTTTCAATAGATAGAAATAAAATAATGTAAATATAGGTTTCCAATTAAATTATTATAATTATATTATAAATATCATATTTATTCATTACATATATCCCTATGACCATCCTTGTGTGATGGTAATGGAGAATCAAATTTCTTATTCATGGAGGTAGTAGTCCACATGTACGCATGGGCGATATTTCTATTTTCTGATGAATTGTAGTGTAAAAAGGTATATATTAAGTTATCATTATATAATCATTATTATATCATAAATATTATGAATATGATTTAATTATATATATATATATCCATCCAAGTGATGTGATGATGAAAAAGAAAATATATTGCTTCATAGATGTGGTCATCTGCACGTATTCACAGTCAACATTTTCATTCTTTATTAGACATAATGGTGGGCAAAATATGATTTTACGTCCACATAATAATATTTAATTATAGTAAATATACTGTTTTAATTATATTAGTATGTTTTAAATTTATTTCAGTGTGGAATAAGAATAAATAATATTAAAATAATTCCGTTAAGACATATAACTTTTATTTTTATTATATTCTTTTAGATTAATCTAAAAGACTTTAGAAGAGAGGTCTATGGTCACACCAAGGGTTTGGGAGAGTGTTATGGGAAAATTAAAAAGTTTTTTTTTTGAATAATACTATGAGAAACCAATGAAATATTTACCATTTGGATGGAAATATTAATTCTACTTTTATAAGAAAAAATCAATAGCATTTTCGGACATACTATGTCTCTAACAGTCATGAAATTAATATTTAAAATGCAATGTGTCTAACAAATGGAGGATGGATGAAATTTTATACCACAATCCTTTATATTTATCCTCTTACAATATTTTTACGTTTTAAAAAAAATTAACTAATATATTTTTAAGTATTAAATATCCTTATATTCATATTCGAGACTATTCAAAGAATTTGAATTCTAAAACCTCAAGATAACAATGATGTCCATATATAAAAACTTCATTAGTAACTTATCCTTATTGCATATATATAAATCTCTTGATTAACCGTTATTAATCAAAAATGTATCAATTTTAATGATTTTAAAAACATTTACTGGATTTTTCTACTCCTTGCACAAGATCCATGCTGAAAACATATAATTTTATAGATAATTACATTAGCATTTAAAATTTGTAATAGATATCATACATAAATTAAATTTATTAATCCTAAAAATTTTGGTCCTGGTACATTATAAAAATTATCCTTTTCATCATAATGAAAAAGTAATAAGTTAGAAACAATAACATTTTTGTTTATATTTGTCTTATAATATAAAAGAAAAGTTTGAATTAAATATATTAGAGAAAAATGACAAAACATTTAAATATAATATAAGTGGGGTTCAAAAAACACTCAAAAATTCAATTTTAGTTAATTTTTAGTAATTCTTTAGTGAATATATATTATTTTAATCCCCTTATTAACTATTTTTATCATTTTACATGGTAACAAAGTATTACCACGGTAATAATTCATTATGACTAAATATAAAATTAAACTTATTAAGTAATTTGAATATAGTGATTCAAAATATAGAATTCATTTTACAATATCCATTTTCTCGAGGAGGAAGAAATTGTTTTTAGTATAAGTACATAAAACATGATGATATACAATATCGTTTAGAGCTTTAAAATGATTTTACACTAAAATCACATATAGAATTGGTCTCTATTAAACTTATTGATTATGGATAAAAATATAATAGTTTTATGAATATCAAAAAAATTATAAACCAAATGGATAAATTTTTAAAAATATTTAAAGGAAGATTACAAAAATATTTTTTTTAGAATATAATATTATTTTGGTTTAAAAAGGCAAGGTTGAGTTTCTAAATTAAACATATTAGTTTTTAATTATCTAATTTTTCCCTTAAACACATTTTTTGGGAGGCAAAAATTTCATATATTTTAAATTTATTTTTATATGATTATGATTTCATAAAATTAATTCTATTTTAGAAATCAGTAATTTTTAGTATTCACAAAAAAATCATTCATTTCTAAAAAATGTGAAAATTTTAGGCTAATATAATTTTATTATACTGAACTCACATATAATGTTCATTTCATAAAATTCAAGAAAATAAAAAATATTTTATAGAAAAAAATGTCTTTTTAAACATCATGATTTCTTAATATTATTTCATAGAAAATTATAATTGATTGAAATTTTATTAGTTCATACATTTAAGAGATTTCAAATTAATCAGTATTGTAAAATACACAACACATTAAGAAATTTTATTTAAAAAATACTCCTTATTAAAATTTAATTGTTTTTTTATTAACACATTTAATATTTTTTTGGCCATTAAATTTCATTTTTCAAAACAAAAATTATAATTATAAAAATTGATAACAATCATTTTATTTACTAAAGGATTATTCTAATGAGTCCTAACTTGTTTTGGTTCAATGATTCAGGTGTAACAAGGTGTTAAACATTGTATCTATTTAAAGGGAAAAAATAAAAAAATTATTAGGGTTTTATATTCTACCTCTAACATAAATTTCATTCTCGCATTTTTAATTATTAATTCCTAATGAAGATATGAATCAAGATATAATTTCTACTAAAATATAAATCTCACTATATAAAGAAATACTAGGAAACTTATCATTATTATTTCCTAAAAAATATTTGTGTTTTTAGAAGACATATAATTGGTATGTGTTTTCAAATGTGCATAGTTGATTTATATTTTCTATATAATATATTTATCTTTTGCTTGAATTTTAAGGTATATGAAGAAATTACAAAAACTAATTCCTTAAATTGTGAGTGAAAATTTCCACTTTTATTGTCTATTTTAATCCATTTCTATTTTTTATTCTAAAGAAGAAGAAATAACATGGATTTCTCATGCCGAAATCAATAATATCAACCTTTAATGTATCATAAGATCCCAAAAATAGATACAAGTTATTCCACCTATATAAACCAAAATGGGTTGTACAAGGTTATATAATACTCAATATGTATAAACATTCATGTAAATAAGACTTACATGGATTCTTAAAACACCAATAATAACATTATTGTAGAAATAGTAGGGCCAAACCCTATTTATTAAAAAGACCAATAATAAAATTATAATACATTTTCCTTTAAATTATTCATTCTATAAAATAACACAAGTTCAATATAGAAATTTTTATGCATCATATATTTATTTATGATTAGTTAATCACTAAAATTGAGGATATTGTCAAAGTCAATCATAGGTATAACAACCAAGTTTCTAACTTGAGAATACTTGTTTATCATATTATATAATAATATATATATTATCATTTCAACAAGATTCCCACCGGGTGTCTTGATTTAAAACTCGTTCCTCAATGTTTTAAAGGGTGATTCAATATCCCTGAAATATATAAAAGAGTGTGTTGGTATATAATTATATAAAGCATGAGTTCCTGATCAATGTAACTAATATCGAAACATATGGGATGCCTACTTATGATATATAATTTCATACGGTTGTCATTTTTCCATCAACCCATTATGAGGGAAATTAAATTTAAAACGGGGGGCTGTTAGTTCAAATTGTTCAATGTCTTCTTATAATTAATGCTTGATATATCAGTGAAATATTTATTTTTATTTTAATAATAAGCCTTAAGAAAATTATCTCAATACTTGAAGAAAACTAATATAACCATTATAAAAATACCATGACATTTCCTTCCATAATTATTAAATTTTGGAAGTTCCTTCCATTAATTTTTCTCATATTCCTCACTTATTTTACCTTAATTCATAACCTTCCTATTCATATTTTGATTTCATTGAAAACATAAGACATTTACAATTCTTCCTCTACCCTGATGAAATGTGATAGCTTATAATCATTGAGGTATATGATTGAGAGATTATTTATCTTAATATGCGTATATTAATCCAATCATCGATTTGGTTATTCTTATATTCTTGATTACTTACATAGTCTACACCATGCTTTGGAAATCTTATAACATTTTCCTCTCACTTTTCAACAAATTCATTTTCACTATATCTTAAAATAAATTATTTCCTTTCCATATCAACATGTTTCTCTCAAGGAAAATATTTTCCTAAATAATATTAATAAAAAATTATTCTATCCCGTTCTCTCTTTCTCCACCTCCTGATTTTAATATTGAATTGAGGATCACCATTTATCAACTTCTTCCTTTAAACAATACTCTATTTGAATAACCGTATCCCTTTCAATATATCAAAAAGATATAAATATATTTAAAATGTACTTGACACATTATCCAATTATCAATAGATTAATAGTTCCATTAAATGGTGTACACTTCTATCACATAAAGTGGTCTAATATCATTTCATCATGCTATGAATAAATATATTGTCTTTTATAGTCTATGTTATCGGGAGTCACCTTCCCTAATATAATCAAAATCTTATTATCACCAATACTAATCATGTTTATTTTATTATAAGGTAATACCCCATTATTGATTGTTGGTGTTGATACATTTTCAATTTCTTCCATAATGTAACATCTATAAATATAGTAATATACTTAATTAGATCAAATTATTTGGAATATTGATCCATAACATAGAAATTCAAAAATCTTGGTTGAAAATTCAAGGGGTTTATCTTAATACTCTTGCATACCATGTTTATAATAAATATAGTTCCCAAGGTTCCAATAAAACATTATTTGATAAAAACTATAACAACCCCACCTCTAGTAGATCATAGAAGATGTTTATTATAATTGATTAGTAAAATGTAAAATATAATGCATACCAATAGAGAGAGAAATGTAATAGTCTTGTAAAAATATATATATACATTTTTTCCAAATTACATTGGAAATAAAAAAACATATATTTAAAAATTCATAAAAAATTTATTATAAAATTTATTTTATTCTTTAATTCATTCAAATATCCCTTCATGGTACCCCATGGAATGAAAAGCATAATAATGGGTGAGCGTAGATTATTAGAAAGTGAAGATTGGAATCTGTCCTGAATACATTAGTCATAAACATTGTGGTATGGTAAATAATAAATCAATGTTCAATATAAACAATAAACATGTTTACACAATATATATGTAGATAAAAGCATATCAATTTCAAGGAAAATAACAACTGACTTTATAATGATGTAAGGAAAAATTGTGGTTATCTTAATTTTACCATTAAATCCACTCAACCAAGACATATGACATATTATCAAGGTCACATAATGAAGTAATCTTTCATGTGGTTATGTCCACTTACCCAAGACATATTATATATCATCAACGTATCTCATACATGAAATCCAATATTTTGTTAAGGAATCTAAAAAAATACATCATACATAAATAGGTAAGACATTCACCATATACATATGCTAGTTTGTCTGAGGATACCTTTGAATGTGTCAATTGGAAATAACAGGCCCTATTCATCACTTAAAATGTTCGGTACATTATTTATATATATAATAATCAATATATTACTTAATAAATCTACTATATCAATCAATAAATATTTGTATTGAATAAGATATACAAAATAAAAATATTTCCAAGTAAAAAACATAACATTATCATAAGGTTTAAAAATATATTAGGTGGATGGAATTATTACTGTATATCCAAAAGTAACAATAAATTACTTTACAATTTATTTTATAAAAATGAAAAATACCTTTATCAGGGAATTATAAATTCATTTAAAAGTATAAAGAACTATTTTTTTATTATAGATACATTTTATTGAAAATACAAATTTCCAGAAAATTGGGAAAATGATATTCTTTCAAAACCCATTTAAATCTATAAATGAATATTTATAATTTATTAATACTATATCAATAAAAAAAGTCAGTCATATATTATTAATTTTAAAAAAATTCTTTTTCACATCGGTAAAAAAGGTAAAAAATAAATTATCTGAAAACTATTGAAAGTATTACATTTAAATATATTATAAATAATGAAAAAATGAGTAGAAATTATCTTATGTATTTTAATTATTAATAATAAAATTATTCAAACCTTTAAAAGAACATGGGTACATGGGGAAAATTTTTTATAATATTTAAATCAATTTTTTAAAGAAAAATTTCTTACATCTTTTAAAATTCATATCACGTTGAAATAATAAACGTGATAAAGGACATAAAATACCATAATAATGAAGGATTTCGAGAAATAATATTTCATATAGGCTTTATATAAACCATATAAATTAATAACACTACAAAATTTGAATTATTTCCCAAAAAAGACCATTTGAAATGAGAAACCTTTACCTTGGATTCTTTCTTGGGTGGACGTGTTATTGCCAACTCTATAATGAATTTATATATATTATTCATATAAATAAACCATATATTTATATTTATAATTCTGGATATCATTTATGGATATCATTTTTTCATAACTTCTTTTCCCATTAACCCATAATTCTGCACTAAAATCAATTGTCAAAAAATCTATTTATCATGCATGTTTTAACTCAGTGATTTTGATCCTTAAACTCATGTTGTGGTTTAACCACCTTAATAATAAAAATAATTTAATATATATTTTATTATTATATATTATAATAAATTTATACTATCCTTGTGGTTGGGTTATGAAAAAAATATTTCATTCATGGAGCCAGTAGTCCAAACGTGCACAAGGGTGACATTTTTATTTTTCAATAGATGAATACCAAAAAGTAGATAATTTTAAAAATCAAATATAAATTATATGATTATATATATATATATTATAATTATTAAATAAATCTATATTACAGTACCTGTTAGATGATAATGAAAAAAAATTGTATTATTTATGGAGTTGGTAGTTCATACATACGCATGCGCAAGATTTCCATTCTCTAATGGATGAGAGGTTAATAATGGAAGCTAATATATCGTCTTTTAAAAATAATATTAATGAAAAAAAATATTATATATATATATTCATTAATTCCAAAATTATAACCAAATATGAATGTTATTGATGAAAAAATGCATTGCTTCATGGATGTGGAAGTTTGTATGTATGCACAAGAAACATGTTTATATAGGATGAAAAATACCTAAAAATAGTCGTAATATAAACATAATAACATTTAAATATTGAAATAATAAATGTTTTATTATAATAGAAGGGTATAATTTATTTTAATGGCGTATAATAATAAATAAACATGAAATTATTTGGTTAAGACATATACCACTTCTTTTGATATCCCCCTTCTAGTTAAACTTAAATCCTTTGGAAGAAATGTGTGTGGTCATAATAGGGGTTTTGTAACATGTTATGGGATTTTTTTAGAGGTATTGGAGAATAATTTTTAATGAAAAAAATACATATGTACTTTTTATACGTTAGATTAATTACCCCTTTATAGAAAAAAATCAATAGTGTTTTCACAAATAGGGTCTGGAAAGTGTTTTAAAAAATGAAATATTGATCACAAATAAACCATGGATAAAATTTTATACCATTATCTATATACATATTTCAATTATTATATTAATATTATTTTTATCCAATTTATTAAATATTTTTTATTAATAAATATCATAATAGTCATTTTGGGGGATATTCACCTAATTTGACATTTAAAACAACAATATAACAATGTAGTATGATTATAAACAGTGAAATAAAAATTATAATTAACATATATATGTATATATACTAATTCTAAAACATAATTTATCTAAAACATATAACTTTTAATGTTTGTAAAATCATTTACTTGATTTTTTGTTCTGATTTCACAAGGGTTGTGTCGAAACATTTTAAGATTTGTAAAAAAATATTCTACAATTAAAATTTAAAATTTATTAATTTATTCATAACAATTATTAAAATCTAGAACCAGTAATAAATTATTTTTATCCTTGTAATTGTCATAAAAATTAATTAAATTAGTGAGAATGGAATTCATGTTCATATTAATTTTATAATATAAATGAATTGTAATAATTAAAACAATTGGTCCCAAATGAGCAATGGAATAATGACAAGAAATTTAAGGGTATAAATACACTCATAAAATAAATTTTATAATTTTTTAGATATATTTGGAGCCTTATATCATAGTTTAGTTTCCCAATTAACCCTTTTAAACATTTACCATGGTTAGAAATATTTATTAGGATAACTATTCATTATGACAAAAAATTAAATGGAACTTGTTACATAATTCAAATATTATGATTAAAAATATGGAAAAAATTTCACAAAATTGTTTTTATATAAGTGGTAGAAATTAATTCTAATAAATTTACATAAAAGGTAATGAAAAACATGTATTATTGAAAAATATCTTTTCAAGCATAAAAATGATTTTACACAACAATATATTATATAATTGAGATTTATAAAATTTATTAAATTTTGGATAAAAATATATTGGTTTAATCACATTAAAATAAATTAAAAACTAAATGGGTAATTTTTATTAATTAATTAATGAAAATAGAATGATTTTTTATAAAAATAATGTAAAACAAAGGTTACAAAATTACATTGATCAGTTTCCAAATTCAATATAGATGTTTTAAATTATTTAGTTTTCTCTATAAAAAAAATTGGTCAATGGAAAGGATCCGTGTTTTTTAAATAATTGTAATAATATAATAATTGAATAATTATTATATTATTTTAAATATTAGTATTTTTTACAATTCACCTAAAAAGTTATTGTTTGAGAAAAATTACAAAAAATCACCTTAATATAATTTTTAATTGATAAATTTAAAAAAAAATTGTTCATTTAATCAAATTAAAATTATAAAATTTGGGAATTTATCTTTTAAATTAAAATGATAAGTATAAAGTAAAAAATCAATTATTAAAAAAGGCCTATTTAATCTTCAGGTTTTGTTAATATTATTTAATATCAACTTATAATTTAGTGCTTATTTATTCATTCATAAATTGGATTTTTTGAAAAATTCCCATTTCATTAAAATACATAACACATAAAAAATATCTCTTTTTGAAATACTCCCTTTTAACATTAAATTATTACTATAAAATCACATTAATTTTTTTTTCTAATAATTAAATTTCATTAGTAATTACCAAATAATATGTATAATAATTGATAAGTGTTTTTATATTTACTAATTATTTATTTTAATATGTCATTAATCATTTTTGTTTGGTGTTATGTCTGTTACAAGTCATTCTAGAGAGTGTTTATTTAAAGGAAAACACATACTAAAATCTTGGCGTTCAATGTTCTTCCCCCTTATATAGAATAAATTCTCTTAATTTTAATTATTACTCACTACAGAAGATATGAATCAACATATAAATTATTCTAAGATGTTAGCCTTACTATCTTTCCTAAGATAATGAATCTTATTAAAAAATACTTATTAAATAACATATGCATCATTATAATACTTATAATTCTGAATGTGTCTCCAAATATACCTTATTGAGTTATGTTTTTCACATAATAGATTTATCTTCCTCTTTAATTTATGGAATTTGAGTAAAATTCACAATATATTCTTTGCTTTCTAAGTGAATTTTTCACCTTTGATTGATTATTTTAATTAATTTCAACTTTTGATTCAAATAATGAATAACTAAGAGTTATTTCCATTCCTGAAGTAGAAAAATTAATGTTTAAATTATTATAAGATTCACAAAATAAAGATAAGTTATTCCAAAAATTCAAACCAAAATAGATAGCATAAGATAAGATAATACTCAATATGAATAAACCATAATGTGAAAAAGTAATAAACTAATACATAATACATCAGTAATGACACTATAATATATTCTATTTAAAATTTAAAATTCTAAAAAATACCACTAGTTTAATATAGATTATATTGTATCATCTACTAATTCTTCATTTTCTAATCCTTAAAAGGCTGGAATATGTAAACCTCACTAATAGGTTTAACAACCATGTTATAAAATAGAGAATAAATGTTCATCTAATTACATGTAAGATGCTTAATTTTATTTTGAGTTATATCAGGAAAACATTTTGGTACATTTCATTATATTTATGTATCTGTGTTTGGAGTTATTAGATGGGGTGTGTTTGTATGGAGTTTTATAAGAAAAATTTTGAGAATGGGTCAATGCACGGTTGTCACTCGGTTAGGGTAAATTGTGCGCACATCCCAACTAAACATGTGAACCTAGGAAGAGTGGTTCATGTGGCTGGTGCATGGTTTAAAAAACTGTGCACCCAATCCCAAAATAGAATGTGTCCCTATATAATGGGTTCCACATGGTTGGAATGATGTTTCTCCCAACCATGATCCCTATTCAAGAAATGATTCATGTAGTTTTTAATATTTTTAAAATTTCTTTTAAAATCCACCTGACCCCGAAAACACTGCCTATTCAACCTTGGCTCAGGAAATGATGATTTTGGGTTATCCAAAAGCTTTATGAAGGGGTTCCAAGGCCGTTTGACCTATTTTTTTCAATATTCAATGCTTGAATTGATGATCTAGTCTTCTCTTGTTAAGTGTATTTCATCCTGATGTTTCTCCCGTTCCTTTTTCTATCTTTACATGATATTTTTTCATTAGCGATGTCAATTTTTTCCTTAGATATAAACATATGTTGTGAGATGTTGATCTAGGATTGTGACTCTAAATCTAGATTTATGAGATCTGTATGTGTTTGATCTTTATTTTAGTTTAGAGATTTAGACCTAGAACATTTTTCAACATCATTGTGATTTTCGGATTTTGTGGATTTCTATTGGCTAACATCCATCATGTAACCAAGGTAAGAGGTCTGAATATTATTCCCATTGTCTTGGATTGGATATTTATATGCAAGATTTTAGAATTTCATGCATCTTTTTGCAATTGATTTCCTTTAACTGTGATTATTAGATTGACCAATTGTGTTATGGAATCATTGATGAAATTGGAAATTTATTGGGGAATTAATCATGAAACTAATGGGATGCCCGATTAGATAATTAATGTCTGGAATTGATTATAATTGGCAGGGGTTATAATACTGATTAATAATCAGGCGATTAATTACAAGATTTTGGAAAGACTAAGTTGAGATAATTTTTCTATATTAATTATGTTACATTAATAATGTGGTTTAAAATATTAATTTTGTGATTAATTATAGAATGTTGAGATAATAAATAGATAAATATTTCTGGAAAATTAACTATAGAATATGAATTGATATATTGATTAATTAATTTATGAATTAATTTATGGTTTGACACCCTTAGTTAATTAATTATTAGACTAAAGGAATGGATGCGATTAACTAATTATTGAATTAGTAATGGGATTAGGGTGGATAATTAACTGATAAATTTATTATGTGATAATGACTGGGAGAATGTTCATTCTAAATTGAAAAGTAAAAATGGTAATATGGTCATCATACTTATGAATAAATAGAATAGGAACATGGTTATTCTAAATTAAGAACTATATAGGGTAACATGGTCATTATACTTATGAGTAATGAGAAAGGAAAAATAGTCAATATATTGAGGAGAAAGCATGGTAAAATTTTAATTTTACATACATTTGTGATATTGGTAAATTTTCAATGTGCCTTATAAATGTGAAATTAAAGAATGAAAATAATGGCGCTCTGAGTTAAGGCCTCACATGGGAATATTTGAACTATGTAATGAGTTGAATCAAGTAATTAGATATCATAGCATATAGAATACTTAGAGATTAGGATAGAAGCATGTATTATGATTTGGAATTACCAAGGGAACACTTCAGGATCTGGTATGAGATGAAGGTTGTATTGAGGTAAGGGTATCCATGGGAACCATAGTGTTTATGTAGATCGATAAAAAAAATGAAATTGTGATAAAATATTAATTCCAAATCGGCTTTTTAAAAATCCAAAAAAAGTGATTTACAGGCCTTATAAAACATTATACACTATCTTTTGACTAGAATTGTTGTAGACACCATTGGCAGTGGCCTACTAAGTTGTACTCACACCCTATTATGGATGCCTAATCGTTACCTAAATAGATTATATTGTAGTATAACTGGATAAGGGAAAATGCCATTGGATGGATTTCTGATTTGGGGATGAAGCATGGATGAGGGGAACAAAAATGGTTTCAACCCGTTTGGGGAGTTTTAGTTTCATTACATTTAGTTTTATTCTGGAAACTTGAAACTTGTAATAAAATATCACGTTTTACCTTTATGTTGAGTAATGTATTTTTAGATTACTTATCTTGTGACAAGAGTATTATTCTTGTTATATATACTTCCACATTTGTTATTTATTTTTGCTGGTATTTTAATCAGATAAATTAGGGTATAGTATCCCTATTGAAGGTTCTGGGCACAATGTATGTGTGGTTGGGATGACAAATAACATTAATTTTTACCGTGATCTATGATTATTACAAGATCAATATGATGATGAATTCCAATTTCCATGAAAAATAATAAATTATTTAGATAAAGATGAAAGAGGGCCAAAACCTTTAGTGAGGATCTTTCACATTAGGTTTATAATTAATTTAATTTATTTCTAAAAGAAACGATACCTGCATCTTCAGTATTTTCATCATTAATTATGTTGATCATCTGAAATGACCCTTCTGGATTGCCGCATTTCCCATGTAAGGATACAAACTTTAATCCCTCTAGTAGTGATCCACACATGCTCTGATGGCCTCTGATCGACACCACTCGTTCTCCGAGTGCTAGCGTGTCGAAATGAGTGTCATTTGTTGTTCATTCATTATAGTTTGTTCTTCGGTATAGAAGAACATCTCTAATTCGTTAGAGGGTCAATAAGAGGATTCAATTAGTCATTGTTTAGCTCAATAATTCACAATTCATTGGGCATGCAGTTCTATTCTTGGTACAATAGAAGTACATTTCTATTTATCAACATAGGGAATCAGTTACAATAATTAATTATGTAATAGTAATTAAAAACATTCATAACCTCCGATAAAACCCAATATTTTAATAATAATACCACATATTTATTTATGGTGTTCCAACTTGCGCAAAATTGAATTATAAATAAAATTCTTCATCCCAATATAATAGCATCATTATTATTATTTTAATGTCTTCCTGCTTGTTAAATAATTATTTATCATCATGCCAATAATTATTTTATGGTCTGACTGGGATTGGTCTTCTCAAACTTCACTTCTGTTTATTGAACACCAGAATAAATACATAAATATGTTATTATCTAAAATAAATATTTAATTTTCAAACTTGTAAATAAACATTTATAACTTGATCAATAAAATAAATATATATATATATTACCCACAATCTAGTGAATAAATAATTATTTAATTTATGCAATCAATTTAACTTGAATAAAATTATTCCACTATCTTGAGAATAATATTTATTTCATTAATGAAATTCAAACAAGAATTTAACTGAGACAACTAGAAAAACATAGTGTGACACCATCTAGGATTATTTCTCATTGGCACTAGGCGACCATTCCTAAAGTCCAAGAGTACTATCTAGAAATGGGTCAAGGGACCTAGGTAAAGAACATAAATTCACAACAAAGACATCCAAATATGAACACTCTTTGTGTAACAGAATCCATTTGTCTCAATATCTCCTCAATAATGATTCATGATAGTGTCATAAACCATTATGCATGATACATCATTCTTGGACTACCTAAAATTAACTCGTCATTACCCCATGGCCATTGAATTTCGCGTTATGGTTCTATTTCTTCCAAAGGGACGGGATATTAACATCCATAAATGGAAGGGACAAGTACTTCATTGAATTATCCATTAATAACTTGCCACTCACGACACACCCAACGTACCCTAATTCTCACCAACTATCTATGTGACAGTTTTCATTATTAAATAAAATAATACAATATGTGACATTTATTAGTGATAATATTAAATTCTAAGGATCATTACACACTCTTGCAGATGGGAATATCTGGTGACACCTAAACATGTGGAATTCATACTATAGGGTTCCATTCTAAAACTCTCCCATCTTGTATATTTCTATGTACGAACCTCGTGAGAGGAAATCACATCTTCTTTAGAGTATTCTTACGTAAAATTATTTATACAATGTGCCCCATTATAGTATTTTATCCAACAACAGAAGTATTTTTGACAATATTATAATAGCATTTCAAGATCTCATCATTGCGGGGAACTACCAAGACCTTATCAAGGAAACAAATACTATAGGACATTATTACATCACAATCATGAAAAACTATGAAAACAAATATAATACTATTTTTGATATTTAAACACATTTAATATCCATGTAAACAAAAAATAAAAAATTTGTTCTAGGAATCCAACTCTGACAAACCTCCCCATGGGCTAGAACCAAATGCCTATGAAATTTAGTCTGCTAGGCCTCACATGATGATCAGGTTTTTGATGAGTCAATGATTTATTCAATGGTTACTCCACATTATCTTCCATGGAAATACAACTCACCGCATCTTCACTTATCTGAGAAAAATCCCTCAAGAGATGACACTTCTTCAGAATGTGCTCCATCCTCTAATGTGAACTTAGCTCTTTAGTAAGAGCCACTATTATAGTATTAACACAGTACAGTGACATGGGATCTTCACATCTAGGTATCACATCCATCTCCTGGATGAAGATTCATACCCAAAAAACTTCTTTAGCTGCCTCAGAAGTTGCAATATACTCAGACTCTATTGTAGATTCGGCAACCACGCTCAGATTTGAGCTCATCTAGCTCACCACAACTCAATTCAAAGTAAAGATGTATCTTGTTTTTCACTTTATATCACCTAGATCATTCTGAAAACTAGAATCATCATATAATATGATGTCTAGTTCATCATCTCCTTCTTAAACAAGGAACATATCCTTAGTATTCCACAGATACTTTAGGACCATCTTAACTACCATGCAATGGTGTTTACCTAGGTCATCTTGATATCGTCCAACCACACTATATGATTAGGTGCTATCCAGCCTAGTACATAGCATGTCATACATGACTAACCCAATTAATGATGTGTATGGAGTCATTTCCATCATCTTACTTTGCTCATGTGTCTAAGGACACATTTTTTGGGAATTATGAATGCAATGTGACGCAGGGAACATTCCCCACTTGGATTGTTTCATACTAAATATCTTTAGTATCTTATCCATGTATATACTTTGACATTGGCCCAAAAATCTCTTGGATCTATCATGATGGATCTTGATCCCAAGATTATATGGTGCCTCTCCCAATTCCTTAATAGATAAGCATCGATTCCACCATTCCTTAACATACTGTAAGATTGGTATCTATTTTCTAATAAGTAATATGTCATCAACATATACTATTTTTAAAATGACAGCCCTCCCACTAAACCATTTGTAGACACAAGGCTCACATTTAGTATTGATAAATCCAAATTCTATTATGGCATTATAAAAATAAATTTTCGATGACCTAGATTCTTCCATTATTCTAATAAAGGATTTATGCAACTTGCATACCTTATTGACATTCTTTGGAGTCATAAACCCTTCAAGTTGTGTTTTGTAGACATCTTCCTGAAGGTTCCCATTAATGAAGACTATTTTAAAATCAATTTTCCAAATCTCATAGTCAGGGTAAGAGATGATGGACAATTAAATTATTATGGATTTTAGCTTTCAAACTCGTGAAGTGGTTTCATCATAGTCAATTCCTTGATGCTTCTTAAAAGCTTTTGCAACCAGTCACACCTTATAAAAATTGACTTGTCCTTCCATTTCTAGTATCTTCTTGAATAACCATATCTAAATAACTTTATTTACATCAACTGAAGGATCTACCAAAAACCAGACTTGGTTTTGGTACATGGAATCCATTTCATAATTTTTGACATCATGCCACTTGGCCACATTGGTTCCACTTAATACTTCGATGTTAGTTAGAAAATCATTATTATCAACTAATAACGAGTAACCATCCTTGGTAACAGGAAAACTGTATCATTCCATTTCTCTAACCTATCGTATAATCCCAAGCATTTCTTATGTCTCTGGAATAGTTCTTTCTTCCATGGGGTGTTTTGGAATCTGTTCATGTACCAACTCTTGTGTACCTTGAACCTCAACAACTTCAAATTCTATCTTGATCCCACTGTCTCTCTTGGATATGTTCTACCTCTCATGTAATATTGTGTGTCTTTCCACTATAAACATTTTTTCTTGAGGGGTTGTGTAGGTAATATCCCCTTGTTTCCTTAGGGTATACTATAAAGGTACACCGGCTGCCTCAGGGTGTATGTTTGTTACCAGAAGAAGATTTAACAAATGCATATATTCCCTACACATGTAAATTCAATAGTGTAGATTTCATTACACTCCAGAACTCATATGGAATACCATTTAGCGATTTATTTAGTACATTTTTTAGTCTTCTCACTTCTATTTGTAACACATATCCCCAAAAGGATAATGTAAGACTCGCATGACTCATCATTGATCTCCCCATGTCCAACAAGGTGTGGTTATTACTTTATCTCACACCATTCCACTGGGGCATGTAAGGAGGAGTGAGTTGGGATTAGATCCCAAATTCCCGTAAGTAAATAATGAAGTCTTTATTAAGATATTCTCCACAATGGTCTAATCAGAGATTCTTAATCTTCTTACAAAGCTGGTTCTCAAATTCAATCATGTATCCTTTGAAGTTATCAAAAAATATGAAAAAATTATTATTAAGTAGACATCTCCAAATCTACTAAAATAATCAGTTAATGTTATGAAGTATGAGTAACCTACCCTCTATACCACTAGAAATGGTCCACACACATTGGTATGAACAAATTCAAGATGCACTTTATCTATTTCTCCATTCCCACTAAATGGGGATTTGGTCATCTTTCCTTGTAAACATTAATGACATATTCCAAGTGGTTTTAGTTTAATAGAAGTTAAATATCAATCTTGATGTAACATTGTCATGTATTTCTCATTTATATGACCTAGCTGGTGATGTCGAGGTTTGGTGTGGTTTGATTCTTGTGAAGTATCATTTTTAACGATTGCCATTACTTAGTTTGTGTAATCCAACACGTAAATATTGTTGTATAAATGTGCCCTACCTAAACAAATTCTATCATTGTAAAAGAATCATAATTCAGATCCAAACATTAAAAAAATCCATCTCCATATAATATGGGTACAAAAATATGGTTTTATGTAACAGATAAAAAATAATAACAACCCTTCAACACCATGATCATCCTAGTAGGCAATGTGAGGTGGTAGTCCCCGACAGCTACAACAACAAGTATGACTTTATTGGTTGCTTGTAGATCTACCTCCCCTTGGTCAATCTTCATAAATTTACCCCATTCAAGTATTTGGATACATATGTGAGCACCACATGCAATATCTATACCCAATTTTTAGAAATAGAAAGATTGCATTAAACAAAAAATGCACCTGAAGCTTCCCCTTTCATATTAGGCTCGGAGTAGTTTTTCATCCAATGTTCCTTCATTCCAAATATGAAACTAATCTCCACTTATTCTGTTGGCTCCCCATTGACATTATTTTTCTTGGAAGAGAATGAAGAATATTTTGGCTTAATGCTCTTTACCTTACCTTTCCACATATTCACCTTAAGGGAAGAAGGCTTCTCAGGCATTATATCTTTGATTACAATGAAGAAACATATAGGAATATCTGATAGAGACATATCAATGTTGATCATTTTAAAATTAACATCAAAGGTGGAGAATCTATGGTGGATTGATGCGATAATTAGATTGGTGCCTAGTTCATTAGGAATATTAAACCCAATAACCTCTAGGCTCTCAATGTAGAAAATGAACTTGACAACATGAGGCCTAGTTGGGGAACCCTATCCAAGATTACTCTAAAAGAGTTCCATAGAGATCTAAAACCTTTCTAGTCTTCCTCTCTCTGGGTAAAGACCAAGGTGGGGCTCATGCATTCTGTATGTATAAAACTTTTCTTGAGACTTCATGAGATCAATAGACATTGATGATAGCATCAAACATTGAACATTGACAGCATCATTACTATGTTTATCATAGACCAAGAAATCCTCATCACTCACCTCTTTGGCAGGTAAATTAGGTAATACAGAATCAAATACATAAGACTTACTTCTATGTCGTCAGATAACCTGATGGTGTCTAATCAATTCATGGAAGTTCCTACCAGTGAAGATGTTTCCTTTATCCAGAATGTATTGTAGGGATTTTGTGGTTGAAGATCTTGTCATTTGTTCTACAATTAAATGAACAGATCATTAGTACTTTCTTGATTACATTTAATGATAAATAATAAATTATTTTTATTAAGTCTCACACTATATTATCATGCCCTAATAGCACTCACAATTGAACTCAGAATGACTAGTTTCCATGACATTCTAGTTGAAAGCATCCATATTTCCCTTCCCATAACCCCTACAAGGGTTGGTCCAGGTATTTGAAGGTATTTAAGTATACAGGTCATTGCCAACCATGGGCTTGGAACTCTTGATCTGTTGAGTAGAATCCCTCATCATAAAATCATGACTTTGTATTTCCTCAACACTTGCCTCCAATATTACACCAATTCTAGTAAGTGCTACTCTTTTTGATGTAATATGATTTTATCAACCTGAAACCTTTTATAGTGGATTCATGTATAAACTTTTGTGTCCCAACAAGGGCTGATCAAACACATTGTTTTATTGAGTTTTTCTTTTAATCAAGTAATATAAGGGTTAATCTAATTTAATGTTTTATTTGTGGGATTTTTATCTCTTATGCATGAATTTATTATTATCATTATCACATGCTAGTTAATATTAAGTGAAACTTACTTACATTATTAGCCGTGCCTTGATAATATTTACACATACGCCTAGATTATTTTAGTTCCATCATGCATGCTTGTTTAATTCATTAATTATCTAATTGTGAAAACACATCCATAATGATAAACCATAAAACTAACGTATATAAAATAAATAAAATTTATTGTTCATGATCTTTTCTAATGGATAGTTTATCTAGAGGATGATAAACTCACCTTAACCTTTGGGTGAAACACCTTGAACCTTTTAGTATTGTGTTTATATTATTACACCTATCCACCTCTATATCTCTAGGAATTGGTATCATCTCGGCTCTAGCTATAACCACATCAACTAGCATCATAGTTCTATCTATTACATATGATTTTTAACTCACACACATGGGTGGGGTAAAACAAGGTTTTACATACACAAATCATTGGGTGCGCAGACCCTACATATTAATTAGGTAAAGGATCAAATGCCAATAAATTTAATTTAAATAAATTAATTAAAATAAGTAATACACATACAATGGTCATGGTCTAGCTCATGATCATATACACACGCAATGAAATTTACGCAAAAATAAAATTGGAATTCAATTATCTAATCTTTCATGTTTATGATAAGTCATGAATGAATCAATTAATTTTCATATTTAATTAATCAACCCTTTTATCTTAATCCCTTTTCTAAATTTTCTTAAGATTCTCATCCATCATAATTATAAACAAATAAATTCATTTAAAATTGTCTTTGTACTTAACTTTTACATTGGAGGAAACATGGTGAATTCATATTCATAACTACCCAATGAGTATAAATTAACAATATGCAGATGTAAAATTAAACACTTATATAAAATACCAATATCACTTGTTTTGCCTCAGCTTTACGCCTGAACCATGTTACACATATCTACAGGTTGTATATTATAATAATAATTTTTAATAATTCTTCATAATTTGGATGAGTACATAGCGTGTAGTTCCAACTACACAACTAGTACTATAATTCATTGTCCATCTGAACTACACGTCTGAGGATATGGTGTGTGAGTGTACATCAGAAGTCATATGAGAACAAAAAGTATCTTGTGGGCCACACACCCTATAGTATCTTCATTATATGGTCTCATCTATTAAAGTAGTGTACGAGGTACACGGTCCAACCCTAACCCAAAGTCACCACATGTCGTGTTCAGTGGCCCATGCGACATATAATCTAGAAGCTGTTTTCCACCTATTCCTGTTTAACAAACTGAGTCATTATGACCTTGATAAACTCTGATGTCAAAGATTGGTTTGGAAAACCAGAACCGATGCATTTAACCTTGACAACATCGTGTGTACTACCGAATACATGTCGTGTGTTCAGGTGTGGTACATACAAGAACCTTTGGCACCTCCGGATGAGATCCCCTATTTTATTATAATCAAAATTAAACAAAAATATCATCTATTTAAGGTGAACGAGAAATGAAAGAGGCGGAACATATATAAAGATTCATATTTTTAGAATAATTAATATGAATTGAAACACCCAAACTATTGAATGTTTATATTTTCATTGAAAAATTTAAATAATTATACAATGTGATGTAACCGGTTTGATCCCACATGAAGGTTCCAGGCATAGTGCAAGCATTGTTAGGATGACACCCATCTTTAATTATTACTATGAACAATGTTTATTTTGAGATCAATATGAAGATGAATGTCAGTCTCCACGGTCTAGAATCAATGATTTAGATAAAGATGGGAGAGGCCCAAAACCTTTAGAGATGATATTTCACATCAAATTAATAATAAATTTAATTCAATTCATAAAGAAAATAATACATAGAACTTTAGTATTTTCATAGATGAGGATGTTTATCATCCCGAATGACCCTTCCAAATTGTCTAGTAGTGATTGAGAGGATCCAAACTAGAATCCCTCTAGTGGTGATCTACATGTGCTCTGATGGCCATTGATTTACACTACTCATTCCCCGAGTGGTATCATGGTGAAGCGGGTGTCTTGTGTTAGTCGTTCTTGATCTTTTGTTTTTCGAACTTGAATAATGTCTTTCGTTCATGACAGGGGTAGTGAGAGGGTTTGAGAGAGAAATAGTTTAGCTCAACAATTCTCAATTCACTGGTCATGTAGTTCGGTACTTGGCACAATAGACGTACATGTCTATTTTTAGACATTGGTCTTCGGTTACAATATTTAATATCACAACATCAATTAATTACATTCATAACCATACAGAAAACACATGATTTTAATAATAATATTGTATCATTATAGATGATGTGCCAACTTGTGTAAAACAGAATTATAAATAAAATCCAGCGTCACAAAATAATAGCAGCTTTTTTATTATATTAATTTGTGCCAACTAGCCAAATAATTATTTACCATCTTGCAAATAATTATTTTACTATCAGACTAGACTTGGTCCAATCAAACACCACTTCCAATTATTGAACACCCAAATTAATAAAGAAATAATTTATTCTCATAAATAATGTTTTTACTTAAATAATAGTATAGAAATATTTATTAAATGTTCAATAAAATATATAAATATATTTTACCCACAATCCAGTGAATAAATATTCATTTACTTTATGAAATCAATTTATATTGAATAAAATTATTCCACCTTCTTGAGAATTATATTTATTCCATTAATTAAATTCATATAGAATTTTACTGAGACCACCAGAAACACATAGTGTGTGACTATATATGTTTCTTTCTTGTTGGAATTAGGAGAGCTTTGCTCCTTTCCAAGAGTAATATATAATAGAGGGTCATGGAATCCCAGAGAAAAAACATAATTTCACAAAAAAATTCATCAACGTACGAATTCTCACTCTGTAATAAAATCCCATTGTCTCAATATCTCATCAAGCTAGTTTCATGATAGTGTAATCAATATTTATGCTTGATACATTGTAAATTATCTACCTGAAATAAACACTTCGTTACACCATGGTCATGGAATTTGGTGGGAGGGTTTTATTTTAATCAAAGGGTTGAGATATAAAAAACCATAAATGGAAGTGTAAAATCTAACATTGACTTATCTATTTATAACTAGCCACTCGTGATGCGCCCAGCGTACCCGACATCCCACCAACTATTTGTGGGATGTTTTTCATTAGTAAATAAAATTGTGTGAGTCATGAAACATATTAATAATAATATTAATGTATAAGGATCATTACAAATGCTTGTAGATAATAAAATACGATTACGCAAAAACATGCGAAATTCCTACTAGAGGGTTTGTTCTCATAATCTCCCATCATGGAGATTACCAATTAAGAACTTCATGAGAGGAATTATCATCCACTTATGAGTACTCATACATTATGGTATGTATACTATGTGTCCCATTATTGTATTTCATCAAACATTAGAACTATATTTAAGATTATTGTTCTATCATTTCAAGGTTCTCATCATAGCGAGGAACTATGATGACTTTATCAATGCAACTAACACTCTAAGACATTATTACATCACTGTCATGAAGACCAATGAAAATTTTATAACAAGATGTTTGATATTTAAATATATTAAATATACATTTAATCAATGTACAAATAGTTGGTTCGTGGACACCAACTCTAACACCCATGACCGACTTACCAGACCCTCACTGCTAGTCTGCAGCCTATAGCTTATGGGGTGGTGTTCATGAGGTCATGAGGAGAACTGGCTTAAGGCACAATCTCGTGGCACTTGGGGTGTGACATTAAAAAGTGGTATCAGGTTTCATGTTTTTTTATCTTCTTTTGTCATACTATTTCGTGAAAAGTATATATGAGACGTGGAAGAGTCAGGGCTTCATAATTGGATCGTGCATAAGATTTTCCAACCAATGTACAGGGTAAAACCCATGTACTTATGGTGGGATTTTTGTTACTCTTATCTTTTGTTACAATTGAATATTATTTCACCATGGGAGATGCAACTGTGGTGTGATTTGATTATTTATTCAGAGAATTTGGATTATTGATTTTTGGCCGAGTATGGAACATGATTTTAGTATTCATGAATCATTCTAGGAACTCAGGGTTATTGCGACATGCATAATTTTTGGCATGCCTTGAGAAAACAGGTCGTGGAAAAGTTGTTGAACTTGAACTGTTACCTTATAAGTGTTATTATAATCAATCAATGGTGCCTAAAATGAACTGAGAAATCATTTCAACATGATTAAAAATTACAATATTTGAATGTATATATGATAAACATGACCATGATAGTGTTTTTACCCTTTTTAACAAAAAATATATGGTAGAATGTTTATGGGTAGTGAATGCACCTCAGTTTTGACGATGTGGTGAGGTGGGGGAAAAGGATTGTTTCTGATTTTTTCATCTCAGTTTAATATTATAAGTTTGGTTATGAGACCTGAGATGTGTTTTTGGGTTTGTAGATGGAGTATTCATCCCCGACTATTATTGAGGGGATGACCGAGTTGTGTCCCTAGGAATGTTTTTCCTGTTTGGGAACTTCATGCACTGATCATGGAAGCTTAATATGAAGGGGAAAAGTTTTTAGAAAACATTTCTACCTTCTTGGAATTCATGGAAGGAGACACCGGGTGGATTTTATAAAATTATATATGAGTTGAAAAGGTATTTTTAGTTGTTTCACCATTTGACTTTTGTTAGGGTGGGTGGGCCTAAGGGAGATAAATTTTGGGATAAATCTATATAGACAATAAAAGGCCATTTATAGGCATCATCTAAGAGGAGGGTCACATTTGATTCTTATATTCTATGGGGATCAGTGAAGTTATAGTGGGGCATTGAGGCATGAACTAGATATAATGGTTGTATGTTATTGAAGGAATTCATGGATAAGTTCTTATAACACTTATATCCAGAGACGTTGAGAGAAGATAATGATTTTGAGTTCATGCATCTGATATCGGGGAGAATTTCGGCAATGGACTATTATAGATTCTACCTATATCATAATTTCATATCTTCAATGTTAGAAGGAGACTAGGCATATAGAATGATACATTTTCAAGATGGACTAATATCTGTGATTAAGTCCCTAGTGAACATCCCCATGCTAAATAAGTTTACAGAAGTGGAAGATCAGGTTATATTGTTTTAGGTAACCTTAGGGAGACCTAAAATGATGGAAAGGTAGTTTTTATTTGATGATAAAGAGGTGAAACTTCTGAGAGTACGAAGGTCCATTATGAAAACATTAACCAAGGTAGTGGGAAGTAGAGTACACATACAAGAGGATCAGATGGAAAATACCTTATTGTGGTGATCTATCATCAGTGTGGTAGGGCAGGACACTATCATCAAAATTTTTCCCAACCACTAGTAGAGTGTTGATATTTTAGAAATATGGGACATATATAAAAATTCTACAGGTCGTAGTGACAGAATAGTATTGATAGTGTAGCTAGGAATATTCATAGTATGGTAAGAGGATCCTCTATACCATATCGGGTTCACAGTTGGATTTCTACTGGCTGAGGTGGTATAGGTATTAGATGTGGTGCATCTGGGTAGGAGCTCCAGCATATACAGAGTGGTGCTACATAGGGGACTCAGAAAATATCATAGGGAAGAGGGGATGCTTTTTTACCTGCAGCACAACCTATACTGATGGATAGTGAGTCTGGACCATTGATAATGACATGTGCTATTCTAGTAGATTCTACTTTTTCTGTTCCCTTGTTTGGCACTAGAGCCTCTCATTCCTTTATATATGCAAAATTGAAAAAGATTAGAGCCTGGTGGTGGTGTTTTTGAGCATGGTTATTACTATAGATACACCATTGGGAGTGCGGTCCAGAGATGTCTGTCTACTAAAGGGATATTCACTAGAGATCAAGGAATATATTTTTATATGGGATCTCTATATTTTTTAAATGAACGGATACAACCTAATTATTGGAATGGATTTGTTAGTTGCATACAGAGCCAGCATTGAATGTTGTCACTAGAGGGTTACATTTACATCTCCTAAGGGTGACTAGTATCTTAAAGACAGAGAGTGGGATATCCCTAAAGTACGACTAGAGTGAATTACATAGAAACTGAGGGAGCTAATAGTCCAATTTGGTAGTCATTTGTTGGCTGATGGGGATGTTTTGAAAGATTTATGTCCACCATTAGTGGATCTATTTAGGGATGTTTATTCTGATGACTTGTCAAGGATACCACCTAAGAGATATGTGGAATTCACTATTGGGATCATGTTATGGGATAATCTTGTATCTATTCCGCCATATAGAATGGAACTGACAGATATTCAAGATCATAAGACCTAGTTGGAAGAATTAGAGGATAAGTGATTTTTCTGTCCATGTATGATTCCTTGGGGATTACCGGTTTTTATCCCAAAAAGGGCAGACATGATTTGACACTTTTGTGTCGATTACCAGATGTTGAATAAAAGTAAGGTGAAGAGCTAATATCCTTATTTATGTATTGATGATCTATTTGAACAATTTAAGGGAATTTGTGTGTTCTCAAAGATCTAATTGAGATCAGGGTATCATCAGTTGAGAGTACAGACCATTGATATACCAAGTACTTCTTTTGTAAGTAGGTATGTCCATTATGAGTCTTCCGTAATTCCACATTGGTTGAAAAATGAACTAGTGGTGTTTATGGATTTGATTAATACTATATTTCATTTGTATCTAGAATAGTTTATGGTGTTGATTTTGGATGAAATCATGGTGTACACCAAGACTCATGATTATTTTCCCAATGTCTTGACATCATCCTGAGTACAATGAAAGAGAATCAGCTATACACAAATCTACTTAAGTGTCAATTTTTTATTGATCAGGTTCTCATCTGGTGGAACATCATCTCAATGGAAGGTTTGTTAGTAGACCCATATATGGATTAGGGAGTTGTTTCCAAGGAGAATCTCAAGAATATTCGTGATATCCTAATATTCCTGGGACTAGCTAGATATTATAGGAGATTCTTCCATGCCTTTTCCCATCTGGATGCACTACTTTTAAGATGGACCCAAAATGGATTAATGTTTGACAAACTAGAGTCTTTTGAGAGATATTTTAAGGAGTTGAATATGTGTTTAACATAAAAACCGTTTTTGATCCTACCTGAGTTAGGTGAGGAGTATACGATTTATTGAGATGCTTTTCGAATTAGACATTGAGATGTGATGGTTTAGGGAGGTAGAGTTGTGTCATATGGGTCTCCAATGTTTAGGCCTCGTGAATAGAATTACCAAATGTAAAACCTTGAGTTAGCAGGATGTGGTTTATGATCTTAAGTGTTGGAGACACTATCTTTTAGGATTATAGTTTATAGTCTATACCAATTACCAGTGTGTGAAGTATATATTTTTGTAACACCTTGAGATTTTATGAAAAATATTATTTTTAATTTCATTAATGTCTTCTGTTATATGCTACACTAAAAGGAGCTTTCACAACACACATCTCTGACCTGGCTTGAATTACACGCAATCGTGACCTTCCATGATAGCGTGTATTGTACGCAACACCAAGTTTCACTAAACAACGATATGCTATTAAAATATTATTAAAAATTTCTGTTATGAATAGTAATAACCACTTTTTGAAATTTTGTAAATTTTATTTTTCAAAGTGGATTTCATTTTTGGATTCGGAATATCAAAATTAGCTTAGTGTGAAATTTTGGTAATTTTCGGATAACATTCATATTTTGATGAATAGTGGAAATTACTAAATTTTAATTAAAAACAACTTTTTCAATCGAAATAATTAATAGTGATAAATTATTAATTTTAGTGGTTTTAAAGTATATTTAGAATATATTTTTACAATTTAATACAATAATGGTCATTGGATGTAATTTCACATTTAAACCACTTATAAACAAGTTTCAATCTTTTGATATTTATTATCTCTTAAAAACACGATATTTGTTTTAACGACGGGAATTAATTTTTAAATTAGTTAATGCAACTGATATGTTTTGAATTTGGAAAAATAGACATCATTTTTGAGTTCATAATATCATATATAGCTTAGGCCTAATTTTTGGTATTTTTCTGAAAACTTTCAATTTTTGATGAATAGTGAAACCACTAAGTGGTAGTTAAAAAAACTGAATTGTTCATAAAACTTAATTTTTCCACTTCTGTGAGTGAAATTTAGAAAATACAAGAGACACGGTTAATATCAAGGACTAAAATGTGGTTCAATGAGATGAAAATAATTTATTGTGAATAGTAACTTTGTACTTTTTTTACCACGGTTAAAAGTAAATAGGGTAATTAAGGGTAAAGATGATATTATTATTACCCTAACACATGTCCTAATTCTATTGGATAAGTGTAATTCGACCAAAAACAAACTTAGGAATAAAATATGACCATTTAGGCCCACTTGGATTAGATTAGGACATTTATTATTAATTTATTTGAAGAAGGGTTAAAAGAGTTAAAATCAAAGTTTATTTATGGGGTTATACATAAGATAAATTCGACTATAAATATTCATTAGAAAGATAAAAAGATTTCCTACATAATGGTATTTTATTTTTAATTTTTATACATTAAATAATTTAATTTATTTATGACACAATGATGATGCAATAATTATCTTATTAATGAAATATTGACATAATTGATGTTATAAACACCCAAATAAATGTAATTTTAGACTTTTTATAAATTCCACTAATTTTATAGGTTACTATGATATATTATTGTTGATTTAATAAACTTGGTTCGAACATATAATTCTGTTATGACTTTCACAAAAATCATATATCAAATAGTGTCAAAATTGACACAAAATAGTTTTTAAATCAAATATTATATTATTAATTGTTATTTTATTCCTAAAAATCTAAGGTTCGGCCAAATGACTTAGATAAGGATATATATATTAATAATAAACAATTTGGGGATCGTTTGGTATGTTATAGTAAGTGTATTAACCATATAGTGTAAGAAAACAAAAAGACACGGTAAAAGGTAAATTATTTAACTTAAAGTTAAATCTAATTTATAAGGTTAAAATAATAACCTAAACTTGTCTAAATTCTATTGGTTGATAGGATTTCGACCCATCCCCACTTTAGCTTCGAAATAAGACCGTTTGGAACCATTATAAACCGATTTTGACTTTAATATAAAATAATATTTTGAGATATTCCTAAGGTGCCCCTCTCCTCCCTTATAAAAGGATACCTCCTCCCCCTCCTCCTCACACCAATTTTAGCACTCATGCTCGGACAACCCCTGCCAAAATCCCTTCCCCACTTCCCTAGAATAATCCTAGAGGTCATGGTCTTATTCAAAGACCAATCTTAGTTTCCTAAGTGGAGGATTCAAAGAGGCGTTTCAAAGAAGAGGTAATATCCATTACCGATCTTTTCAATTTCTTTCTTCTTGAACATATTCTTCTTTAGTTGTTTCATGACAAAGTAATAACATAAGTATTACTTACATACTGATATTTTATTATAAATATGAAACAACCATAATTCACCTTCTATCCATCCTACGGAAAAATGAAATCACCGTGCGTGCGTACGTACGGAATACCGTCTCCATGACGCGATGAGATTCATTCTCAATGATTAACCATTCATGAATGATTATAAAGTATATATAATAAGTACTAATGAAATATATGACATAATAATGATACTGGATTTATGTAAATTTATAATTATGTCATCTACTTAATTCCATTCACTTCAATAAGGAAACGAAAACAGCGTTCATGCGTACATACGGACTACCGTCTCCATGAACGGTGTATTTCATTCCATTTATCGATATTATATATATATATTATATATAAATCATGTTTTAAATTCTGGATATAAGTAATCATGATCCAAGTAATCATATTAATAATTACAAGTTAAAAACATGAACGACAAATGAGACGATTTTACGCAAAACGCTACTTTAACATGAATTTACAAAAGAACAGGTAATATAAAGTCATAAGTGGACCATATATGATATAATAACAATGAATATGATTCTGGAATAAGTAAATAACATGATTTAAATCATTATACAGGAGTTTCGGACACTTACAAAGCAAGTCGGACCTAAGGTAAGGGAAATATCACAATCTCATTTTTATCTGAGATTGTTTATACTTTGGCATTTACTGAGGTGCATTTTATCATCCACATCCATGTTTCCACGATATGTAATATAATTTCCATTCACCTTCAATTTTTTAAATCTTATTTTACCCTTCGGTGAGATTTTAGTAAAAGATATGAAAGGAATCTTTTTTCGTTTTTCGTACGAGGTACTTTTTTTACTTTTCCGAAAAAAGTACGAGAAGAATGTTTTTTACTTATACGGCATGAATGGATTTTTAAAACATTATTTCCAAAAATCATCCTTTACAAGTTTTAATGTTTATTTTTAATCAACTTCTTTTAGTTTAGAATTGTACGACATGTTAAGAAAGAAAAGTTTTTTTGAAGCCGAAAGGATATTTTCCTCAAGAATGGAGTTCAAATGTTTTATCAAAATTATTTTCCATCTAAGATAATAAAGGGTTCTGTTTCTTTCCCTATTATTACATTGATTTTATTATGTTGTGATGGAATTATATTTTTATGAATCCCTTTATATTATATGAATTGTTTTATGATGTCACGATGTTTATGATTCCCATTTTTGTTACATGGGTTATGCTATGATGTATGGTTTATGATTTTGTGGCACACATAAGAATGGTATCATTATGAGATGGGTGGGACCTATATCTCCCTACAATGCATTGGGTAAAGATTTTATATCTCATGAGATAGGCATGGCTGGAATGGTAGGTTATACCGGTTCAGTGAAACAGGACTGAAACGAGGGTTACTCGATTCAGAAAGGGACTTTGTCCACTAAGATAGTCTTGGCAATGAGTCTTGACTAACAAGAAAGGATTCTCTATGATTATGTAAGTATGCCACAAAGTTTCATGTTTTAAGTTATGATTATTGTGATTAAATTTCACTACAATGATTTATCCCATGTTATGATATTATGCTCTCTTTTGCAGGTTAAGATTTCCAAAATTTTATGTTCTTATGAATACGATGTGATTGATATTTCTTTTGATTACCCTTACTGAGCATTTGATCTCACCCTTTTATGTTTTCTTTTCCCCATGATATAAAGAACGTTTTTAGGTAAAAAAAGGAAGATCTTTATAGGAGATGTTGAAGATCTTTCACCACGATTAGAATATTACGTTCCGAGTTTCCAAATACACTAAACTATTACGATCCTTGTGTGTGTTTTTTTTGTTATGTACTAAGTATTCCACAAATGTAATGTAATGTCCATGTATGTCAGGATTCAGGTCTCTACAATTTTCATGCTGTGATTTTGAATATTTTGCATCATTTACAGGATGAGTATATGAAATCATTCACTATTTAACTGACAGATATGCTTATAAATGGAATTTTTTTGGCTGGTTCCTTGAGAAGGAAATATCAAATCATATGGTTCATTAGTCGAGTGGAGAGTGAAAGATGATGGTGTTGCTGGGTGAAATGCATGTGGTGGTTCAAAAGTGTTAGGAGTAGATGACATTGGTTTCTGTTGCAGTCAAGTCTATCCTTTTGATATGGATCATGGATTGATGATATGAGGATCCAAAGAGATTTTCCTTGATGAAATTATTTTAAGGTGGGGATACATATTCAGAATGGCTGATAGATGAAGATGAGATCATATATTTGAAGAATGATTTGGTGGTACCTACGAGCATGCGAGAGGAGCTCGTGAGGGAATTACATGCCTCGAAATGAGTAGTGAATCCATGTGTAACCAAAATTTACCATGACCTATGATGAATAGTTCGGTTTACAGGCACGAAAAATGAGATAGATGGGTTTTTGAAAAGATGCTTCACTTTTCAACCGGTGAATATGGAGTATCCACAACCTAGAGGTTTACTACAACTATTTATTATTCTGAAATTGAAGCGGGATGATGTGACCATGGAATTTGTGTTATGTCTTCTAAAGATTATTATGAATAATGAATCTATTTGGATCATTTTGGATTGATTGACAAATTTAGATAATTTTCATTCTATAAGGGAAACAATTATAGTAGAACTGTTGGGATAATTGTATACTGGAGAGATAGTCTATCTTCATGGAGTTCTAGAGACTATAGTTTCATAGTTATTCATCCTATACTTCACACATCTATAAGGTCTTACAAAAAATGCTTGGTGCACATTTATTATTTAGTATGCTTATGGACCCATAGATAGATGGGTTGTTAGAACATACAATACAGGTGCATGAAGATATGCTATGTGCATGTGATTTGGACTTTGGTGGATCTTGGGAAAATCACTTGGCTTTAGTGAAGTTAATATATACAAATATTTATTAGGAAAATATAAATTTGGAACCATATAATGATTTTTATCACAGGAAATGTAGATCACTAATATGCAGGATGGGGGCTGCTGAGTCAGAGTTGTTGAGACTATGTCTCATGTAGGAGACATCTCAGTTGGTATAGTTGATTCAGAAATGTATGGAAATTGTTCAAAGTACATATAATTTGTTTGTGGATAGATGGAGAGAAACCCTAGAGTTTAAATAGGGTGATAACATATTCCTTCTAGTGTCACCTAGGTCAGGTCCTCGTAGGATGTAGAGGTAGGCCAAGTTAGTACCCATGTTTGTTGGACATTTGAGATATTGAGGAAAATCAGGACTATTTCATAACTATTGGCTCCTCCATTGAGATACTGGGCTTTGCATTATTTATCAATGTATCACAACTTTTTAGGTATCACCCCAACCCTTCTCATGTGATCGATGTGGATGAGGATGACCTTGAGATTGATGAATCTTTTGAGAACCATCTAATATGTGTGTTTGATCACGGTTTTAAAGTGTTGCAGAGAATGACCATGCTGATTGTTTGTCTATTATAAAAAAATTGGCATGTACAAGGGGAAACATGGTAAAGGGAGGATGATATGAGGGCTCAATGGCCCATTTTTTTGGCTCAAAATCGTAGAGATGTTTGGGAGTGTATCTCAATGAATATATGGTATCAGGTTGGTAGAAAGTAAGATACATTCTTATTCTAGAGTTAACATAGACTCAAATTCAGTTACCTTATGTTTAGTTTAAGTAAATTTTTTGGAGTTATTTTATACGGAGTTATTGGGTGGAGTTTTTAAGAAAAAGATACGAAAATGGGTCTATGCATGGTGGGCGCACAATTAGGGTAAACCATGCGCCCAACCCAGATGACCGTGTGAACCCAGGTAGAGAGTTTTTCATGGCTGTCACATGGTTTGAAAAATCATGTTACCAAACCTTAGAAATCATGTGACCCTAGATAGTGACATCGTCATGGTTGGCGCACAATTTTTCCTTACCATGTTCCACTTTCCAAGATACCTTGCACGCAAATTTTAATTATCAATAAATTGGTTTTAAAATCACTTGAACCCCTAAAGAAAATACTATTCCATATTTGATCAGAGCTTGTAGATTTTCGGAGATCGTAGAGCTTCTAGGAGGGGTTCTAAGGCTATTTGACATCCTTTATTACTGATTCATTGCCTGAATTAATGAACTTATCTTATCCCAGTAAGTGGATTACATCCTGATTCTTCTCTTGATCATGTTTCTATAATTCCTCGATATTTTAATAGAATATATACTTTATTTCCTTAAATATAAATCTATATGGTGAGATCAATATCTAGGATTTATGATCTAGATCTATATTTATGAGATATTGTTGTCTATGATCATGATTTTGGTTTAGGGAATTAGATCCATGACATTTATCAATGTCATCATGTAGCTCAGATTTTATTGATTTCTATTTGGCAAACTTCCATCTACGAACCTAGGTAGGTGGTCTAAATATAATTCCCATGTTTATGGATTTGATATGTATATGAAATATTGTATAACTTATATAATCCATTAGCAATTGATATCCTAGAATTGGTTTTATTAGAATGAACAATTATGTTATCGATGCTTTATTGAAATAGATATTTAATTTTGGAATTAATCATGAGACTAAGGGGAAACCCTATTAGTAAATTAATTTTCGGAATTTATTATAATATTTAGAGATGGTAATTTTGATAATGTATTGGGTAATTAATTATGATATTTTGAAATGGATAAGTTGAGATAATTAATTGTGGATTAATTATGTGTTTAAATAATGTGGTTTAGATAATTAAATATTCGATTAATTACGAAAAGCTGATATTCTAATGAGATAATTAATTTTGGAAAATTAATTATTGAATATGAATTGTGATATTGATTAATTAATTGATGAAATAATTAATTATTTGAGGAACTTAGTTAAATATTGAGTCAACTGATGGAATGGATTTTCTTAAATAATTTTAAAATTAGTATTGGGATTGGGGTGGATAATTTATTGATAAATTAATTGTGTTATAAATAATGGTAACATGGTCATATTATATTGACAAATACAAATGGTTACACAGTCATCCTACTTATGAGTAAAGATAATTGGACCATGGTCACTCTATAATGAGAAGTATACATGGTAACATGGTCATTATACTTATGAGTAAATAGAATGGGTACTTGATCATTCTATTTAAATGTAAGGATTGAAACATGGTCATCTGACAAACATTTGTTACATTGGTAACATTGTAAATGTGTATTATAAATGTGAAATAAATGAATGAAAATAATTGCACACTAAGTTAAGGCCTCACACGATAATATTCGAACTCCGGCATGAGTTGAATCTCGTGTTGAGACATCATATAACCTTGAATACATAGATATTTGGATAGAATACGGTATTAAGAAATGTTATTACATAGGGAACACTTTTGGCTCTGGTAAGAGATGATGTTTTTATTGTGGTATGGGTATCCTTAGGAATGCTGAAGTTAATGTAGTTAGATAAGAATTAATGAAAATGTGATAAACTATTTATTATCGTGTTGTACATATTTACGTATAGAAATGCATGCAATATCGTTTGACTAGACTTATTTTAGTACCTATTGGTGATGGCCTACATTGATTACTCATAACCTATTCAGGCTGCTTGATCAGTACCCAAATAGATTATATAGTTTCAGAATTGGATAAGGGCAACATCCCTGAGATAAAATTCTTGATTTGGGTATGGAGCTTATATAAGTGGAATAGACATGATTTGGAACCCTTTTGAGGAGTCTTAGTGTCTTTAAATTTTTTTGTATTGTATATACATGACACATTTATTGGAATTGAATGTTTACCATTTCAGTTGAGTATTTTATATCTTATTTGGTCATCTTGTGACAAGAGTGTTGTTGTATTTAATAATGATTCCGCTTTTGTTATTTATTTTTTCCGTGGTTTTACACTAATAAATGATGGTATAGTCTCTCTAAGATAGACGTACCAGACCCTCAACACTAGTCAGTAGCATCTAGCATATGGGGAGGCTCACATGAGTTCATATGGTGAAATGATTCATGGAACCGTTGCATGACACCCAGGTCTAGATGTTACATTATAGATCACTAGTTATATTATAATTACAATCAAATTCCCACTATGTGTCTTGATTAGAAACTCCATATTCATCTCTTCAAGGTATGATTCAATATTCAAGAAAAATATTAATGTTAGTGTTTATCTGGACTCAAATATCAGGAGTTTATGATCAAAATATCTGATATCGTAATTTAACTGATTCCAATTTAAGTTTTAGTAATTTCATAATCATGGAATTTCTCTCCAAACATTTTCTTATATAATTTCACTTGATTATTTGGTAATTTCCTTCAGTAGTTCCCCATATCCTTATAGTTTAAGAAGTAGATATTAGTAGATTATTTATTTCCCTTTCATTTATAAGGCTAGTGGAAATTATCTCCACACACGGAATTAAATCTCATTCACTTTAAGAATTGTCTAGGATGATTATTTCTATAATTACTAAATTTCATAAGTTTCATCCTTTTCTTTAACTAATTTAACACATTTTTCCTTAGTTCTCAAACATTATATTATTTTCCTAATTTATTTTGAATATATAATTCTTTTATAATTATTTCTCAATCCCTATGTCACATGAACGATATCATAAATTTTTGAAAAAAATAATAGATTATTTATCTTTTATGGTTTTTTTTAATCCCATAAAAGAAAAAATAAATCTTTCATTCTAGTCACATACATATTTTATATCATGACTTGAAAATCTATTATATATTTCTTCATAATCAAAAAAATTACTCTTCCTTATATATTAAATTAGTAAATTAATTTTCCATGTCATATTATTTCATTTTCAGAAAATGATTCCCATTTAATATTACATTAAAAGTATTATATTCTATTATCTATATATACCCATCTTACATTATATTTTGAATAAACAAACACCAATGATGAACATATATATTTAAATAATAGACCTCTAGAATAAACATTCCCTTCTCATTACTTCTTTAATCCATAGAATTATTTTCAAGGGATTAGATCCATCATTAAGTTATCAATGGGTCAATAGTTCCATTAATGTGTGTATGATTTGTTCACATGATGATTTCCAATAAGAATTCATCTTACTATGAAGTAATAGTTTTTTTATTATGGGGAATTCTATTAGAAATAACCTAAGTTATATTCCCTAATATTTTCTTAATTAACTCATATCCAACAAAAAACATATTGATTTTCTTATGAGGGAAATCCCTATGAAGATTATTGGTGTTGATATATTTTCCATTACATGAATTGGTGGTCATCTTTATGTAATATCATATAATCCATTAGTTAAGTCATTTATAATTTTTATCCATAACATAAATATACCTAAAAAGTTATTGAATATTCTAGGGGTTTATCATAATACTTATTATAGTTATGTTCTCCAAAAATATTGTTATTAAGGTTCCAACTAAACTTTTTTTCATTCAAACTGTAAATTACAATCTCTAGTATCTTAGAGCTATTGTTTTTTATAATACATTGGTACTAGATACATGAGAATGAATTCCAATGGATTGTGTAGTAAAGTAGTCTTTGTAGACTAGATTCTATCCCAATTTCAATAATTCTTTTAATCATAAATCATAACGTGTGAACTTATTAAATTATACTTAATCCTTTTAGTATATCATTTATATCATTAGAAAATCCATTCATTGTACCCTAAGCAAAGGAAAACATAATAAAATGTTATCACATATTCATAGTTATGCAAAGAGTACAGTAGAATATATCATCAATACCTATAGATTAATTAATATGATAGAGTAAAAAGTAATAAAAATTTTCTATATAATCGATGACCATGTCTATAAAATTTATCCATGGGAAAAAATTATTAATCTGGTGAAAAATTATAAATGACTTCATAATGATAGAATACATAATGTTGAACATATTAATCATACAATCAAGTCAAATTAAACAAAAAATTATGCATATTATGAATGTCTCTCTACAAATGTATATTACATACAATCATGAACTAAAAACCTATACATATTATATATCTTTAAGTCCCCCTAACCAAGACATCTTACATATCATCATGGCCACTCAACTTAGAATTGATAAATAAATAGGTAATTCATATGCTAAATACCCAAGATAGTTTTTCTCATGAGACATATGGATGCATCAAGGGTCTATAACGAACCCCACTCACCACTTATGCATTTCATATACATTAAATTTATATTGAATAACCATTATAACACGCAATAAATATTCATTATAAATCAATAAATGTATGTATTGAGTTAGGTATACAGATTGTCCCCTATCTATATAATATCATGATCATAATCTATCTAAATAAAGAAGAAACATGATATTATTAGGGAATATACCCAATGACTTATAATAATCTAATGATTTTTTATAATGATAAAGAATTTGTTTCTAATACATTAGATTGTCCCTTAAAATTACAGACAAAGTAAACATTTCTTTTAGAATTGTTTTTTAAATAAAAAATTCCCAGAATAATGTGAAAAAGTACCTTCTTTCAATAATCATAGAAAATTATAAAATAATATTGAAAATGAATAGAATCAATGATGTTAGGATAAGGTTTTCATCTAGTAGTCATTGAAAACATTATTTTTTCACACATGTAAATAATATTAAAAATTGACTTTTATAGAAATCATTGAAAATATACCTTTTAAAAAAATATAGTGAAATTAAAATTTGGTTAAAATTTACCATTAAAAAACATTGATGTATTAGTAATAAAATACTAAAAAATTTTAAATGAATATAGATATGGAGGGAAAATAGTCTAAAACATTTGAAAAAATGTTTCATAGAAAATTTACTTGCCATTTTTCAAATAAAAATCACTTTGAAAAATATATATTTATAATGAAGTTCTAATTACATGAGTATTAATATATTCATTACATAATATTTTAAACATGACGCATACAAATCCTATAAATGAATATTTCTTCTTAATTTGAAACATCTCCCAAATTAGTAGATTTGAGAAAACAAATCTCATACCTTCGATTCCTACATAGTCATACTTATTCCAACCTCATGTATAATAAATTAAAATTTTTATTCATTTATAAAAAACTGTATTTATTTCTATATTTATGTATACCATTTATCATAACATCTTATTTCCCAATTACTCTAATTATATATTAAAAGAAATTATTAACCGTTCTATTTCTCATGCATGTTTTGACTCAACGGTTTTGATCCTTAAACCTTGATCCTGCAATAATCCTATAGAAAATGTTATTGATGTGTCATAAGTATTATTTATATATTTAATAAACTTTTCAAAACTTACATTTATGGAGGTTTTGAAAAATAAAATATGTCTTTCATGAAGGCGGTAGTCCACACGTACACATGGGTGACTTTTTCATTTTTCTAATAGAGGAAGGAAAATAAAATAGATAAAGTTTTATGATTATTAAATTATAATATTAATATAAATTTTTTATTTATTAATTAAATCCATTTTTAATACCATCCATGTTAGAGTAAAATAAAAAAATGAAATGCATCATTCATGGTGGTGGTACCATGCATGTATATATGAGTGAGGTTACCATTTTCTAATGGATGAGAGAGTAAGAAGGTATATAATAAACTATCTTATAAAACAATAATTATGATATAAATATAATATATAGTCATTAAATACATCAATATAATCATTCATCTGATGCAGTGTGGAAAATTTAAATACATAACTTCGTTGAGGCGGTAGTTTTCAAGTATGTACACATGACATTTTAATTTTTAATAGGATAGAAAAGAGGTAGAAAATACTTGTTAAAACAATGTAATAAAATTATAGTATATTAAATATACTAATTTAAATAAATTTTTATGGTTATTAAATATTTTGTGGTGGTAAAAGGAGAAATTAAGTTGAAATAATTCAGTTAATACTTATACCACAAATTATGATATCTTCGTTTTGATTGAACTAAAGGCCTTTAGAATAGAGGTTTATGTTCTCAAAAAGGGATTGGGAATGTGTTATATGTTGTTCAAAGAGGTATCTGGGAATAAGTATTTGAGAAAACCTATGTTATAAGTTCTTTTTGAAAGGTGATATTATGGCCCCATTTATAGGAAAAAATTAAATGGTGTTTTCTAAAATAGAAATTCATGATGTGTATTAAAATCAAATTTAAAATTTACAAGTGGATAAAAAATTTCTATAGATAAAATGGTTTAGAATTAAATGTCCCACTTGTTATGTTATAATATTTTTTCAAAATTTAAAAAAATTAATATATTATTTCATAGCATTAAATATCCTTATAGACATTTTTGTAACTATTCAAATAATATTTCTTTTAAAACATCATGATTACAATGGAATATTAATAAACACTTAAACAATAAATCTTCCATCATAATAATATTTTCTTAACTCTATAATTCATCAAAAAATTATATCATTCAATTTTTTTAATATCATTGCAATGGACTGTGGACTTGGAGGTCCCTTACTTTGTGAAAATCTTGTTCATTGGGTGTTCTGGGTAGTCTGGGAGCCACGGTGAAGTTTGACCCCTAACGGTAGGCCTACCGGTAGCTTTAGCCTATCGGTATTAGGCCTATCGGTAGCTTGGTCTACTAGTAGCCACAGCCTACCGGTAGTTCTATCTACCGGTGGCTCTCAGCTACCGGTGGATCTCGCCTACCCCCACGGGGTTTTCCACTAGCACCTCCTTTTGCGCTAATTGAGTTTTTAAACTCTATCAGGACCCATTTATGTTTGTTTTAAAGCCCAGTAACACCAATAAATGGCGTTTAATTAAATGATTAATAAACTAACTGATTAATGAAGTAACGTGTGTGTGTGTGTCGGTTTAAACCACGGTACCCAATAATGACGTATGGGGCCGCGTGGTCAACCCACGATCCCTCTCCTTATGCGGTTTTTCATTTTTATCTCCATCGTCCCTAGCCCATATAAACTAAAATGGTACCCATTAGGTTTCTTTTCTTGATCACCCTCCGGTCGATTCGTCTGTTCATCTACTCGTGCTTGAGTTCCCGAGCTTGCAGTTTTGCGTGTCCCCTGTTCCTGGAAGTGTAAAGATAAACTTCGATTGTTGATTAACAAGTAGGGAATATATCCATCGTTTTTCCTTTTCTGTATCATGCGGGGGTGGGTGTGCTACTGGTTCTATAGAATTGGATGAACCAAACTCTAATAAAGATATAAACTGATTCTATAGAATGAAATGGGAGGGATGTTACCGATAATGTTTCTCTGTTTCTATCTTTTGATTATTGGTGGTCTTTCTCTATGCACTAATGAACCCTTACTACTGGTGATGTTTAAATGCTTGTACTTTGGCTGCTATGTTGTGTAATAGAATTTGTTTAATTACATACATCGGGCTAAATAAATTGAAAGCACCAGGATGGATACTTTCTGTGATCACCCTAGTTAAAGCATAGTGGAATTAAAATCATGGAGTGTGTTAAATGTTTTAAATATGAAAATACCGGCATGGGCATGCTTTGTGTTTTTGGTGGTGGTGTGGTTGTTTTTCCTTCACGGGAATTTTGTTGGGTGATGTGGGTGGGGATGGGATCCCCCTGTTGATATGGTTTTAGTGGTTGTGAATTTTATGGCCACGTGGTTACTTTTCATACATCACAAATTAGGGTGGGATCCTCTGTTGTTGAGAAACTGATGGATTCTGGATTATTGGGCAATGTCTCGGGGTTTTCTTTATTTCCATTACTTCGAGGGATTTCACTATCCCCCCTTAGGTTGCAGAAGGTGTAGACAGTATCATGGGGTTTTCATTGGTTCCAGTACTTTGAGATATCTTCCCCACCCCTTTTGTTATTGTGACTTTACAAGAGAACCGGGTGTGGATGTTGTTTTTGATGTTTAACTATTTGATTTCCTTGACTTTTACTTATTCTTGATAGTTTCCCAAGTAGGTGTAGGAACTTATTTAGACATTATTACTGAAAATGAAAACAATGATGGGACAAATGGGTTTTTTTTGGTGTGAGTTGTGACGTGGACAGGGGTACTGTTTTTGTTCTTTAGGCAGGCTGAAGAAAAACCTAAACTTGTGTGAGTGCTTATTATCTGTACATGTAATTGTAGTTTTGTGTTTCTTATTCACGCCCCATCCAATTTATGCACTTAGTGCCGAACACCCCCATTTCATGGGGGAGGGTGTTTTTTCAAACACTTCTATGGGTGTCTGGTTATTATCTCCTATGAGCTCCCTTTCCTGGATAGCCCAAGTATCTTCGAGCAGGTTGTGATGGCCCGAAGTCCATTATTAGCTCAAGAACCTTCGGGCAGGGTAGTCTGGTGGTTCTATCAAGTGTGTGAGAGTAGGTGGTTTTCCCAAGTGTATTTGGGATGAGGCCCAGGTGTCTTCGGGTGTGGAAGTGGTTGTTCTAGCCTAGGTGTCTATAGGTGTGGTTACGTGTGACAGTTGTGGCCCAGGTGTCTGCGGGCGGGTAGTGGTTGTTGCCTAGGTGTTTTCGGGCAGGATTTGGAAGTGGGACTGCGTGAGGATATGGCCCAGGTGTGTGCGGGCGGGGTGTAGCAGTGGGACTGTGGTGAGAATGGAGGGATTGGTTCTATGCATAGGATGTCTTCAATAACCAGTGGGAAAGTGGTGTGGGGTACCCAAACATCAATGTTCTTTTACTATATATTACCTTGCTTGTGTTATTTGGAATGTGTGACTGATGAGTGGGATGGATGAACTCCTTGATAGTGTTGGTTGTCTGCTTCTCACGGGGATTTAGTACGTTCTCCATCTTCTGTACGAGAGTCTTTGGTTTCTCCCTATTGAGTATACTTTTATGCTCACCCTACGCACATAAAACTACTTTCTGGTTTCCAGGAGGACATCAGGGATCACGTGGGACCATACTACCTTGGACCTTTGGGAGAGCTTCTGTTGTTGCATTTCTTTTCATTGTATTCTTTTTACCTTATTGGGTTTTGTGACTTGGATCATTTACTTTTGAACATGAATGTGGGAATGGTTTACCTTTTTGGCCATTAATTTTCTTTCAGTTTTGGTGTTGTTGGGTTTCATCGTCTTATCTCCCGATCCTATAAAACCAAGAGGGTAATGTCTTCCATTTGTGTGTGAATTCCATTCCCTTGGTGATAGTTTCCACTCTAGGACCTATTGAAGTTAGGTTTTAGGGGACATTATCCCCTCTTCAACTTAAATAATGAAGGGCTTGGCAATCCGCTGACCCTTCCCTCCTTTTGGTGAAGGCGGGTCGTGACAGAATGGTATAATAGGTGAGGTTTGAGAGATAGGATGGAGTATGGAGTTAGGAATAGTAAGGATTGCATGGGATGTTAGGGACACAGTTTTGGGTGACCTTGGGGCGTGAATTAGGCTAGGGAAGACCAGTTAGGACACGAGATTTTAGGGCCCCCCGTGATCTGATGCAAGGACTCTGGACCTACCGAACGACCAAGTGAGGCCACGTTGATTGCAAGGTAGAGACCCTAGGGAAGGTACATGCATCATAATGACTTGTGTTATCGTGTTTCATGAGTGTTTTTGGAAATTAAAAAGAGTAATATGTTTATGAAGAATTTAATAACAATATTCTTCACTACTAGGGCTTAGGCATTCCTTGTTTACCTTGCATCTATGGAACCTGGAAGGAAACCACGTGTGGTACGGGAGATCGAGGCCCAGGAGACTACCTTGGCCGATCAGCAGAGAGCTGATCAGGAGGAGGAGGATGACCAGTGTCAGAAGAAACATTGGGCTATACAGTGGCAGACCCTCGAGAAGTATGAGGGAAACACCTCCGACATGAAGACGAAAGGGTGGCTAGAAGAGCTAGTGATAGCCTTCCACCTGATTCGGGCCCCGACCGAGTACTGGGTTCCTCTGGCTGTCATCCAAATGCAGGGAGCGACGTTTCAGTGGTGGACGCTCTACTTGGGGGAGAGGAGAGAGGATGAGGTGGCATGGGATGACTTCGAGAGGTAGTTCCGAGTAGAATCCCTCTCTTCTACGATGAAGGTGGAAAAGAGGTAGGAGCTACTCTCCCTCCAGCAGGGGATTATGTCAGTAAGGGAGCTGGGAATCATGTTCAAGGACCTCATACGTTTTTCTCTAGACCATTTTCCCGACAAGGAGTCACGGGAAAGACATTTATAGGAGGCGCTCCGACCCTCCCTCTAGTATGTTGTTACCCCCTTTACACTCCCGACGTACTTGGAGGTCTAAAATAAGGCTGAAGTGGTGGTGAGGATGCACAATCTAGGTGGCGTGTCGCGAGAGGGGATCTAGCTGGGATCATTGAAGGGGAATGTCGTCAGTGTAACGGCCCAAAGTTTCATTAATGGAAATCACTCTTGATCTAATTAAATGTCTCTTTATGTTTATATAAAATGTCAACTTCTTTGGTTTTAAGTTTGGAATTTTTACCGTTGCTAATATAGTCGTTAGACAGTGATCACATGATTAATATAAATATAGGGCTTTAACAAATCCAATTTACTCAGACAAAAGAAATGATGGCCTCATCTAGTAGAATTGCTCCATACGAAGCCCATCTGTCAGACCTTTGAATAGAGGTGTCATCCTTGTGCATCGCTCTTGACCAAGCCCAAGCTGAGCTTCATCATTTCAAGCTCGAATAGGACCGTCTATGGGAAATGTGGAAGTTGATAGAGATTACCACTCGAGCGATTTTATCTGAGCCACCCCAAGAGTTTGTCACCATCGCACACCTTACCCTTAGGTCTTATGTGGCTATTTTAAGGGGTTATGTAACTAATATCTAGTACAATGTTCATGTATATTATTATTTTTGCATAATATTGAATATACCTCCATGTCATTTTTGATACATTGTAAATAGTTTTTAAAGTAAAATAAGTGTTTTAGTTATTATTTAATTAAGAATTATATTTTATTAAATTAAGGTATTTTTGAATTAAATAATATTTTAATAAAATATTATTATTATAATTAAATTAAGTTTATTATATATATAAATGATCATATAAATTTATGAATGAAATTATAATATTTATTAAGGTTTGAAAGCCATTTTTGTCAAAACCCGTGAATTTTCGTTAAATGTCGGTTTTTATTTTAAAAGTGAAAATTAATATATTTAGAAAATTATTTAAATAAAATAAATGTTACTTCTGGAATCAGGAAGTCGAAATTATCCAATGGTAAATTTTTCATAATTTTCTGAGATAGTCAAATTTTTTGGTAAAAATTAAATACCGTTTAAATATATAATGTGTTTTATGACATCATAATGACCCAATAGTGATGTAATAAGATTCTATAATCTTTATGTTCAGCCAATATATGTTTTAATATTAAAATAATGTTATCTTGGGTTTGTCTAACTTACTTTTCAAAGCATTAATGGACCTCTCAAGACTTATTAAACACCTTGTCATTTTAAATTATTTTCAATGGGAGTGTGACTCACCTCTACAAAATCAACCCTATTATTTTAACATGTTCTGAAATTTTCCTTATAAAATATTGTTTCCTATTCCCTTTTACAAAAAACATGGGCAAAAACCATGGGCTGGATTGTGTTTTGGATAAATTTAATATAAGGGGTCCCAAACATAAATAATAAAGAATTCCCTCATCTTTCCTATATAAACTGACCCTATCTCCCACTTCCTTTGCACTAAAACCCTTTGTAGTTCATCCAAACTCTTCCATACTCTCTATATAATCATTCCAAGGTGCCCCAAGCTCCCAATAAGCCTCTCTGAAGCCTCTCTCAAGCCTTTGGAAGCACACTTCCAAGTAAGGGTTTTTTCTTCCTTTCTCGTTTTTGTCCAATTTTCATTAAGTTGTTTTTCCCATTTAATTTCAATTATGAATGTTGGGGTATGGTTTTTCACCTCACTCATACTTCCCACTTTATGTTTGAAGTATGGTAGACCCCTTTCTCTCTCATTAAATACCTCTTATTTACACCCATTACTATGCTGAAATTCTGAAAGGAACTTCTCTCTCTTCTTTTAAATTCAAGAAATACTTTTGGATCGTTAATCTAAATTCCATTAAAATTGTTTGGAAATGTATTTATATGACCCCTTACTGTCCATTTAATTTAAATATGATGATACACCCCTTTATCTCTCCTCAACCATTTTTATGAATTTTTATGTCACGTCGTTACGCTGCCAAAATCACACCAATTTTCTAGGCCAATGCCAATGTTTAGTGAATACCATGCCCATTTCTCCATCAAGGGTATTCACCTTTATGCACATTTACTTATTGATTATAATGTATCATGTATGAATTCCACATTCCTTTATCGTGGAATAAATGATTATGTTTTATGAATCCATGTTTTATGATCCATGTGGAACACTTATGCATGAAATGAAATGTTAAAGAAGTGTGCGCCCTTATAGCGCTCCTATTCATTGGGTAAACTATAGTATCATGATATTTCATGTGAAATGAGTGTTGAGTCATGATAATTCTAGTTCAACTAGGGTTTACTCGTGCTTTATGTGCAATGAGGATTTACTCACGCTCCATGTGCAATGAGCCTTGGCTCATGCTATTTCCATGTTAAGTGTTGTTGCCACATTTCCATGTTATGATTATCACGCTTTATAATGCCTTTATGTTCATGTTTCTATTATTCTCTATTGATATTCCTATTGTCTAACATTTATTGTACTCCTCATGTTAATCCATGTGTACTCCCTTACTGGGATTTATAGCTCACCCTTTGCTTATGCATGTCCTCAAGTTATCCCATGCAATGCTAAGTACGAGGGAATGTTTTGGTCTTGTAAAGGAAGTTTTCAATAAAGATGTTGTATTTCATGTTTTATGTTTTTATGTAATGATCCTAAGCCCCAAAGACACTAAATATCTCGATTATATTGTTGTATCAGGTGAAGTTTTATATAATAAATCATGTTTAATTTTGTAATAAAAGTAGGGTTGTCATAGTCAGCACCAGGCCTCCAGCGTCAGGACCCTCTAGGTTCCGACCTGCAGGGAGCAGGCCACAGCATTTTCAGTACCGGTCCCCCAGTCCTCGCCCTTTTCTATCGGGCCCAGGACAGCGGTGCATCATCTGTGGTAGCCATGGACATCTCTGGAGTCAGTGCCCAGACCGAGTACAGTACGGTGATGGAGGACATCCCCAGCACCTGCCCCAGCAGCAGATTCCAGCAAGGCCTTTCCAGCAATAGCAGTAGGGGCAGCGAGCTCCCGCTGCTTTGAGGGCAGACATTGCAGGAGGAGGCCGACCTCAGGGTGCTCCTCATGGACCTCGACCTGGGTGTGGTCGGGGAGGTGGTCGACAGCCGAGGGATAGAGGAGCTGGGTGTGGACAGTTGCATGCCGCAGAGGGAGTAGTTCAAGCAGGACTGGAGGTCGTTCGAGGGATGATCAGTTTGTTTAGCACCCTCTCTTATGCCTTGTTCGATACCAGAGGATCTCACTCCTTCGTCACACTTAGTCTAGCCCGTTCTTTGGGAATAGGTTCAGAGATACTTATAGTGCCCCTGGTGCTGAGCACACAAGTTGGATGTTAGACCGACTTGTTATATGTTTATCGAGGATGTTGATTGATCATAGGGCCACATCAGTCAGTCGGGGATCTAATACTGATAGAGATACAGCCATACTATGTCATACTAGGCATCGAATGGTTGTTCTCTATGTGTTCCGTCATCGAATTCATCTGAGTAAGGGTTGTGTTCTAAGACTTGGGTGGCCGACATGTTGCCTTCACCAGCGAGCGGAGTAGTCAGAAGGGTAACGGGCAAGAGGAACCCCTCCACTTCTTGTTAGCCGAGCTGTCTGTGGAGTCATTGGATGCTGAGATGGTGGAGGTTCCAGGGATCGTCAGTGAGTTTATGGACATCTTCTCCAAGGAGGTGATGACTCTACCCCCACGACATAATATCGAGTTCGGGATAAACTTGCAGCCTGGTGGTCATCAGATTTTGATGTCTCCTTACCGGATGACACTTTCGAAGCTATGGGATTTTTGGATTCAGATTGATGATCTGATGAAGCGGGGTTATGTTCAACCAAGTTCATCACCGTGGAATGCTCTAGTCTTGTTCACATAGAAGAAATATGGTGGTCTCCGGTTGTGCATAGACTACAATAGGTTGAATCAGGTGGCAATCAAAAATAGATACCCTCTTTCGAGGATAGACGATCTTTTTGAATAGCTGAAAGGGGCAGGGTGGTTCTCGATGATCGACCTGCGTTCTGGGTATCACCAGTTGAGAGTGAAGGAGGAATACATCCCGAAGACGTCCTTCAGGTGAAGATATGGACACTTCGAGTTCGTAGTCATGCCTTTTGGTGTTACGAATGCCCCGAATGTGTTAATGGGACTTCTGAACTCCATCTTCTAGGTGTACCTGGATCAGTTTGTATTTTTGTTCATCGAGAATATCCTAATCCATTCAAGATCAAAGGAGGACCATGAGGAGCACCTGAAGAAGGTTTTGGAGGTCCTCCGACAGCACCGGCTCTATGGGAAGTTGTCAAAAATGCATGTTCTGGACACGAGAAGTGCACTTCCTTGGGTACGTAGAGTCTGAGGGGGGTTAGCAGTGGACCCAACAATTGTGGAGGCAGTTGTTTCTTGGGTAGAACCCAAGAATGTGGAATACGTTTGTAGTTTTCTCAGGTTGGCATGTTACTATCGGAGGTTCGTACCCATCTTATCCCGAGTTCCTTCCCCTTTGACGGCCTTGACCAAAAAGGATCAGGTTTTTTGTGTGGAGTGTGCAATGCGAGGCAGCCTTCAGCTATCTAAAGGAGAGGTTGGTTAGTACCCCTGTACTGAGACTACCATAAGAAGGGGCAGCGTATGAAGTGTTCTGTGATGCTTCAGGGCAAGATCTGGGATGTGTTTTGATGTAGCGGCAAGGGGTGATCTCTCATGGGTCTAGGAAGCTATGCCCTCATGAGTGTAATTATGCCACCCACAACATGGAGATTAAAGCGGTCGTCATTGCGCTAAAGCTATGGTGGCATTACCTCATCGTAGAACACTTTTTTCCCTCCATAGATCACAAAAGTTTGAGGTATATCTTCTCCTCAGGGGACTTAATCTTGTGACAGCAAAGGTGGGTGCAGTTTATCTGGGATTACGACTTTGAGATTTCCAACACATTGGGGAATGTGAATGTAGTGGCCGATGCCCCGAGTAGGAGGACACAGAAGGATGCGTTCCGAGAGTCGGCAGACGCCTAGAAGGCAATGGAGGATTCGGCTGCCTTGCACCTAGATGCGAGGATGGATAGTGGTAGAGGTTGCCTATATCAGATGACAGTGCAGTCTTATCTATTGTATAATGTGGAGGAGTCTTAGTGGGGAGACCCAGAGTGTGAGGTGATGTGTGACTGAATTTACCAGATTAGTGCCCTGGAGGGGTGGACGGAAGATGGTCAGAACCAGATTCTTTTCCAGGGAAGGATGTTTGTTCCAGAGGCGATGCATGTCAAGGTTCTCAATGAGTTCCACAACTCACCCTAGTAGTACACCCGGGGGATTCCAAGATGTATCAGGGTCTGAGGAGACAGTTTTGGTGGCCCGGAGTAAAGCTAGTAGTGGCAGAGTTTGTGTCCAAGTACCTAGTGTGTCAGCAAGTGAAGGCTGAACAAAAAGTTCCAGGTGGCCTACTACGACCTCTAGATGTTCCCGAGTGGAAGTGGGAGGACATCTCAATGGATTTCATCATGGGACTACCCCGGGATCAAGGGGGGTTCGATGCCATCTGTGTAGTAGTGGACTATTTGACCAAATCGGCTCACTTTCTAGCGAGCAAGGAGTCGAGTGTAGTGGATTCTTTGGCACGAAGATACATGGATGTGGTGGTGTGGTTGCATCGAGTTCTGAGGTCCATATTCTTAGATAGGGATTCACAGTTTGCCTCACGAGTCTGGGGAGGATTGCAGCATGCTTTTGGCACGCAGCTACGTCTTAGCACTATTTTCTACCCCTAGACAGATGGACAGACAGAGCGCACCATCTAGAACTTAGAGGATATGATGCGGTCATGTGTTTTGGACTCAGGGGGGTCGTGGGTGCGACACTTGCCTCTGGTAGAGTTTTCCTACAATAATAGTTATCACTCTACCATTGGTATGGCCCCGTTTGAAGCCTTGTATGAGAGACCATGCCTCTCACCTGTGTGTTGGACCGAAGTCAGAGAGGCAGGCATCCTTGGCTCAAAGATGGTGTAGAGAATGATAGAGAAGGTCCAGCTTATACGGGAAAGGATGAAGGCTGCCCAGGACCGACAGAAGTCATATGCTGATAATAGGAGGAGGCCCTTGGGGTTTGAGGTTCGAGACCACGTGTTCTTGATGGTCTCTCCTCGATGTGGACAGTGGCGGTTCGACAAGGGGAGTAAACTTTCACCCAGGTTCATTGGACCCTTCTAGGTGTTGCGGCGGGTCGGTGACGTGTCTTATCATCTAGCGTTACCACCACTGCTACTGAGGATACATTATGTCTTCCATTGTCCCAGCTCCGTTGGTATTTGCACGACGATTCACACGTCCTCAGCTGGGGAGAGCTGGACATCGAAGACGACGTGACTTTTGTGGAGAGACCAGTGATGATCGAGGATCGCAAGGAGAAGGTGCTTCGTGGGCGAACCATTCCATTGGTTCATGTGTTATGGAGACATGGTGGGCTTGAGGAGAGTACGTGGGAGAGGGAAGCATAGATGCGTGCCCAGTACCCAGAGTTGTTTTGAGTTCTATACTGTTCTATTTATACATTTTGTAGTTGAGCATTTTACCTTGTTGGCTATGAAATATGTGGTTTTATTTCCTCTAAATGTGTGTGAAAATTTATGGCTATAGGGATGGGAGGACCCAGCCCTTAATCAAGATGCATTAATGTGGATGCGATTGAACCCGTGTGGGAGAGTCAGTGCCACACAAAGTGGATAGTATCATGACATGGTGGAAGAGACTCCCCGTCCCACATGACTAGGCAGTTTTACATGGTATGTTGTTTGGTTCTGGATAGGAAGGAGTTGTATGTTAACTATGAGGTCAACTCTTAAGAGGTATCTTTCTAGGTGGTTGTCGGACCCTCTCTTTCCATCTGGTTATTTTGATTCTCGAGGACGAGAATAGTTTGAGAGGTTTCTAATGTAATGGATCGGGGTCTTGGAGGTCCCTTACTTTGTGAAAATCTGGTTCTTTGGGTGTTCTGGGTAGTCTGGGATCCTCGGTGAGGTTTGACGCTTAATAGTAGGCCTACCGATAGATCGGTCTACCGGTAGACACACCCTACTGGTAGCTCTGTCTACAGGTAGCTCGATCTACCGGTAGCTATAGATACCGTTAGCTCTGTCTACCGATAGCTCAGTCTATCAGTAGCTGCAGATACGGGTAGCTCTGTCTACCGGTAGCTCGGTCTACCGGTGGCTCTCGCCTACCCCCATGGGGTTTTCCAGTAGCACCTCCTTTTGCGCTAATTGAGTTTTTAAACTCTATCTTGACCCCATTAATCTTGTTTTAAAGCCCATTAAATCCCATAAATGGAGTTTAATTAAATGATTAATAATCTAAATGATTAATTAAGTAACGTGTGTGTGCGTCAGTTTAAACTGCGAGACCCATTAATGACATATGGGGCCGCGTGGTCAACCCATGACCCCACTCCTTACGTGGTTTTGAATTCTTATCTCAACCGTCCCCAGGCCTTATAAACTAAAAGGGTACCCCTTAGGTTTCTTATCTAGATCACCCTCCGATCGATTCGTATGTTCTTCTACTCGTGATTGAGTACCCGAGCATGCAGTTTTGCACGTCCCCAGTTCCTGGGGGCGTAAAGATAAACTTCGATCGTTGATCAATAAGTAGGGAATATATCCATCGTCTTTCCATATGGGTATCATGCAGGGTGGGTGTGATACTGGTTCTGTAGAATTGGATGAACCAAACACTAATAAAAATATAAACTGATTCTGAACAATGGAATGGGAGGGATGTGACTGATGATGATGCTATGTTTCTATATTATGATTATGGGTGGTATTTCTCTGTGCACTAACAAACCCTTACTACTGGTGATGTTTAAATGCTTGAATTGTGGCTGTTATGTTGTGTAAAGGAATTTGGTAATTTACATACATCAGGATAAATAAATTGAAAGCACTGGGATGGATACTTTCTGTGATCACCCTGATTATAGCACAGTGGAATAGAAACCACTGAGTGTGTTAAACCTTTTAAATATGAAAATAACGGCATGGACCTGCTTTGTGTTGGTGGTGGTGGTTTGGTTGTTTTTCCATCATGAGGGATTTTCTGGGTGATGTGGGTGGGGATGGGATACCCCTGTTGATATGGTTTCAGTGGTTGTGAATTTTATGGTCGGGTGGTTGCTTCTCTTATATCATGAATTTGGGTGGGATCCTCTGTTGTTGAGAAACCAATCGCTTCTGGGTTCTTGGTCAGTGTCTTAGGGTTTCCTTTTTTTACATTACTTCTAGTGATTTCACTAGCCCCCCTTGGGTTGCAAAAGGTTTAGACAGTATCTTGGGGTTTTCATTGGTTCCAGTACTTTGAGGCATCTTCCCCATCCCTTTTGTTGTTGTGACTTTTCAAGAGAACCAGGTGTCGATGTTGTAGTTTATGTTTTATTGTTATCTTTCCTTGACTTGTACATATTCTTGCTAGTTTCCCAAGTAGGATCAGGAACTTATTTAAATATTATTACTGAACATGAAAACAAGGATGTGATAAATGGGTTTTGTTTGGTGTGAGTTGTGACGTGGATAGGGGTACTGTTTGTGTTCTTTAGGCTGGATGAAGAAAAACCTTATCTTGGGTGAGTTCTTATTACCTATACATATAATTGTAGTTTTGTGTTTCTTATTCGTGCCGCACCCAAGTTGAGCACGTAGTTCCAAACACCCCCATTTCATAGGGGACGGTGTTTTTCCCAACACTTCTATTAGTGGCTGGTTATTAGTTCTTTTCCGCTCCCTTTCACGGATATCCCAAGTATCTTCAGGGCAGGTTGTGATGGCCTGAAGTCCATTATTAGCCCAAGAACCTTCATGCAGGGTAGTGTGGTGGTTGGCCCAGGTGTGTGTGGGAAGGTGGTTTTCCCATGTGACTTCAGGATGAGGCCCAGGTGTCTTCAGGTGTGGGGGTGGTTGTACTAGCCTAGGTGTCTGCAGGTGTGGTTACGTGTGATAGTTGTGGCAAAGCTGTCTGTGGGGGGGTAGTGGTTGTGGCCCAGGTGTTTGCGGGTAGGGTTTGGTAGTGGGACTACGTGAGGATATGTCCAAGGTCTTTGAGGGTGGGGTGTGGCAGTGGGACTGCGGTGAGAATGGCAGGATTGGTTCGATGCGTATGATGTCTTCAATAAACAGTGGAAAAGTGGCGTGGGGTACCCAAAAATCGATGTGCTTTTACTATATATTACCTTGCATGCATTATTTTCTAAGTGTGACCGGTGAGTGGGATGGATGAACTCCTTAATAGTGCTGGTTTTCTGGTTATCACGAGACTTTAGTACGTTCCCCCACTTGTGCATGAGAGTCTTTGGTTTCTCCCTACTAAGTATACTTGCATGCTCACCCTACGTATATAAAACTACTTTTAGGTTTCCAGGAGGACTTCAGGGATCGTGCGGGACCATACTAGCTCGAACCATTGGGATAGAGGATGTTGTTGCTTTTATTTTCTTTTTATTCTTTTTACCTTGTTGGGTTTTGTGAATTGTATCATTTACTTATGAACATGAATGTGGGAATGGTTTACCTTTTTGGCCTTTACTTTTGTTTTAGTTTTGGTGATGTTGGGTTTCATCATATTATCTCCCAATCCTATAAAACAAAAAGGGTAATGCCTTCCATTTGTGTGTGAATTCCATAACCTTGGTTCTAGTATCCACTATGGGACCTATTGAAGGTGGGTTTCAGGGGTCATTATCTCTTCTTCAACTTAAAGAAGGAAGGGCTTGACAATCTGCTAACCCGTCCCTCTTTTTGGTGAAGGCGGGTCATGACAATCATTTATATGATTTTTTTTACTGCTTTACAAAGTAAATTTGCAATGTTATATAAGGATTTTAGATAATTATACTATTATTTCTAAATAAAAATTAGCAATAAAAATTTAGTTTATTCATCATCAATGTTATGATCCGGATTCATTCATAATTTTTTTTTCTTCTTGTTATTATGATGATTTATTATGTGGGCTGTGGAGGCATTTTTTATATTATTTTTATTATATAAATGAAATGTAATAATTCATGAAATTGGTACCAAATCGACATTTTTTCCAAGATATGACAATATAGTGGGAAATTAACTCATAAAATCAAATTTATATAAATTTTATTGATATTTGAATCCTTATATCTTACTTTAACCCCATAATTATCTCTATTAAACATGTACTATGGTGGACATTTTTTACAATGGTAACTATTCATTACCACTAGAAATGAACTTTTAGGCCTCATAATAGATTAAACATCCATTCACAACCATTTATTTTCTATATGGTCAAAGTGTTTATGTTAATATCATGTATCTTAAAAAACATTCCCAATAAAGTATGATTGATCTAGTCTGCTTCTGGAGGAAGGTCAATTCAAAAGATTCATAGAATAATTAAGAATCATAATGATGTATTTAAAAAATAGGATCATGTTTAAGATTGATCTTCGGATTGGGGTGTCTGACCAATCATTGGAGGCTTCCGATTGATCATTCTAATCTATATCTAGTGAGGTTATTTATAACTATTGTGTCTAACTAGTATCTCAGGAATTGAAATTTCATTTCCTATACGACAACTATTGTAATAAATTTTCAATATAGTGAAGAATATGAGTTGGAGAATATAACTAATAGAGAATTGAGAAATATTTAATACCAAACCTGGTAAATTATATGTGTTAATCTCTCTTATCTTATTACTACACATGAATTGATGTTGGGAGATTTTATTGAGAAAATAGAGAACCTTAAAAAAAATTCATGATTAATTAAAATAAAAAAAATTCAAAATATTAAACCATAGATTCACCCCCCCCCCCCAATTTCCAATCAATCTAGGGGATTTAAATTCGGTATTATAGAAATTTATTCATCCTAATATGCAATTAATGTTTACGAGAAATAGAAAATTATAATTATATGAATAGAAAGGGTATTCCAATTTATAATGGACTGATTTATCATAGATAGAATAATAAGACACCACCTTACCTCCTATCACCTGACATGGAAGTGGAAGATTTCGCAACAATTGGATTTCTACCCACTGTTGATGATACTGTTTTGAAGAAAGCTAATAATATAAATATGTAGTGTGATAGTGAGAATAAAAATGAAAAGTTTATGTCTTTATCATATATATTATAAACAAATGTTATAGTCCTTCACATTTCCTAGAAAATAATGGAAAAAATGAGAAGCGTTGATGAAGGAAATGTCAAAGGTAAGGAATCCAAACTTCATGTTTCAAGATGTTTTTATGATGAAATAGAAATGTATAATGATGAAAATATTTATTAATATTTAACAAGGTTTAATGAGATAATAAAAAATCATTTTAGTGTTTTGTGAGAAACTGAATGATCCAATCCTTATCAAAAAGATAATGAGGAATTTTCCATATTATTTGGATCTAAAAACATGAACACAGATAAAAGGATAAGAATTGATAGTAGGGGATCTATATGATGTACTTGTTTCCTATGAGAAGACTAGGGAACCAAACTTCCAAATTAAGGAAAAAGATATCATGAATTTCTAATCCATGGGAAAATAAAATGTCAAGGAAGAATTGGTATAAAAAATAATTTATTTAAAATATGAGGGAGATAAATAACTTTATTAAATATCATAACATATATCAAGGGGATCCAAAAATGGTATGTACGGATTAAAAGTTACACAATCACAATATTAGGAATAATTGTGCGGAATGTAGACACTTTTACTATGATTTTACAAAGGAGAAGAATATTAAATTGGAATCTCTTGTGGATGATAAGTAATTTTGGGAACATAAAAACGATAAGAAGAAAAATAAAATTTTCATCATTTGGAAAATTAATTTGATGAAAAATCCTATGAAAAAAATTCATAATCCATTAGATGTTATGATAATGAGGTAAAATTTATCTCTAAAATTTAAAAAGATTTTGATTTATCATACAGTGATAATGATGCAGATGAAATGAAAGATCTGGAATAGAAGGTGAAATGTGTGTTGGAAGAAATTATGAAGGTTATTATATTGATCTATAAATGAATAAAAATTACAATAGTTGTAAAAAATTCTTTAAAGAAGACCAACTACTGTTTATAAAGGATCCATTTTTTTGAAATTAAGAAACACAATATTAGGGAAGCTCGAAAAACAATATAGTCAGTGATCTTTAGGATAAGCTAGTTGAAAAAGATATAGAACATGTGGAGAAACAATTAATATTTACAGTTGTTAAAATATAGATTAAAAAATCTATTTAAGACTTCAACATGTCTGTTGGGGTAAATGGATAATCCTTACAATTCAATTTTAATATGGTATTTAGTATTCAATTGAAAACTACATCTAATATATCTCATTATAATTTAGTAATTACAAATAATACATATGAAAAATGATACTGAACCTATTTCAAGCATAAAATCTAATAGGAAATGTTCCATATACAATTATGGGATGAATATGTAAAGTATAAGAATGATCCCTAGGAAAATAATGAAAAAATTGAAGAAAGATAATCCCATAATAAAAATTGAAATATAATCTATTATGGAGGGAGATCACAATTGAGATGTTATTTATAGTTTTATAGAAGATATGGACATGAATCTTCTTGTTGTTTTATAATGTGACATTTCCATGAATGATGTAATAATTAATGGGGATATTTGGTGAACAAATTAAAAATTAATCATATAAGTGGAAACTTGTGACTAGATATACACCAAATATTATTAACCAAAATATATTTGGATGTTTACTTGATGTATATAGTTGTTGTGGATAAGAAGGTTATAATTTTGGGGAAGACATGGCTAGACTACAATGAGAGACTCTTAATGATGTAAAAAGAAATAAAAATAAGAATGATAAAATTGAGGATAAAAATAATATTAAAACATTAGATAAGGATTGTTTGAATCCAAAAGAAGTTGAGTAGGATTAGGAATAATTCATAGTGATTTGTCCAGACCAGCAATATAAGAACAATAGAATACATAATGAAGTAATGTATGCTAAATTTAATGGAATAAAATTAATAAGTTATTATTTAAGAGAATATATCCCCAAATATGGGTTTAAATGTTAAAGAAATATCATGTGAATTGTGTGGTCTGTATGGAAATAACACAAAATATTTTATGAAAATATTACCACTTAAATAAGATAAAATTTCAAAATGAATCAATATCAAGATTATGATATTTAATTGAAATTATTGGTGTATATAACTATTTATCACAAATAATAACCTCAAAGGAGGAGATAATATAATATAAATACTAAGAAACAAAACTAGAATAAGATTCGAACAAAATCTTACCATTATGAGTTTGTTGTAAAACAAAAATCAAGGGTGAGAGGAAAATCTTAGATTGAGTGATTCTTCTAAGGAATAATAATATTAATCCTTACTAATTTATCTACAAGATTCAATAATTTATTGAAATGAATTTAAGGAGATGGTTTTACCCCTTCAGGGGGTGAAACAATATGTATAATCTTTCAAGGTTTCACAATATAATGAATTTAGAATTTTTTAATAGCTTTATAAAATAAAAATATTAATATGTGGTATGAAAATAATTGCCATGTCCTCACTCAGAATCAATTAATATTGTTATCAAGGTTATTTTATTTTGATAAATATTGTGGAACTAAATTTTTTACAATCAAAACCTTTTTACGTTTTTATTCACATGTGTGAAAGATGAATATATTTTATGATTTGAGAGTTTGAGCTGCCATAATATATGTAATACTATTTATCTAGGATTCGTATCAAATGTGGTGTTGTTTTTGGAAATAATTTAAAAACATATTTAATCCCCCTTGGTTTATATAAAGGGTTTTCCAAGGTAAACTTAGTGTTACCTATGTAAAGGCTCTTTACTGAGGATCATCATGTGATTTCATCCTTCTCATAAAAGTGGTTCAAGCTATGATGCATGGAAGAGAATAGAATGAGTTGAAGTGATGTGAAAGATGATTTATAGTAATATTCGTTGTACTTGTTATCAATAAATTTGAGAAAGAAAATCACACAAATTTACATGAGGAGTGTGTAGTTATATTGAAAATAAATTTCAAAAGGTAAGATTGCAGTTCACATTGGATTGATTGTATTTACAATTAATATGTAAGTATGTGTTTTATAAAAGGATCTCTTGATTCTTGTAGGATCTTTGTTGATATATAATGAAAATATTATTATACAATTGGTTGTGAACCATTCTTAATTAAAAGGATAAGTGATGTTGATTATATCAAAATCTTCTATATGAATTATATTAAGATAAAGAGTTGTAAAAAATGGGAATTAAAAAAATCTATTATATACACAAATAAAGGCTGAGAAAGATGTTGATTGAATTTTTTGGCTAAGCATTTATCAAAAATGTGTTTTTACATATTAGTCCAAAATTTGATTGCCTTATGAACTAGTTCAACCATAGCCACCAAATGCAGCTGTGGGAACCATATTGAACAGACACAGAAAGACCATAGTATCTAGGTGGAGAGGCATAGTGAGGGTAGAATATGTGAAAGGGTCTGGAATATGAAAGAGAGTTAAATGGTTGGAATATATGTAATATCATGTTCCTTGTTTCAGGTATTCCTTTGTCATTGTTTCGATCCCCATTGACATGGGTCTTATTTGGTGTTTATTTTGGGAGAATATGAGATTTTCTGAAATAACATTGGGTTGTGCATGGTTGGAACATGGTAAAGGAAATCCATAAAGTTTATCCCACTCATTCATTCAATATTTAGAGATACTCTAGATGGGGGCATAAATTTATTCAAAATTGTGTGGATAGGAACTCAAAACCATGATGCCTCAGGTTGTGGGAATTAAGATGGTTAAAACATTGTTTGAAAACCCATGCACCCACCCAGGGGAAACAATAAACCCTTCTGTAGTGAGTCTAAACGTGGTGGATAGTTAGGGAGCACTATTTCTTGACTATGTTCCCCTCCCTAAGAAACTATTCAAGTGAATTTAATTTTTTGCTAAAAATAATTTGAAAATATTGAATCAGCATATTTTAAGAGACTAACATACCCAATCATCGCTGATATAATTTCCATGGTTGTGAAGGTTCTCTAGAATAATATTTGTATTCTCTGAACCCTTGTCTTGGTGGATCAATGTAATTTTGTTCTCTATTGATCTATTCTCGTAATTGGATCATCTATAATATATTTTCTTCTGACATTTACTTCTATCATTCCCAGAGAGTGATATATTATCTTGTTGTTTATGGATATATTCTCCCATTTTTATTATATTGATTCTAGATCAGATTCATAGATCTTCTTCTCCTTTAATCATCATTGGATTTCCCATTGAGGGTGTTGATATTTTGATTCTGTGATTTGAAGGTACGTAGTTCTATTTATGTTTTTCCATGAAATTGAAAACATGATTTTCATTATTTTTTTTGGAAAAAATATTTCAATTTATCTATAAAACCACAATTGGTTATGATTTGAAATTATAATTTTTAATTGCATGGATTTTACGAAAAACCCACAATTATTATGCAATTGGAAATGTGGGGTGAAATTTGAAAATTATAGAATTGGTGAAATGATTTTAGAATTTATTTTATTAAATGTATTGATTTGAAATTATGTAAATATATGATTGGTTATGTATTAAAAAGACTTTAAATAATAAGAAACCCATTTTTTTTGTTTTAAAATTCAATTGGAATACTAAAACACTAAATTTAAAAATTTAATGTGTATGATGATTGATTTGAAATCAGACGTTTTTTCCATTATTTATTGTTTAATTTCACACGAGAGATATTTTATAGTTATTGGATTATTTGGGAAAATCATTCTATGTTATTGTTCCACAAGTAATGGATTGAAGATGAAAAATCTAAAAAGAACCTAGTTCAACATGATAATCCCAAATTGGATGCTGATGAGACCTATTTGGCATGAGCTTGAGGGATGCTTTCCCAAATGTTAAGCTGTATTCACTGATCGGAGAACTGTGAGGATCCGTTGATTATAAAATTGTTTTATTCAGGCCAAAGTATTTGGATAAAGTCATTTCTATAAAATAATTATTTATTAAATGTTTTGAATGTTTTACATCTATTGAAAATAATTAATTATTTTTTTAAAAATAAGAAATTGATATATCATGCCCCGCCTTGTTTTATTTAAATGGAAATATTTATTTGGTTATTATTCTGTTATAAATTAATGAAAACATGTTAATACCTTACTGGTATTTATTAATCATAACCTACATTTTTTTTTGGGCGTTTGTAAAGGTTCTTATGTTATGTACAAGCAACTATAATTTTCCTCTTAGAGTTGGTGTATGTTCGTGATCAATTGGGTCTGGAGTGATAGTGGTAATTGGTTGAGATTTCATTCCACTTTATCATGGAATGTTTGAGTTATATATTTTCAGATAATAAGTACTTTGGTGATATATTTATTTGGAATTTATCATACCTATCTGTTTCATATTACTTTCTCACATTTCAGTGTCGAGCATATTGACTTCAATTCTATTATCTTCTACTATTGGTGGAATATTTATTCCCACTTTGATCATGTATGATTCTAGGTGCTAGTCATCAACCAATATAAATCAGGAATTCTCATCAGGATATGTTATAACTATCTATGTTATTAAGGAACCCAATCATCCTAGTTGGTTTTTGATAACATGGAATCAAAGGTGCAGGAAGAGTATCTTCTCTTGATGTTAGTTTGTGGTTTAGGATTTCTTTTCCGAACTTAGGAGGAAGTTATGAGCATGTTCCAAGATAATTACTCATCCTAAAGAGCCTTAAGTCACCATGGGTAGTTTGGGAATGTCATATTGAGGAATAATTTGACCTTATTATATTCTTTTCCCTACATTTTATTTGGATAGGATAAAATCCAAATAATGATATCTTATAAGATGAGACTAATATTCCCATTTCATTTGTTGGATTTTTTTATCTACGTAATTTCATGATGTCTATGTTGTTCCATATTGATGTATTGTTACATCATGCCTTTGAGAAAACATTTGAATAGGATATACGAGGATGTTTTTGGCGAACCAAGGTGAGCAGATCCTCCCATGGAACGAAATCATGTGAAGGTTATTGTGTATACTATTCATGGTTGGGGATAGGAAAATACACCCATTTACATTCAGGCGCTAGTGATGGAACCTAAAATGGATGACTCATAAAATCATTCTCAATAGTTCCATATCACGATTCCACTAAAATTATATGAATCTAATGACCCTATAGAAGTAGAGGATTGGTTGAGGAAGACATAGCTTCTATTTAATTTCTTGGAAACCCCTAATTCAATTGTGGTTAAATGCCCCACCTTCAAGATAGAGGTACCCAAAAATAGATGGTAATATTTTATGGTAATAAAGAAAATTTTGGGGGTTTTTTTATAAGGAATTTAGAGTTGATTTCACTGATCTATTCTATCAAAAATATATGGTTCTTTCTAAGGCGAATGAATTTTTCAATCACCATAAGGCTGAAAACAACATGAATGTGTAAGAAAACAAATTTTCTAATCCTCTAAATATTTCCTCTAATATATCATTAAATTATAAAATAAAGACCGGAATGGTTTATATGGGTCTCCAACCCGACATCTATTCACATGTCTTCTTATTGAATCTATCTTCTTATGCTGACTTGATGAATATATTATTGACGGTTGTTCTTGACTTGGTTGGTATGTTAGGGTTTATTGTAGTTATATTTATTCCTAAAGGCGGTTATATGAGTTATTTTAAAGGTAATAGGAAGATTGATTCATATGACAGAGGTTCCCATTAATAGGCATCCTCGAGACCTCATGAAATTCTTGAAAAAGTCCCTTTGACCTCCTTTCTATGGCCAGTACATGGGAATTCGAAATGGGTTTGCCCTAAACCACCCAATATCCACAGTTCCTATGTATACATATATTAGTTACAGAAATTATGTTATAACTTTTCTACACCTCTTAGTAGCACAAGATCATCCACACCTAAAATTACTATTGTATAATTATACGATTCATTGAAAATGTGGTTCAAGAAATGAGAATCTATAATAATGCCTCTTTACATAATACAAGAGCATATAGGGGAAGAATATACAGGTCCAGTGACCATGAGATGTACCATCACTATATCTTCTTCTTTATTGAATGCATTATTTTTTACTCGTGAATATCACTTGTTTATGTTGACTCATATTGGGAAAATGAAAAAAAACTATTATGGTGATTTTGTATTATGTGATGGATATTACTAAGCCCCTTAGAATGAGTATAGAGAATATTCCGTATTTTCCTACTTGTGTTTTAGCTTTATCAGATATTTAACATGTTTTCTGTTTTCTAGTTCTCGATGTGAATCCACATGATGTCATTTTTAGTATCGATTCGTTCACTGCTAATAAGTCCCAAATTGACTATTATCTTCAGTGGTAATCTTTTACTGTGCCAGATGGGGTATACCATATCTATTATGGAGAATGAGACATGTGTTTGATTAGTGTCAGACCTTATTACTAGGTGTTAGGGAATGTAATATCAAGGTTTTCATTTCATATAGAGAGGTAATAGTTTATTGGTGACCTCCCACATGTTTTCATTAAGTTTCGTTAAATGTTTCCTCCAAATATCCCTAGTTTTACACTCATAAGTGACATTGAGTTTTCAATTGATTTAGTTCATAGTACTTGGTTGGTATCTTTACCATCATTCCTTGTGGAAATAGATGAACTGAAGTGTTAAAAAAATAATTGGATGATCAATTAGAGAAAGGATTTTTATGCCTAAGTGTGTCACCTTGGGAGCCACATTTTATCTTTTCAATGAAAAAAATGGAACACAATTCCTATATGTTGATTTTTAGGAACTCAATTGAGTTACAGTAAAGTAAAAGTATCCATTTCTATATATCGATGACCATTTTGACTAGTTCATGGGGTGAAGAGGTTCCTAAATTTTATTTTCAAACTAGTTATCACCTTTTGTCATAAAATAATCTAACATTCATAAAACGCCCTTCAAGAGAAGGTATGGTCATTATGAGTATATTTTAATGCTATTAAATCGAACCAATGATCAAGTAGTATTTATGGATTTGATGAATAGGATCTTCAATGAGTATTTTTATATGTTCATGGTGGTCTTTGTGGATGAAATCCTTGTTTAATATGAGTATGAGGATTTTGACTGGTAGAAAGGGGAGAAGTGGTCCAAAAAGATATATCTTCAATCAGGTTATCACCAGATGAGAATAAAATAATATTACATTCAATAAAATTTCTTCAATACAGAGTATAATAATTTTGTGTTTCATTTCATTCCATTCATTTTGACCAATGCTCCTATAGTCATTATGGATTTGATGAGAGTATAGCCATTATGAGTATCTTGATAATTTCATGGTGTTCTCTGTTGATATATTTCTAGTTTAATTTTATTCATAGAAGAATCATGTGTGTAATCTATGATTAGTTATATAATTATTGGGAAATATCTATCTATATACTAATCTATGGAAATGTTATTTTTGGATCAAGTAAGTGAAGTTCCTAGGACATGTGGTATAAAAACCCCTCTCTTTATTACACACATTAACAGTATTTATTACATAATATTGCACTTAAGGCAAATAATTGGTTCTATAGGTTTAGTGTCTTGGAAAATTAGAAACATTACATAATAACATATAACATAAAACATAACATCTTTATTGAAAACTTCTTTTACGTGACCACAACATTTCTTCGAACTTAGCATTTCATAGGATAACCTGAGGACATGCACAAAAAACGGGAGAGCTATAAAGACCAATAAGGGATTAAAAAATGAATAACATGTAGAATATAGTACATTTTAGGGAATAGGCATATCAATAGAGCACAAGAGAAACATGGAAAAAAATGCCTACTATAGAATGATTGTCATAACATTGAAATGTGGAAACCAAATTTTACTTGATTTTAGCATGTGACAAGGCTCATTGCACATAGATCAAGTCTAAACCATCAATGAACATAAATTAGAATGATTAAACCCCGATTTATCTTTATGTACCCTGATAATAATCATAACCCAATGCATTGGAGCACTATCAGGGCACACCCTTCTAAATCATTTCATTTTAGGCATAATTGTGCCACATGGATCATATAACATGGATTCATTAAACATAATCATTTATTCCATGATAAAGGAATGAGTAATTAATACTTCAAACTATATAATCAACATATAAATGTGCATAATGTTTAATACCATTCATAGAGAAATGGGCATGATATTTACTAAACAATGACTTTGGATTCGAAAATCACGATGCAATTTTGGCAGTATAACGGCGTGACATAAGATTTCATAAAAATGGTTGACGAGAGAGAAAGGGGTGTCTCATCCTATGTTTATTAAATGGATAGTAGGTGGGTTATATATATATATATATGTGTGTGTGTGTGTCCCAACATATTTAATGAAATTTAGATTCATAAAACAAAATAATTTTATGAATGTAAATTTGGAGAGAGAAATCCCTTACATAATTTCAACCTGGTAACAGATGTACATGGGAGGCCTTAATTAGAGAGAAAATGGTCTATCATTATACAAATTGAAGGAGGCATTTATAGGGGATGTTAGAAAACAAACCTCAACATTTTAATTGAAAATATAGAGGTATAGAAACATAAAAAAACATGCAAACAATGGGAGAAGAATGAATCACTTACATAGATGTGTGATCCATATGCTTGGGAGAGGCATGAGAGAGGCTTCCTGGGAGCTTTGGGCCCCTTGGGAGGATTTTAGAGAGATGGAAGAAGCGGTTGGTCGAGCTCTAAATGATTTTAGTGAAGAGGAATGAGAGATTTTTTGGGTTTATAAAGGAAAGTAAAGGAAATTATTTATTATTTAGGTTTTGGACACCACATATTATTCTAATCAAAAACAAAAACAAACCCATGGTTTTTATAATATTGTTTTTGAAAAAGTGGATTGTAAACAGTTATTTTATAATTCCAATGGACAAACATATTAAAATATTAGGCTTTTTTATGTGGAGTTGAGTCACACTTTCATGTAAATCATTTAAAAAAGTTAAAATATATTATAAGCCTTTAAGGTTTCTCCAAATAACCATAACATTAGTCAAACAATTCTAAAATCAAATTATTTTGAAGGTAAAACATGTATTGGATCAATTTACCTTATATTTTATTTTATTACTGCATTATTGGGTCATTATGATGTCATAAAAAACATAATATATTTTAATGGAATTTAATTTTTACCCAAACACTCATCTCTCTCGGAAAATTACGAAGAATTCACCATTAGGTAAATTAGACATCTTGATTCCAAAAATAATCTTCATTTTATATAAATAATTTTCTAAAAATGTGAATTTTCTCTTTGAAAATAAAAACCGACATTTATTTAAAATTAATGGGTTTTGAAAAAAATAGTTATCTAACCGTAATTAAAATTACAATTATATTCATAAAAATTATATGATAATTTATATTAAAAAAACTCATTTATTAATAATAATTTTATAAAAGAAAATATATAATTCAGAAATCAATTAATTCATCAAAATAGATTTCTCAGGTGTATTTGAGTATTAACTAAAAATACTATTTGTTCTTTAAAATCCATTTAAAAAGTAACTATAATAAATTGAATATATATTCTTTATTGTGTACAAAAATATTTCTCATAATCATAATGATAGGGTATTGTTTAAAAACCCCGTATAACACCTACATAATACATAATGGTATGGGGTAATGATAGAGTCTTGGGGTGGCTTGGATAACATCGCTTGGGTGATATTCTGTATTAACATCCACTTTTCTCCTAGGTGGTTCCATTCAAGTTTAACGCGTTGAAGGTCGGCTTGGGAGTTTTCCAGATAAATGACCAGTGATGCTACCTCCTTTCAGACCTCTAACAAATGGGCTTCGTAAGGATAAAATTCTTCTAGTTGAGGTCATCCCTTCTATTATCAGAGTAAATTGGATTTGGTACGGCCTTATATTTATACTAATCATGTGATCACTATTCAATGGCCATATGAGCAACAGTAACAATTCTTAACAGTATTTTAAAATCCAAAAAACTGAAAACCAAGCATGTTTATATTTTTTACATAAACATCTTACATAATAATACATTTAAGTAGATCAAGAAGAATTCTCATTAACAAAATTTTGGGTCGTAACAATATTCCCCCCTTATGAAATTTCACCCTAGAAATTTCCTTTTCCCATACTAAAACAGATGACGGTATCTCTGTTAATTACATCCTCTAATTCCAACATTGATTTTTCAAACATGTAGTTTCTCTACAACTCCTTGATGAGGGGAATTTTATTATTTATCTGAACATTTTCCCAATTATATAGGATCTTTACTGGCTTCTCTACATAGGTGAGGTCATTCTCTAATGGTACCACCTCTAGATTGAGTAGATGTGATGGATCAGGTATATGCTTCCTCAAGAGTGATACATGGAATTCTTTATTACATAAGATAGGTTCGGTTGGATTTCTAAATGATAAGTTATTGCTCCAACACGATCAAGGATCTCAAATGGAATGATTTACCTTGGAATATTTTTTCCCTTCTACCAAAATCTAATAACTCTCTTCTACGGTGATATATGGAGGAATGCCATGTCTATAATAGAAAACCCTAGGTCTCATCAATGATTGTCATCATATCTCTTTTGTCAACTTTGAGAAGCCTTAATGTGTTTCTAGTTGGTTTTAACCTTATCCACCATTTCGTCAACCATTTAAGGACCACAGAGATTTCACTCCCCAACATCATCAATACATTTTGGTGTTATACACCACTTCCCATAAATGGCTTCATAAGGAGGCATTTGGATGATGGGCAGGAAACTATTATTGTAAGAGAACTCAAACAGAAGAATATGTTGATCCCATCCTCCTTTTTCATCCATTGAGCATTCTCTAAACATGTCCACATATGATGGGATAGTCTTCTCAGATTGTCCATTTTTTTGGGGATGATAAGTCATACTGAAAATCAACTCAGTATTCAGAGCTTATTAGAGACACATCTAGAACATAGATGTGAATATTGGATCTCGATTAGATACAATCAGTAGTGGTACTCTATGAATCCTTACTAGTTCTCTGATGTATATTTGTGATGTTGATCCAATAAGAAATTATACTGAATTGAAATGATGTAGACTCTCTATATAAGACTATCTGCAACAACCTAATAGCATGTATTCTTTTGGATTTCTTCGAATGTCCGTTGAAAATTCCCATGGTTATGTTCTCCAACTTCCATATTTGTATGGGTAATGGTTTCATCATCCAAATATACTTCTATATCTAATCCTTCACCTGTTGACATAATAGACACTTTGTTGTATACCCAGTGATCTTCTTCTTCATGTTATCCCACAAATAATGCTCTCAGAGATCTGAATACATCTTTGTGTTTCCAAGGTGAATGGATAAATTTCAAATATATGAATTATCTAAAAGATATTTCTTTAATTCTATATTTTATTGAACACATAGTCCTGACCCAAATCTCACGATCCCTTCTTCATTAGAATTGAACTCCAAGGATTTTCCATTTTGATAGTTTCCATTTTATTCTGAATTCAATCATCGTAATTTTGAGAATCCTTTATCCTTTCCAAAAGAGATTGTTTAGAAACCATTTGTGAAATGATAAAAGATGTTCCCTTATTTATGAATCTCATGTCCATCTTCATAAATTCTAAGAAGATTGGATCCTTATAAATTCTATTCACTGATAGATTCACTCGCACAATTCTACTTTGAGCATCTACCACCATGTTCTCTTTCCCATGGTTGTAATCAATTGATTAGTCATAGAATTTGATCATCTCTAACCATCTTTGTTGGAACATGTTCAACCCTTTCTGTGTGAATATATACTGAAGGATTTGTTGATATGTATATATTTCACACTTTTTTAAAAAGAGAATATGTCACAAATTTTATAATGTGAAGATTACAGATCCCAAATCATGATCATATTTGGGATAGTCTTTCTCTTTTATTGTCAATATCCTATAATTAATGGAAATGAATTTTTCAGGTTTCATCAATACACATCCTTGGCCCTTCTCTGAAGCACCAATGAATTCCACAAAATGATTTCCACATGTGGGTAGTCTCAGAATGGGTGAGTGATAAGCCACCTTTTCAACTCCTTAAATATAATTTTTCATTCATCACTCCATGAAAACATTACTCCCATATGAATTATATTGGTAATAGGGTTTTACAATTGTGATAAATTTCTCACAAATCGGTGATGGTCTCCAGCAAACCCTCTGAAGTTGTAGATATCTGTCACTATTGTTTTCCCTGCCATCCCTCAATTGCAGCTATCTTGGAGTGATTCATAGATATCCCATTTTTAATAATGATATGACCCAAGAATGAGATTTCCTTTGACCAGAACCCATATTTTCTATACTTTTCATAGAGATTCTGTTTTATCATGGTCTCTAGTACAATGCTTAGATGATCCTAATGATCCTCCTTAGTATTGTAGTATATTATAATATCATCTCTAAAGACTACCACAAATATTTTGATGTAATATCTAAAGACACTACTCATCATGTAAATGAATATTTTATAAGTATGAGTGAGTCTGAAAGACATTACTATGAATTCCTAGTGCCCGTATCATATACAACAATAAGTCTTGGGGATATCATCCTTTTTTACCCATACATGGTAATATCCCGACCTCAAATCCACCATGGAGAAGTATTATGCTCCACATAGATTATCAAAAAGTCATCTATTCTAGGCATAGGATACTTGTTCATTATCCTGATTTTGTTGAGATCACGATATTCAATGCAATGGTGCATTGACGCATCCTTCTTCTGGAAGAAGATGAATGGTGAACCCCATGGTGAAGCACTTGGGCGTATAAACCCTTTATTCAAAGTCTTCTATAGTTGTTTTATCATCACCTCAAGATCCAAAAAATCCATTGTATAAAGATTCTTGGATATTGGAAATGACACTGGTATATGATCAATCGAGAATTCAACATCTCTTCTAGGATGAAGACCAGAAAATTCCTCAGGAAACACTTCAGTGAATTCCCTCACAATAAGCATGTCTTCAAGGACTTTATCTTCCATAGACTCAATCATCTATTCATGATACATGTGATCATAGGGAAGTAATATCCCCACTTGAGATGATGGTGATAAAAAATATGAATCCTCATTATTTCCCATGTACAGAATCAGGGGTTGATTTTCCATATGGAGAGTGATTTCCATCTCAAGGAAATTTATGTTGGATCTATATAAGGAAACCAATCAATGCCAATAATTGCATAAAATTACTCCAAAGGGAGTATGAAGAGGTTCACTAGAAAGTTCAATCCCCCTATTATGATAGGGGAAGAGTTATATTCATGGGATTCAATGATTACGCCATTTTCCGTTCTCACTGACATCTTTACATCAATGATTTGTAGTGGTGTTGAGATTATTCTACTAAACATTCTGGATATAAATTAATGAATAGGAAAAGAATCAAAAATGACAATCTCTATTTTTTAATTAATAACTATAGAACTTATCACCACTTTGTTGTCAGGGTTTTCTTTAGTGATAGGGAAGGAAAAAGGTCACCCTTGCTGCCTTGGAAGTTGTTGGTTGCCTCTAAAAACCCTTTGTCTTTGGGAACTAGTTTGCAATGTGTGTTGGTTATTTGCAGTTGATGCAATGAAAAATTTGTTCAGGGTCGAATAAGGAATTCCTCTTCTCTATCGCAGCAGAATTTTTTTTCTTTTTGGCACTTAATTTCCAGGTTCCCTTCTCTTCCACACCTATAGAATTTCCTTATCACCTTCAGGGAAATTCTGTGGTGCTTCTTTCAGAACCATTGTCAAGAGGGATGCTGAAATTTCATAGCACAATTGGTTTTTTTTCATTGGGCCACCAGAATAAAAGGCCAAATTACACTTCTTATCACCATGATACCCCTGATATTCTCTTATCTCCATTTAAACATTGAGGTCACATCAAATAACATTCTCATAGCTATCGAAATCACGGATCAGTAGGGATTTCTGTCGGCTAGGTTTTAGACCACCATGGAAGAGGTCAATCTTGAATTAGGGGGTAACGACCAAGATAGAGGGGTATCATGCATGCTTTGTGATGTTTTCCTCATAAAATATGATGGATACGTTGTATTTTTTTCTAGTGGGTAAGGAAGTCTCTTTTCATCTAAAGTCGGAGGGTGCAAGGAAAATATTTATAGATATTGTTTTCCAAAAATCCTTCCATTCCAACACCTTGATCTCCTCCTTAGGTTTCGTATTTTGGTTAATTTCCACAATTTATTAGCTTCACCCTCCATATGGTAAGCAGCGAGAGGATCATTCTGTTGTTCAGAACATTGAAGGATGTAGACGATCTTATCAATGGAGGTGTTCCATTTTTCTAATATTGAGGGATCAGATGATCCATTAAAAGAGGGAGGGAATTATCTCATGATTCCCTCTATTATGACTTTTTATTTATTGGGGGGGTTGAACGTTCGTCTTGACCTATGTTTCTATTAAAAACTTGAGTTAACTAAGATAGTATCATGACAGTGTTTGTGATTCCTACTCCCATTGGATTGGGCATCTCATTTGAACTATCATCACATTGATCTTCAAATCGGTTATTAACCTGAGTCTACTTATTACCAGCCATTAGCTGGAATAATAGGAATGTTAGGGGTAACAGATAAAGGGTATTCCAAATACAAAAATTAATAACTTATAAATTACTTTTTTTCATTAACTTTTGAATTTGTAGTCTTCAATCTATGTTATCCATGATCTACTTACCATCATATATTTGTAGAGGATTTTTTAATCCATTGATTATGGATCATACTTAGATTATGAATTTCTAAAAGCATATCCCTCGGGAGTGTTGTAACCAATAGTGCGGTAGATCCCGTTGTCGTGCACCATTTTCTGTTCGAATCGATCTTAAATTGGTGTTTTCGAGTTTTACCCTTAGATACAAATGTTCCAGATCCACCTCTACATGCTCATATCCCTACAAGGATGTATTTTCTTGATGAACCACTTAATAATTACTCACCAAAATTTAGATATTTTTTTTATTAAACTATCTTATCCCTAAGTATTTTACTAGGGTTTTCTAATCCAAATACAAATAAGATAACTAAACCTCTCTCTGATACCAACTATAACTACCCTGATCTTTATTACACACAATAACATGATTTATTACATAATACTAAAGTTGAGACAACTTTGAGGATCAATAAATCTAGTGTATTGGGAAATTATGAACATAAAATAATAACATATAATAAAAAATGCAAATAAATTATTAAAAACTTCTTTTGCATGACCACAACATTCATTCGTACTTAGCATTGCATAGGATAACCTGAGGAAATTTCTAAGAAAAGGTTGAGCTGTAAATCCCAGTAATGGAGTTAAAAAGGAATAACATGAATAATATAATACATGTAGTGAAATAGTCATATCAATGGAGCACAAGATAAACATGAACATAAAGGCATGATATAGCTTGATTATCATAACAGGGCAGTGTGGCAACAACATTTAACATGATTTTAGCATGATCCATGGATCATTTCACATGGATCATGAGTTAAGCCTCATTGCATGTGAATTAGCTTGATTAAGCCCTTAATTCCCATGAATTATCATAATACTAATAATTACCCAATTCATTGGGGAGCTATCAGGGTGTACCCTTCTTAATCATTTCATTTCATTCATATGTTTGCCACAAGGATCATATAACGCAGATTCATTAAAAATAATAATTCATTGCATGATAAAGTAATGTGTAATTCATACATGATTATTTATAATCAATAAGTATATTTTTATAAATATGAATATACATAATAGAAAAATTGGCATGGTATTCACTATAAAATGACTTTGGGGTGGAAAATCGCGGTGTCATTTTGGAAGCATAACGGCGTGACATAAGAATTCATAAAAATGGTTGATGAGATATAAAGGGGTGTCTTATCATATGTACATGAAATTGAGAGTAAGGGGTTTTTATATATACATGTCCCAACATATGGAATATAATTTTGATTCTAAAACCAATTAATTTCTTGAATGTAAATGAGGGGAGAGAAATCCCTTACTGAATTTCATCATGGTAAGGGGTTTACATGGGATACATTAATGAGAGTGAGAGTGTTCGATCATCATTTAATAATAAGTAGGGATGTATATGGGAGGTGTGATATCATACCCCGACATTTTTAACTGAATATACAAGTGTATATGAACATAATGAAACTTGGAAAAAATGAGAGAGGAACAAATCCCTTACCTAGAAGTGTGGTCCAATGTCTTGGGAGAGGCTTGAGAGTGGATTATTGGGAGATTGGGGAGCCTTTGGAGGATTACCGAGAGAGTTGGTAAGAGGTTGGTAGAGCTCCAAATGGTTTGAGTGAAGAGTAATGGGATATTGAGTGGTTCTTATATTGTAATGGAGAGGGAATTATTTATTATTTAGGTTTTGGACACCACACATTAAATAATCCAAACGACAAGACAAACCATGGTTTTTCCCAAGTATTTTTCCAAAGGGGAGTGTATAAAATTATTTTAAATGGAAAATGGACGAAAATTTAAAAATATTAAGCTTACTTATGTGGTGGTGAGTCACACTCTCCAATAAATCTTTTAAAATGATAAATATTTTATAATCAATGGAGGGTCCACTAGGTAACCATAAAATTTATCAAAAAATTATATAATTATATTATTTTAAAGGTAAACATATATTGGAAAAATATATTCTTTTATGTATTTTATCACATAACTATTGGGTCATTATGATGTCATAAAACATATTATATATTTATACAATATTTAATTTTTACCCAAAAATTTGACTGTCTCAGAAACTTATGAAAAATTCCCCATTAGAAAAATTTGACCTCCAGATTACAAATATTATATTCATTTTATCTAAATAATATTCTATCTACATGAATTTTCACTTTTAAAAAAACTAAATTTAATGAAAATTCCTCGGGACTGACAGAAACTGTTTTCAAATAGTAATAAAAATTTCAAATGTATTCATAAAAATTATACTATGATTTATTTTTAATAAAAATTAATTTAGTGATAATATTTTATTTAAATATTAATCAATTAAAAAATCCATTAATTCATCAAAATATTTTTCTCAGTTGAATTTGAATATTAACAGAAAACACTATTTGTGCTTTAAAACCCATTTAAAAAGTAACCATAATAAAATGAATGTATATTAATTATTCTATAAAAAAGTTATTCACATAATCATAATAATAGGGTATTGTTATATAAACCCTTATAACACCCTCATAAGACATAAGGCTAAGGTGTGCGATGGTGATAGTCTCATAGGGTGGTTCGGTTAACATCACTCAGCTGGTAATCTCTATTAACTTCCACTTCCTATGTAGGTGGTTTCATTCAAGATTAACATGTTGATGATCAGAATGGGATTGGTAAAGAGTGAAGTTGAGAGATGCTACCTCCTTTCTAATCTCTCACAAATGGTATTTATATGATGAAATTCTACTAGATGAGGCCATCAATTCCTTTTTCTGAGTAAATTGGATTTGTTAAGGACTTATAGTTATACTAATCATGTGATCACTGTTATACAACTATATTAGCAAGGGTTACAATTCTTAATAATATTTTAAGATCCAAAAACATAAAACCAAGGATGATCATATGTTTTACATAACCATGTTACATAATTAGATATTTAATTATATCATAAGAAATTTTCTTTAATAAATGTTTGGGTCATTGCATGTGGTCCCAAATGATGGTATCTCAATTGACCCTAATAATGTGAAAGCATTTATAACATGAGAGAAACCATGTAATGTTATCATGATTTTGATTTTATTTGGTATAACAGGGTATATATCCATTTCATAAAGGATTTATTGACATTGGATTCTCCCATGACCTCTCTCACTCGGAAGAGTGTAATGTTTTTCTGGGATAAAAATTGTCATAGTTCTTTTATTGTGCAGAAAAATATTTTAAATTAAACATTGGTGTTGACTCATCCAAATTTAGAGAATGTATATGTGGTTTTTTTGATACATCAGGTTCATGTTTGGTTTATGTTATTATGTTGGGTGATCATGTGGTAACATATGGTTCTCTAAATATTAGTATACATGAGAATAATTATTTGACCCATGGCCTGGTAATCAAATCCATGATACATGCGCTTAATTTTTTGTGGAACAATATTTTTAGAAAATGTTTTACCATGTATTTTGACAATAATATTTTGACATTTATCTTCTCTTAGAACTATTAGATTCTCTATAAGATCTATTGGGTAGAGCATATTTAGTCTTTTGATTTCGACATTTCCTACACCTTGGAGAAGGGGAATGTCATTTTTGATTATTTGAGAAGGAAAATTTTTAACTAGGACCTAATTGAAACATATAATGAGTGTAATTTGAGGGAAAATTTTGCACAGTTACATCAAGGAGTCCTGAAAGATAAGACCAAGGTTCTTGTTCCCATTGTTCAGTTGACCTCAGCTCTTCTTTAGATGATTATTTAGGAGCATCATCTTGAGGATGAATTCCATATCATTTGGTACTCTATTTATAGTTGGGTGACCAATGAAGATAGTTAGTTCTCTATAGATTATATTCTATGTTATTTGAATTGATTTTTTGTTCCTTTATTTTTTAGGAACGATATGATAGTGGATTTCTATAATTCCTATTGGGTTGTGAACCAAGGAACCAAATAGGTATTTTTTTGATTTGTGGTGATGATTCTGGTGGCCAGGTATGAGATGAGACATTTCTTATTAAGTATCTCATTATTATACTTATCAAATAGGTCATGGTCAAGAGACAAATACATTTGGGTTTAATTATGGAACATGATGTTATTACATGGAAGTGGGTTGATATTTCAATGTAAATTTTGATAGGGTTTCGACATACCCATATAAATAATAATTTGATTTAGGTTGTGACCAATAGGCTAATAAAATCAACTCACTTAATAACCATTCAAGATAAAACCAATTTTGAGGTGTTGGGGTGTAAGAACCCGGATCTTGATTTCAGGTATGTTTTCCTATTCTGGTTGTTTTTGAGAAAAAATGGAGTTTCTATAAAATTTTGAACTACAAGATACGTACATTATGAGAACATTTATTATATTCAGTTACCGTGGGTATCCATGTTTTGTTCATGTAGCGGCCATTCACATGGCCATGTGGTGACCTGGAGACCTCCTAAAGTGGAGTACGGAAACGGAAACTACACGCCGTGAACATCCGAAGTTCACTCCATGTATTTTTTTCATTAAACGTAATGGGGTCACGTATAATATCCAGAAATGATTTCTTCTTGACCTAGTTTGTTCGAGAGAACCTATACAACCGCAATCTTCCTCCAAGACCTCGACCGAGCATATAATCTTCGATTCCACCGACGTCGATTGTGTTGGGATCGCCTCGGAAAGCTCTTCCTTCTTCGAGAGATTCGTTTAATGATTCATATTCTATCTCATGTTATCCTCGGTTGAACATGTTGATAGTTTTTTATAGATCTATCATATTCTTGGGTGATTCATGGCTTGAGGCTCACGTATAATGATTTCACATTAATGAGGTAGGTGATTTGTGACTTTTTTTTGAAATTCTTTGAGTTATATTTGCAAATGTTTCCAATAACCTTGAACATGGTATTGCATATTTACTCTTTTAGCCATGTAAATTGCCTTCCATGCTAGTTTTCTTGTGTAGAGGTTAATATAATTTTAATATAGTTGAATGTTTTTCATTGGAAGTGATTTCACATGAATTTTCTGTTTATTACTATTTGGTCCTGTTTAGCCGGTTAGGATGCCTTGTTGTTTTAACCATGCCTAGTCTTATAGGATGGTGAAAAATTGTATTCTGACATGTTGTTATGTTGCAGAGTATTTATCCATGTATTTCATGAGGGTTACCATGGCCGTATTGCATTACTATACTCGATTGATTTACACTGGGCATTTAGAACCTGGTGTTGTTGAATATAAGGGGAATTGACTGGGAGTGCTTCCCCAGAGAGTCATTAATCACTTTTTACTATAATGGGAATTTACTGGGAGAGCTTCCGCATAGAGTTGTTAATCACTTTTTTCTATTATGGGAATTGACTATGAGTGCTTCCTCAGAGAGTCTTTGTTATATCCTTGTAATTTGAGCCAGAGGTGATAGGCTTTGAGTTCTTCCCAGAAGGTAACCTGTTTGTGTTTACCAGCTTTGATTGGAAGATGTCTAGTATATGATATTGAATGAATTGAAACTGTGGATTCTTCACTGCCGAGTAATTTTTTTGTTCACTTTTTCCTTTTACTTATTAACTGTCATATATTCACTGACTATTAGGGACAAATGTTATAGTGGTTTCCTATTGGGATTTTGTTTCACACCATGTTTGGGCCATGCCTATGGGCCCTAATAGATTATATTTTTATAGATATAGATAAGGGAAAACACCCTTCTAATCCTGGTACAAGACTGCTTTGGAGCTGTAGAGCATGGGACCAAGCTGAGGCTTGTGATGCTGCGAAGATGTTATATGTATTTCAGGTGTAATTTGGTCTAGTACTATTTTTATTCTGGAATTGTGATTTGTTTGGCTGTTTTCCTAGATATATGTATCATGCATCATCAATATATCAATGTGTGTGATCTAGTTTATTACTGTTAGTCTTCAATTGTTCACTTTTTCATGATTATTAATACTTCTGTTACTGTCATTTTTTTACTTCTGTTGTGTTACTCTTCCAATGAGGGCATAGATTCCACATTATCACACACAAGGTCCTCGCAGCAAGTCAGCAGCCTCTAGCATTTGAGGAAATTCACTTGAGGCCATGTGACCAACCGGGTATGGGGAGTCTCTAGGCAGTTTCCAGAACTAGGATGTTACAAAGCATTATCATAGGAACTCTTTTCTTCTTGACGTACTATTTGGTGCCTTTATCCAGGGATATGACAGAATAGGTACTTGTTAATGAGCTTTTCCCTGGAGTAGATGACCCATGTTCATGGAAATTACAATCTACAATGTTTACTGCAAATTTTCTGGTTTTGAAATTTTATAGTTGATTTGATATTCAGTGTTGGGTGACTCACATTTATTGTGCTATTATGGTTGACGTTATTATGGTTCTATTTCGGTTTCAACCAGATGAGATGAGGTTAAGCTATCTCACGCGTCATATAGGCACTTTCTAGAAATCATATGTCATGCATACTTGCCCTATCCTTTAGGCTACATTAGTGATTGAATGTTGTTGTGATTGATGTTGTGCTAGATATGCATGATGTTGTGAGAGATGTCTTGATAGAACATAATTTGTTTGATATGGTATTTATTTGTGGTGGTTTATCATGAATGAATGTAAAACAATGGTTCTTAAGGTTTTATGGGGCCTCAGGGATTGAAATTTGGTGGATCATTTCATTTATTTGCTTGTTATAACATGTATAACATGAAAAACATTAATTCATGTAGAGTGTGGGCCCTCACAGATCATAATTTGGAATTTTGGTGTTTGTTTTGGTGTTTTTCAATGCTTTGAAGTAGTTTTGGGGGCTTACTATCTGGAAAAACCCATAATAAACACATTGTAGTTTTGATTACAAGCCATGTGTTCTTCTATTAGGGAAGAAACTATTTTTCTTATGTACACGCAGTTTACCATATGTACAAGCTGTGTATCCTTTATCTATGTCATAGGTCATGTGGGAAGAGAGACATGTTAGGGATATCATTGGGTGAACACGCTGTGTACCATCTATACACACCATGTAGTGTAGTCTTAGAAACCGACCGTGTATCTAACAACACGGGTCAGTGTCATTCGTCTAGTAAATGGAGGGTCTGGAATTAACATGCCGTGTAGTCTGGAGTTAGTAGGACCTTATTGTCTAGCCGGGTATAAGGAATCAGGCAGGTGAAGAGAATTCCAGTACGTGCCGTGTTTTTGGAAAAGTCGCCATGTTTTTGGTGTGTTACAGGACCTATTCTAGAATAGGTACACACTTATGTGAAAGTCTTAAGGGAACACACCTTTTAAGAAATATAGTCTTCATGTATTCTTGTTTTAAAAAACATGAATTCTTTCTTTCTCATGTTTCCTCCTTACTCTTCTAGTTTTGAGTCCTTGAAAATATGGATCTAAGGTATGCACTTGACCTTGTAGAGTCATTCCACTGAGACGTATTCTGGTTGTACTCCAGGTATAGGCAAACAATCAGACACAAGACATGACTGATCAGGGACATCCATCAGATCCTCTGGTCATGCTAGTCTTGGAACCAACTGTTATACCTGACGCATGTGTTGATACACATTTTAGAGAGGGCTTTATGAGAATGATGCCAACCATTCAGGGAGCACCGCCTCCTTCCCTGACGATGGCAGAGGTCATGTGGGTTTTCCAGTACTGGCATCCTCCAAACATCACTGAGGAAGGAGGACCTCAGGATATAGAGTCATGGCCAGAATCCATGCTAACAATCTTCGAACTTCTAGATATACCTCTAGAGAAGACGGTGAAGCTCTCTACTTACATTTTTTGAGATTCCTCCAAGAGGTGGTGGGATGTGATATCACAGGTGCGACGCAAGAAAGTCACATCTTGGGATGAGTTTCATCACATAGTATAAGACTAATTCTATTTGGATACATTGAGGTTCGATCAAGCAGAAGAGTTCATGAGTCTAGATCAAGGTACTCTCTCAGTCATTGAGTACTCTTCTCATTTCACAGAGCAGCAGCACTTCACAACTATTCCAGGAGGCGATGAGTTATTCTTGGCAAGGAAGTTTGAGGATGGTCTCAGGCACGACATCTGATCTCAGGTGAACATATTCAGGTTGACTTTGATATCTTATATAGTTAACCATGCGAAGATCATTTAGTGCAATCTCAGTGATTCTAGAGCTATGAGCCAAGGTGGTTTGACATCCAGAGTTAGTGCTCTGCCAGCTGATAGCAGGAAGGGACCAAGGGAGACTACATGTGGAGATTTGGGTAGGTGATACATTTCATCTGGTAGCTAGGTCGTGTGCTACTAGTGCATAATGAGCTGGAATACGATGCCACATTGACCAACGGACCCAGTGGAGTGACGATCTAGTGGTAAGATGGGACAGCATCAGCATTTCTATCAAATCTTTTCCCCGGCAGCTGGTGACAAAAGGTTTTTCATTGACTCCTCATTTAGGAGTTGCACCACCCATTTCTAATAAGTCTTGGAACTGGAGTTCTTACGGATGTTTGGGCCGAGGTGGAGGTCATGGCCATGGTAGCCAATCATCAGGATTTCAGAAAAAAACATGGTGGATCAGCTCAGAGTGGTCAGCCAGTGTCACAAGGCCGTGGTACGGGCCAAATTTTTACAGTGGAGTAGACCCAGTAGGAGAAGGATCTCGAACCTTCTACTGTTTGAGGTACGATCATAGTTTTTTCATTTTTAGCTTCTACTCTGTTTGATATAGGGGCTACCCATAGATTTATATCTGTTGCTGTTGTGGAGAGCCTTGGGCTCTGTATCTTTTCGTTAGCTGATATCTTGAATCTCGACACTCTGTTGTGGACTAGAATATATAGTGTACATCAGTGCAAGGAGTTCCCTCTAGAATTTGTTTGGTTTCACTTCTTATGGGACCATTATGTCCTATATATTATGCACTATGATTTCATTCTTGGAATGGACTGGTTAGTTTCCTTCCATGCTGTTGTCGACTATTATCATCGTAGGGTGAGTTCCACATCACTAGAAGGCATATCATTTCTTCATATGGGTTGATGTGACGTCTATGGAAGTAGAGGAGGAACTAATCATCATGGTTCAGGAGGCATTACTGACCAGATAGCTAGTCTATACCTAAATGTCCTAGGGATATCATAGTTATACTTTCCTCTAGTGGTGGATCATTTCACTGACATCTTTCTAGAGGACTTTTCAGTTTACCACTGGAGTGAGAGGAGGAAAGTTTTATTGAGATGGTGCCAAGAGTGGCACAGGTGTCCATTACTCCATATAGGATGAATACACCTAAGTTACAGGAGCTCAAGAAGTAGTTGAAGGAGTTACAGGAAAAGGGTTTCATCTGGACCAGTACTTCTCCTTGGGGTTTTCCTGTCCAGTTTGCAAAGAAGTCGAATAGTACCCTTAGACTTTGTGTAGATTATCATAAGTTGAAAAAGTTGAAAATCAAGAACCGAAATCCTTTTCCAAGGATTGATGATCTCTTTGATCAACTTTGAGGAGCCTGGGTGTTCTTGAAGATTGACTTGAGATCCAGTTATCCTCAGTTGTGTGTTAAACCATCTGATATACCTCTTACAGCTATCCGGAGCAGGTATAATCTATACAAGTATGAGGTTATGTTGTTTTGTCTCATGAACGCGCCTTCAGTTTTCATGGAACTAATGAACCGGGTGTCCCATCCATACATGGATTATTTCATGGTATTCTTTATAGATGATATATTGGTGTACTCTCCCACTCAACACGATAATGATAACTATCTTGAGATTGTTTTGAGTACACTGAGAGAGAATCAGTTATATGCTAAGCTCTCAAAATTCCACTTTTGGATGGATTAGATTCACTTTTTGGGTCATGTTATCTCAGATTCAGGAGTATCAGTAGACCCATAGAAATTTAGAGTAGTAATTTCTTGGGAGCATCTGAAGAACGCCTTTGATGTATGAAGCTTTCTAGGGATGTCTTGTTAATACAGACATTTCATACCTAACATTTCACGCTTATTAGACCAGTTACGAGTTTGAAAAAGAAGGGTGCAAGGTTCTCGTGGTCACATTCTTGTGAGTCAGCCTTTCAAGAGTACAATTTGAGAGTGACTTCAGCACCAATAATAGTTTTTCAGAGCCGGGAATAGCTATAATATTTTCTATGATGCTTCAGGTATCGAGCTAGGAGCTTTGCTAATGCAGGGGTAAGAAGTTTTCACGTACGAGTCTCGGTAGTTGAGGAAACACGAGAGAAATTACCTAGCACACAATTTCGAGTTGGCGGTAGTTGTTCATGCCTTATGTTGTTGGAGACATTATCTTCTGGGAGAGAATTTTTTGGTTTTCACTGACCCAAAAAACCTACATTACATCTTCACTCAGCGTGACCTAAATCTGAGACAACGCAGGTAGATCGAGTACCTTTAGTATTTTGACTTCGACCGTGCCTATACTCCTGGGATGGGCAATGCAGTGGCTGATGCACTGAGTAGGAGGATAGTAATACAGGCAGTTAAAGTGGGAAGTAATGAGTGGCACCTTATGGCTCTGTTCTCAGAGATGCATTTGGTGGTTCACGAAGACAGAGGCATACGTTTCATTCTTATGTAGCGGTTACCTCTTCTATACATGATCAAGTGCGAATGAGGAAGTTATCTAATTCTGAAGGCCTAGTCCAATGGGAAAGCGTTTCAGGAGAGGACCCTATACCGGGATGGACCATAGGAGAGGAGGAGATTTTTTGTTTCTAGGGGCGTGTATGGGTTCTAGCAGACTTACGCGAGGAGATGATGTCGGACTTTCATTCCTCAGCTTGGGCAGTTTGTCCCAGTTTCACCAAGACTTATCATGATCTACACCGTCAGTATTGGTGGACTTGTATGAAAAGAGATGTTACTGGTTTCTTCGTGATGTGTTCTACCAGTCAATAGGTGTATACGAAGCATCAACGACCATCATGTCTTTTGTAGCAGTTACCCATTCCCGAGTGGAAGTGGAATGATGTCGTGATGGATTTCAGGACAGGGTTGTCGATGTCTCCTTGAGGGAATAATGTAGTATGGGTTGTCATTGACAGAATCACAAAGGTTTCTCACTTAATTCCGATCGAGGAGACCTTTACTGTTGATGAGCTGGGAAGGTTGTACATCCGTGAGATTGTGCGCTTACATGGAGTTCCACACTCTAGTGTTTCAAATAGAGATGCAAGTTTTACATCTCAGGTCTGGTAGGGGATTCATAAGGCTTTGGGTACATAGGTAATTTTGAGTACAACTTAACATCCAAAAACATATGGCCAGACCAAGCATACGATTTAGGTGCTAGAGGACATGTTGCAAGCGTACATCCTTGATTTTTGAGGTTCTTGGGAGAATCACTTACCTCTTACGGAGTTTTCCTACAACAATAGTTTTCAAACAACTATTCAAATGGCACCTTATGTGGATATTTATGGTATTACATACTGATCAACCTTATGTTGGCTGGAGGAAGGATAGCTAGCTATGATGGGACCTCATCTTGTTCAAGAGACCATAGAGTAGAAAGAGTGGATTCCATAGAGGATGGCTACCGCACAGTATCGACTAAAATCTTATGTTGATCGGTAGAGGTGTCCTCTATAGTTCGAGGTCGGGGATCATGTATTCCTGCATGTCACACTGAGGTTGGGGCACAGAAGTATTAGGAGACATGGTAAACTATCACCAAGCTACGTCAAGACGTTTGAGTTATTAGAGAGAGTTAGACCGGTTTCCTACCAATTGTAGTACCCTCGGAGGTTCTAGGATATGCATGAAATCTTCCATGTTTCTCATCTTCGATGTTACTTCTCAGACCCATCTAATGTTTTCCAACTCGAGGAGGTTGAGTTAGAGGTGGATTCCTTATTCGAGGAGCATCCTATCCGGATTGTTGATCGAAGTAAGAAGGTTCCTTATAGTCAGTATGTTTCTCTGGTATGAGTGCTATAGGAGAACGGGCGAGTACAAGACGAGACTTAGGAGAGGGAGGTTGATGTAAGATCACAGTGGCCGGAGTTATTGCTCTTTTATTCTTTTCTGCCGCCTTGAAAGGGAAATTCAGGGACAAATTTCTATAAGGGGGGATGTTTGTAACAATCGATATCTTTATTTCTGGTATGTTTTTCTTTTTCTGGTCATTTTTGAGAAAAAGATGAGTTTTTATAAAACATAGAAGTACACGTCATGTAATTTATGAGTACACACCATGTATTCAGTTACCATGGGTAGCCGTGTACTGGCCATGTAGCGGCTGTGCACAGGGCCATGTGGTGACCTGAAGACTGCTTAAATTAGAGTATAGAAATGGAAAGTACACACCTTGTACTTTCAAAATACACGTAGTGTATTTTTTAATTAAACATACCAGGGTCATGTCTAATTGTCGGAAAGGCCTTCTTCTCATAGTATTTTGTCCAAGAGAACCCATACGAGGGTGATCATCCCCTGAACCCCCAACCGAGCATCTAATCTTTGATTCGACCATCATTTATTGCATTAGGATCACCTCTGTAAGATCTTCATTCTTATATAGCTTTGTTTCATGATTCCTCCTCTTTCTAAAGTTATCCTTGGTTGAATGTTTTGATTGTTTTTGTATATCCACCATATTCTTGGATGATTCGAGGCCTGAGGTTCACGTGTAGTGATATCCCAACACCGAGGTAGGTGGTTTTTACCTTTTTGTTGAAACTATTTGAGTTATATATGCAAATTTTTCCAATTCCCTTGAAAGTGGTATTACGTGTTTACTGTTTTAGCCCTATAAATTTCCTACCATGCTTGTGTGCTTGTATATAGGTTAATTGAATGTGAATAGGGTTTATTGTTATTATTTGGAAGTGGTTTCCCATGCATGTTTTGTTTATGATCGTTTGGTCATGTTTATCTTGTTAGGTTGCCTTGTTGTTTTTCCCATGCTTAGACCTGTAGGATGGTGTAAAATTGTATATTAACATGTTGTTATGTTGAAAACTATTTATCCAAGTATTTCATGAGGGTTACCTTAGCGGTATTTCATTACTATGATCGATTGATTTACACAGGTCCATGAGAACCTGGTGTATTTGACTATAAGGGGAATTTATTGTGAGTGCTTCCTATGAGAGTCATTAATAACTTTTGACTATAAGTGGAATTGACTGTGAGAGCTTCATCATAGAGTTGTTAGTCACTTTAGTATATGAGGGGAATTCACTATCAGTGCTTCCTCAAATATTATTTATTTATATTAGACTATAAGGGTAATTGACTACGAGTGCTTCCTCATAGAGTCTTTGTTTTATCCTTGTAATTTGAACTAGAGGGGATTGGATATGAGTAATTCCATGAGATTTACCTATTTTCCATTACCTATTTTGATTAGGTGTTTCATGGTATATGAAATGGAATGCATTGATACTATGGATTTTTTACTACAGAGTACTTTGTTGTTCACTAATTTCTTTTAATTATTACCTTCCATATATTCACTAACTGTTAGGCACAAATCTTGTGGTTGTTTCGTACAAGGACTTAGTCTCACACCCTATTTTGGCCATTCTTTTGGGCCCAAACAGATTATGTTTCTATAGGTATAGATAAAGTAAAATTCTATTCTACTTTAGGTACTTGACTGCATTGGAGCTTGAGATCATTGGACCAAGGTGAGGCTTGCGATGTTGGGGATCTGTTATCTGTCTTTTTTGTACTTTGGTCTTGTACTGTTTGTATTCTAGAATTGTGATGTATTTGGTCATATTGTTAGACATATGTATCATGCATCATCCTAATATATATATATATATATATATATTTGTGCATTCTCTAGTTTATTTTTTTCAATCTTCCACTGTTCACTTTTTCCTGATTATTACTGCTTTCGTTACTGCTATTTGTTTACATCAGTTTTTTTACTCTACCTATAAGGGTATAGTTTCCCCACTATCACACCCAAGGCCCTCACTTCTAGTCAGTAGGCTCTAGATTTTTGGGAAATGTGCTTCAGGCCATGTGACCAACCGAGAATGGGGTGTATATGGGCGAATTTTGGACCCGGGATGTTACATGGGGAATATATACGTGAGAGATATTTATCGTTTATATATATTTTGATATGCTATAGTATTTAATAAAGATCCTCATTTTTTCTCATTTTTTGAAAAACATTCTTGATGAGATGGGATATCATGTTTGTTTGATTATGTCACACTATCCCTAGATTGATAGACAAATAGATAATGTTATTCATATTCTCTAGAACATGCTTTCTGCTTGTGCCCCCAACTATGGAGGATGTGTCGGTGATCACTTGGGATCAGTTTAGTTTTCTTATAAAAATAGTTAATTTTCCACAATCAGAATGGATCATTTTGAGGCATTTTATGGGAGGCCATGTAAATTTCTATTTGTTGGTCTTCTATCAGATTAACATCCTTAGTTGGAAAAATTTTGGCCAATGAGACAATGGTGAAGATTTAGTTGATTCATTAGAGTAGTTTTATATAACATATTCAGTATATTCCCTATGATTCTCATTGTTGAAGAAAATTGATGTTCTTTGATGGTCACCAAGTGTTTTTGAGTGTTTCACCTCGATTGTTTCACCTTCATCATGGGACGCATGATATGAGTTTTTTCTCATTTTGTGGGACCTTTTCAGGTTATTGAGAATGTTGGGGAAGTGGATTAACATTTATAAATTACACAACAAATGATATGGACACATAATTTTTTCATATGTATTGTAGCTTTGGAATTATCTTTCTGAGCTATGTCGTGTATTGAGCTAACAGGTTCTTGATTTTGAGACTTATTTTTCTATGAGTGAGAATTAAGTTAGGATATTTTATTATTAGAAAAAGGTACTTTATGAGAGGATGATTGATTTTCTCTAAGTACTATTTAGTTACCATTCCTATTCTATTGAGGTATGAGAAATAGATTAACTTATGTGAGAGATTTTTCCTCATCTATTTAATAATGAATCATCTTGATAGTCATTATGGGGACAAAAAGATTTTATGGTATGGTGATTTTAATACCCCATCACATTTTCAAGGTATTCCACAACCCTTGTTTTGATCACCTTTGAGTTAAGACTTTTTTTGGTTAGTTTTAGGATAATGTTATATATATTTTCAGAATGTATTTGGGATATACCTGATTGGAACACAGATAAGGAAATCATGTTGTTTGGCTGAAAAAGCATTGTTCCCATTGATAGTGATCTAGAGGGTGGAATGGTTTCTCTAAACTATGCATCCAGAACCTCCAAAACATGTAGTATCAGGAAATGGTAATTCACAATGTTTGTGAAAGTTTTCACAATCCATGAACGCACTCAGTGGAAACCACCCACCCTTGGACATTTAGTTAAGAGGGGGCACATAATTATGGTTCATTGTTTATCTGACCCAGAAAACCTCCATAAAAAACAATGTACATGAGTATAATTTATTCTAAAAGATAAATTTATAATAAAAACCCCTTCTTTATGTGAATAACATACCAAATAATCCCTAACGTAATTTTAGTAGTTGTAAAGGATCACCAGAACCATTTTTGGCTACTATGAACCCATTTCTGGGTGGATCAATGAATTATGGATCTCAATCGATCGTTTTTGGGTAAGTGGATATCCTCTCATACAGTTTCATTTTATCTTCCCATATATAATTATCAAAGAATGATATATTATAATGTATTTTATTCATATAATCTTCCTCTTTATAGATCTTTTTTCTTGATCTGATTTGTATAAGTTCTTCAATATCAATCATCATTGATGATCCCATTACAGGTATCGATCATTTGATTCCATGATTTATATGTAGTAGTGGTTTTTAATATTTTCCATGTTATTGAAACATTAATTTACTTGATTTTTTTGAAAATGATTCCAATTGATTTTAAAAAATATGATTTGAAATAGAAATTTGGAATGTCGTGGATATCGGGAAAACCCCCCAATTAAAATGGAATTGGAATTGTGGGATAAATTTAGAAAATGATGGAATTGATGAAATTATTTGACAATTGATTATAGAAAATGGGTTAAATTAGAATGATGAATACATATAATTGGGTTTCCATTATAAAGGCATGAAATGATGAACAACCCATGTTTTGGTTTTTAAATTGAATTAGCATATTGAAACTAAAAATTGTGAAATTGATTTGTAAATGATGAATGATTTCAAATAATTTTATTTTCACATTATTTACATATTGATTGAGAACATGAAATCCAAGTTATTTAGTGGTTTATTTTGGATTATAACACTAGTATATTGGCCCCCCAAACAATGGATTGATGGTGAAATCTCTAACAAAAAAACTAGTTCTGCATTAGAATACCTTATGGGATGTTGGTCAGACTGATTCAACCTAAGCTTGAGGGATGTGTGTACACATGTTTAGCTGCGATCACTGATTTATGATGTGTGGAGATCCTATAAAAATAAGCTAATGTACTTTAGGGAATATGATCCTGGTTCTTATTCTGTATGATTTTATTATATATATGTCCTCGATTATAGAACTATTTTATTTATTCAAAATTATTTGTATAAATGATTTCATATAAAATCTTTTTGTGAACTTTTTAATATTTTTTAGATCTTTTGAAATTATGGAATTTTTTTTTAAAATATGAATATTATATGACATTCAATTCCCAATCGAATATTTTTTTAATAATTTTTTTACATCTAAGAATGTTTTGTTTTGGGTTGTTTTGTTTTTTTATGATTGGTTTATTATTTTGGTATCTATTCTGGAAAACATGGTGTGACCTTAATGGGATTATATATCACACCCTACCTTTTCCCTCGACATTTTTAGAATTTCTTATGCCAGGTTTGAGCAAAGGGAATGTTCCAATTAGAGCTGGTAGATTTTCTTAAACCTTAGAGATTGGAGTAATAATAGTGAACAGTGTTGATGTTACCCACTTATTACATATTATGTTTGGGTTTTATCCTGTAAGATACTTAGTACATTTATTATATACTAATTTGGTTTTTTTATACCTATTTTTTTTCTGGTATACTCTCCATTAGGGTCATCGATCACACTGACTTGTAATTTTTTATCTTCTACTCTTTGGGTAAAAAATTATCCCTTTGATCATATATGATGATAGGTGCTAGTTTCCAACCCATGCGGATAGAGATCAAAAATCCATCTATGTCAGTTCTCACTCAGTTATCGGGGTACTAGGGTTTCATGGTTGGTTCCAGAAAACATAGGATGAAGATATCCACTAACATGAAATTCCACACTTAAGGTTGGATGAGACCACTAACTCTATCCATGATTGATTAGGAAGACTTGTGTTTCACAATTAGTTATTAATAGTTTCCAATTTACTATAGAGTCTAATGTGTTATTATTATTTAAGAATACAAGGTTCGCATTTTAAAAACTCCAGGATATAACTTGTAGGGATTGTTGCTTTAAATAAAAATGAATGAACTCAAGTTCATAATGTCACCATAAAGTAGCATCAACGATGATGGAGTTTAAATAAGAAAGGGGTTCATAATCATGTTACCAAGTCACTATCATGCTATAAGGATCTCTACCATTTGAGTCCAAGGAAAAAATGGTAATAAAATACTAAATGATGTTATGAACACTGCATGGTATATAGGATGTTTTTTGAGTATTTTTGGAGATGAATGTGTTTTTTATGTCACATGGTTAGTGGAAATGAATAAATTACATGATTAACCTAATGATAATTGGTGCATACAATAAGATTAAGTGGTGAAGGTTTGATTTATATGTGAGCATATTATTGGAATGTCTTGAGGTTATGTTGTAATCATAATTTGGGGGCAAATGTGGTGTTTCAAGATTAATACGAAATTATAAAGGCCATGTGAGTTCAAGAGATTAATTTGTTGATGAGATATGTTCACTAAGTTAGTGCACAATAATTAATATAAATCATGTAGTGGATAAAGTGAAAACATAATTGTGGCTCTAAGTCATAGATATTGAGTTATAAGTACTAATTTTTACATTTCCATTCAATTAGTTTTAGAAATGAATAACACTCTCTTAAAAAAAATAGTAACTTTTTATATCCCATGTATTTTAGTATGTTTTTGTAGAAAACATTAACTTTTACCATACATAGAAAAAATTATAATGTCATCAGAATATAAACCTATAATTTTTCATTATGATCATGACATTGGGAATATGTTCAATTAATTTTACTTTCCTTTAATCATTCCATGAGTTATACTTTTGTCTTGTCTATAATGCTTATAAAATTCATGTCCATCGGACTAATTATAGTACTCAAACAATCTAATTAATTATCATAAGGATTATCGTGTTGAAAAACAATAAAGATTTGCATCATACAATCTTATGTATATAATTATAATATTTGATAATAACTTATATAATTTGGAATAATTTTATCATTATAAAGATGAAAAAACAAAAGTACGTCAAACATTCAGTTATGCCTAAGCATTGTGATCTATCAAGGATCCATCTATCTGAGGATATTGTAACAAAATACAAATTATTATTGTTGGAATTTGACCTATTAAAAGTTGGTCATTTTATATGTTTCGATCTAATTACATTAATAATTCAATATTTCAAATGATTTCTCAATGTGAATATCTTATTCTAATGTCTTTGTAATATATTAGATATTTTTTGTTCTAAGGAATCCATTTCATGGATTTTTTCCTTTAGGACAAATTTTATTTTTTAATCCCAAATATGATTATTGTTATGATAAAGGGATTCTAGGGATATAAAGATAGTGAATGTGGTCCATCAGATTAAGGGCATCCGAGGATAGGATGACATACACCGGTCATCATGTTATGGGATTCTGAGGTTAGGAAGATAGAACTAATACAAATTTTATGTTGAGGGATTTTCTGGTAAGAAAATACAAACATTACAATACGTATAAAACAATGGGTACCATTATTCATGGTTATTATAAACATTACCCTTAAAGGTAAAATAAATAAATATTTTAATATTTCTTGAAATTAATTATTACTGTTACTATGTATTGTTTCTCTTGAATTTAAAAGTCTATTCCACTATTCATGTAATATAAAAATATTCATTTATATTGATTTTTCTATATTATTTGTTTTATCTATTTATATATGAATTCGATAAAAAAAACACTGATTTAATTGGACCCACTTTGATTCCAATTATTTAATCTGATCATCGTAGGAATTCTATATCTGAAAAATTTATGTTATGAGGTTTATTGTTTATTTAGTTTAAACTTATAAAACTAAAAAACAACCACTCTTATAAGTATATCCAACTAAGAAACTCAAATGATCCAAAAATTAGAATCCATGGTGGTTTTTAATTATAATTTACATTTAGAGTTTTTAATTTATTCGCTTAGTGAATGTTGTTTGTGTTTCTAATGTAAAAATTTTATTTATAAAATTTTTAAACTAGCATGTATTTGTAGAAAATATATTCTATTATTTAATGATGTATAGTATAAAAAATGGATGTCTTGATAATATAAATCCTAGTCAACAAAATATCTTTTATGTGAATCAATATGAATATTGGAGACAGAATGAAAATATTTATGATCATCACAGGAATTTATAACATCATAATCCTTACTGGAAGATACAATATTTATGATAAGGAAGCTTCTAATTTTTAAAATGATCGGAAATTACAATATTAGTTGAATTAAAAAGTCAAAAATAATTTATTTTGTTCTATGTTAAGGAATACCTAGAGTAAGAGATCATCATGTGATGCTGCCAATAGTATTTTGAGTAAATTGGAAGTAACAAATTATTGTATATCTAAAGTTATAGAAACAAAAAGATCCATGCTTCAAACTGATTAACAAGACATTTATTTTCAAACTAGAGATTTAATTTTAAATATTTACAAATTATTTATGACTATTATAAATAGTTTAGAGTCTTTGGGTGAAAAAATAGTTGATGATGATATTTTAGTCTTAATGTTTATGAACATAATTTCCAATGAGTGGTAAACAAAAATAACAATCGTGGATGATACATGAAATCTTATTAATATTACTCTTGATTATTTAATTTTAACCCTCATGTACAACGATGGAAGACATAAAAGAGCTGCTTGTAGAAATAAAAGGAAAATTGGTGGTGTTTATTTTTCAATAATATTTAATGTACATTATAATGTTCAATTAGCAGATAATGTTGTGAAATATTCTAGAATGAAGAATGTCAATTTGAATTTGGTTTCTAGTACACTAGATTATTTTGATAATGAGTTGGATAATATATATAGAAGGATGACCACGATATTTGGAATATAAATTTCAATACCGAAACCGAATGAGTTCTAAAGACAAAGGTGACAGGATGGATTCAGATGTAACATGTTATAAATATTTAAAAGTTGTACATATCAAACATGATTATCCAAAGTTGACATGTAAAGACAAAAATTAAAATAATTCCAAAAAAATATCCAAGAAATATTATAATTCAAATGTAAATAAGGGTTTTAATGATTTAGACACATGGAGTATTAGTGGTGTAGATCTTCTAATAGTTCGTCTGATAATAAATTTTATGGATAGAAAAACAATGGTATGTTTTCTAAATTACCAATATAAAATCATTTTGTAGTAGAAAAGGTACATATAGCAAAATCCCTTACTAATATATGTTTAAATGAAAATTATCCCAAAGACGAAAATTCAACGTCTTATATTTAAGATTCATCCAAGGAAGAAGATGATACTTTACCTAGTTATGAAGATGATTCATGATTTTTAAAACTATTAGAATATGAAAATTTTAATATTTTTCAAAAATTTGATAATTCTAATGATAAAATTCATATAGATTATTTGAGACTAACTATTTTGAAAAATGAAATATCATATATATTTCTAAAGATCTTAACATTACTAATTTTGAAATAATCTATTCTAAAAGATCCTAAAAAAGTTTTTTCTGAGATTTTTTTTAAAAAATGATTTTATTAAACTTTGTTCCATAATAATAATGAATGAGTTTAGGAATTTAGTTGTAAAAATAAAATGAGAAATTACTACATTAAATAATTTTTTATCAATGATTACCATTGGTAAGGAAAACGTAGATAAAACATGTATGAAAATTCTTCCTTATAGAGATAATACTAGAATGGGTTTTACCAAAAAGAAAATAGTTTGTAGTAACAGTTACATTGTTCTTAAAAGTTTACATTTTTATACTATGTTCAAATGTGGTGGTCTCTAGAAGAATAATAGTTCTTTAAATAATGTTCATTCTTTTGATTTTCACAAATAATAATTTTCAAAACAAATTTTGTTAACCTAATGTTTTATTATAAAATTATATCAGACCCAAGAAGGAATTGGTTTTGAAAAAATAATATTTGTATTTTCATGAAAATAATGAAACTACCAAAACAGATTCAGTACATAGAATAACATAAAAGCCAAGACATACCATATCTTAGATTAATGGAAGATCAATTATGGTTATGGAATAGAAACTTAGGATACTTTAACCGTAGAAAAATATCTATGTTGATTAAGAAATTACTTATTAAGGACATTTTGTCACTTAAGGTCTGATAATTAAAAAGGCCACGACCCTTGTAAATATGGTAATAAACATAATTCATCTTTGAAATATATTACTGAAGTATCAGTATCTAATTGTATATTGTTAGTGAAAACGAACTTACTTTTCATTACAAAAACTAGTAGTATTAGTGGTAAATACTATGTATGGCACTAATTTTTTATTATAATATATATACATGGGTCTATGTTCTCACAAATAAATCACAATCCCTTTGTTATTTTAAAACATTCATAGGCATAGTTAAAAAGGATAAAAATATATCCTTGAAAAATATTCATAGTGATCATGGTGGAGAATTTAAAAATTATTCATTTGAAAAAATTTGTAGGGAAAAATATGTTAAAGTTAACTTTTCAACACCAAAAACACCCAAAAAATATGGGGTAGTTGAAATAAATAATACAATTCTTTAATATATTACAAGAACCATGCTGATTGAATACTAATTTGTTAATTATTTTCAGCTGAAGAATATAGTACTTCCTTATATTTTATAAATCTTGTATTAATTTTAAATTTTCATAATAAAACCCCTTAGGAGTTATGGATTAGAAGAAGAAAAAATTTCTTACTTAAATGTATTTAGTTTCAAAGTATTCATCCTAAATACTATATTTAGTCTACAAAATTTTTAACCCAAATCTGATGAAGGAATATTTTTCTTGTTATCACACTAAATATAAGGATTATATAGTTTTAATAAATATTCTTGTTCTGTTGAGGAAACAATTGATGTTATGTATAATGAAACGGATCCATTGTTTATCAATTAACCTCAACATATATCATAAGATTTTTTTTTCAAAAATGAATTTTCAACCATTTTTAGGATGTTACTATCATAAGGAAATTACTCAAAAATATGTTTCAAAAGTAATTCCTCAAAAAAAATTAGCCTATTATTGATGAATATAATTTAGAACCCCAAAATTAAATTTTTTCTTAGGAATCATTATAGTGAGAGGATTATTTGGGATGTAGATCGACATGGTAGGACTAGAATTTATTAAAGAAATGAAATTAACCATCTAGAATTATTATCCCAATTCGAACCTAAGAGTCTGGATGAGGTTTTATGTAATGGGTATTGGATTAAATCTATGAAAGATGATCGTAATGAATTTTAAAGGAACTATGTCTAGAAATTTGTTAAAAATACTACAGAAACCACTATAAATAGAGTAAAATGTGGTTTTCATTATAAATATAAACAAAATAGAATAATAATTAGAACAAAATAGAGAATTTTTTTAAAGGATACAATAATAAATAGTGAATAAATTATGAAGAAACATATTCATTGGTTGCAATACATGAATTAATTCAAATAATTATTTCTATTGACTCATTCATTAATTTCAACCCATTTCAAATAGATGTGAAGTATTCTTTTCTTAATAGATACATAATAGAGGATGTTTAGGTTGAAAAACCACCCAGTTTTGAAAATATAAAAACATCTATAATTTTTTATAAACAAAAAAAATAACTATATGGACATAAACTAGCCCATATATCTTAGTATGATAGGTTTAGTTGAATATGTTACAAAAAAATTGTAAAGGGAGCATCATATCCAAATCATTTTATAAATTAAAGAATGAAATATATTATTATGGTAAGAATTTATGTTCATGAAATAATATTTGGTTCATCTAAAAAATATTTAACCAATTTCTTTATAGTTCTTATGAAGTTTATGTTTAAAATGAGTATGATGGTTAAGTTAACACATTTCGTTAGTGTTCAAATTTACAAAAAAATAAAAAAAAACCTTTATATCTTAACATAAGTGTATAAAAGATCTTATTACGAAATTTTTATATAAAAATACTAAAATTATTATTACTCCCATTAGTAACTCCAATACTTAAGATTTTGATAATGTTGGGAATCTAGTTGATGAAATAACCGTTAATGGTATCATTGGAAGTATACTTTACTTAATAACTATTTGTCTATATTGAATTGTTTCTGTATGATTATGTGCAAGATATCAAGACAATAAAAAATAAACATATCTTAAATGTATATAAAAAATCATTATCTTAAGGGAATTGTGTATTTAGGTCTTTTATATTCTTCTAGAAATGTTTTTGAACTGAACAGTTTTTCTGATGATAACATTGGTGGATGTAAAATGGATAGGAAAAGTCAACGTTGAACAAGTAATTTATTATGTGATAATTTAGTTTCTTGTTAATGAATGAAAAAAAAAACTATTAGAACTTTCCACTACTAAAACTGAATATCTGGCTGTTGGAAGCTTTTTTTCTCAAGTGTTATGGACGCAACACACACTCACAATTTATGGAATGTTTTAATAAAACTAAAATACATTCTGATAATAATGTTCAATTTCATTGATTAAAAACATATCACATATCACACATGATAATATATATATATATATATATATATATATATATGAAACTATTTTTATCAGTATCACACACTTAAAGGAGATATAATTTTACCATTCATCAGAGTAAAAGAACAGCTTGATGATATTTTTACTAAACTCCTTAATTCCGATTGATTTTAGTATAAGAAACAAAATCTTTGATTGATAAATTTAAAGTTATTATTAATATATAATTATTTTTTCCAATATCCATACATTTTTATTCTCTTTTTTTCATAGGGTAATTGCATATGTTCATAATTTTTTCAAAAACGTTTTTGTTTTTATTAAAACTTTTAGTTTTCCAACTAGTTATTTTTCTAAAATTTTTGTTTAAAAGTGAGTTTTATGGGCCCAATTATTTGAGTATAATTTCACAAAAATGATTTCTAGACTCAGAAATTGTTATAAAATTTCATGAATTATTATTTGTTGTAAAGAAATTTACATTAAGAAATTATCATAATTAGATTTTCTAATAAAACAGTCATAATACTTTTATTTAAAAAAATACCATACCATATTTTTCTAGATACAATTATCATATTTATATATTACTACAAAACTATAAAAATCTATTTATTTTTAAAAATAAATATGGACTTATTAATAATAGCAATGAATATTTCAACTCCAAAAGTTACACTTCTATTCTTTTACTTTTTTTACCATTTTATTACATTATATTATAATTATTATTGTTATAATTTTAGTTTTCCACTTTATAATTTTTTAATTTAAAATTCCTACCTAATCAGAATTACCATCAATATGATAAAAGTTTTAATATATTTAGTGTTCAAGTAATATTTAAAAACATAATTCGTTTAAATAATCACCATCAGATTAGAAATATTTTCATTCTCAAATGTTAGTTTGAATACATAAGATGATAATTTCTCCACACACCTATATAAGGGCAGGTCACTCTATTATCCCACATCATTTATTTAGAGATTACATTCCTAATATATTTCATCCGTAAAATTTTTCAGTCTGATATATTTCCTTTATGTCTGATATCTGGTCTCAATTTAAGTTTTAATGAAAACAAGAGGATTATGAAAGGCATTTTTGTTCAGTGAAAGTCCCATTTAAATATAACGGCATGATAAGTTTGATCCATCGCTAAAAAATTATTTATTTTCATGTATAGGAATCTATATTTCTGGAGTGTCTTGATAAGAATTTAGACATTTTTTATTTTGAGGTTGTTTTATATTATTATGATTCAGTTTAATTTTTTTAAAGAAGATGGTAAGGATAATTTTTTGATCACCATGATTGTTAAAAGATAAACAAATTATTATAAAAGAGTAGAGGGCATGGTTGGAGTTCCTCTGGAGGGTGTAGCCTACTTATCGCCACATAAGTTACCAAAAAAACATTGAATTTTTGAGAAGACGAATGTAAGATATTCGTTATTTTTTTATGCAAAAGTTAAAAAAGATTTTAATCTAAATCTGGTAAAAAAATTCATTGCTTTAGAGATGAAAAGGTATTTTATCCATAAAAATGTGATATGAAGACTTGAAAGATTCAGGATTACTTTTCCTGATTATCTTTTTAACTTGATGAAGATTGACCTGGTAATGGTCATCTTCATTAATGGATATAAATTTATAACTACCTTAATAATTTCGAATATAATTTTGTTCTCATCCTTTATTAGAAAGATGATAGTAAAATGTATGAATTTTTTATCACATAGAATAAATCATACCTAGTTAAGGAAAAATATTTCATTCATATGTGAGGATACTATGTCAAGAATGATGTTAGACATTGATTCAAAATCATAGATGTTTTTAGAAAAATTTTATAAGGCGTATTATGATCCTCAACCATCATTGAAATTGGAATAATTTAAAAAGAAGAAACATTTGAAGACTGAAACATATCCAATTTTCAATAACATGAAATAAATTAAAATACTTGTTGAAGTATATAAGAATATTATGCATCATAAGGCACATAAAAATATAGGGGATCAGGTGTTTTGTATTGGCCTTGCTGAGGAAAAGGCATTATAAAATTGGACTATAGAACAGATTTACGAAGAAGGGAAAATAAAAATAAGAAGTGGATACAATAAACTATTATAGTATAATTCCTATTGAAATATGTTTATAAATATTATAAGAATCTAGTTATTTAGATTTTTCACACTAACCATGTTACTATAGAATTATGGACTATTCATTAATGAAACAACATTTGTTCCCCTTCATATCCCATATATGATTGATTATTTATGACAGAAGGTGCTTTTTTAAGAATCAGTACGATCCAATCCTCAGAACCAATCAGAGCACAAATCAATTAGAAAATGATATTTGAAAACTTCTATAAAATTAAAGAAAGACCTTGACAAGAAAGGTGAATAACGATTCGAGGATAAAAAATATAATTATAAGTAGAAGAGTAAATATAAGTAAAATAATAATAACTACTATATGATAAAATGTAAGAGAATGGAGAGGAAGAAATAAAAATAGATAAGAATTTTAAATAAAATGAATCATTAGAATCATTTTCATCTTTATCATATTTAAAATCATAATTTGGTAAGGATAAGAAATTAAATATTACAAAATATTAATTATTATCATCAAAAATGTAATAAAATTAATCTTACAATGATGAGGAACAAGATAAGATTTGTAAAATGAAATTTTTAACAATTCCAAAACTAATAAGGATGTGGAAATTATTGATATCTCATAAAATAAGGTATCAAATAATGATGAAAATATAAGTAAATTTATTATTAACTTAATGATAATGATTTAACCTCCTAAATCATCTTCTAGTTTCTCCGATTCGATGATATTTATTACCCAGAAAGGATTTTATTAGATTTTTCAATACATAAGGAAGATAGAATTGAAACTTAAATATGCTCCAAGGATAAAATCTATAATATATCTTATTACAGTCTATCCCAATGATAATTAGTGTCCATAAATTTTTTTTATAGAAATAGTTATTTGGATTTAATCATAGTTGATTAATTTTAATGAAAACTCATGTACATAAAAAATATCATGTAATAATTTTGTAAAGTGGGTCAATCACGTAAATAAAAATATTAGTTATCGTTATAATAATTTATTTTAGGTGGAAAAATTATGTTAGAAACAATTTATTCCTTTAAAAATATATCATAAAATATAGAAAATAGAGTAATATTTGTTGATGAATTCAATGATGATAGAGATGATCGAACATAGGATATAAATGCCTTGAATGAAATGAGATGTCTGAGAAGTATGAGATAAGATATGACATGTTGTATGAAATGAGAAGTCTAAGATCATATGAAGGTGAATTGTTTGTAATTAGGGAAATGTATATAGTTTTTTTGGATGTTGAAAATATTAATAACGAATTTAGAATGTATTATCGATTGAATGAAATGGTCATAAAGCCCAAAAAAGGATCAACATGAATTAAATAAGATTAAGACCTTAATGAAGAACCCAATAAATAAGCAATGATTATTTTTTTGAAATCCGTATTTATTTTGTAAAAAAATTATTTATTTTTTATTGATAATTACTTTAATCCGAATTTTATGTGCTTGAATGTTTTCTAATTCTGGTTGGTTATATGTTCGTTAATATTATTCATGGATTATTTTTTAATTCAATTAATTGTTTATTATGTTATATTTTATAACATTTTTTGAAGCATGGGATTTCTTCCCAATCCATTTTGATAATAATAAAAAAGGAAATTGTTTTATTAATATGTATTATGTTTCATAAAGGTGGAGAATTTATTTTAAAAGGGGAATATTTTCAATATGGGTGATTTATTCTTATGATGGAAAATTATTATTTAAGGAAGAATTATTCTAATAATTTCCATCATATTCAAATGAATTACAAAATCAAGGGATGTTAAGCACTAAATAATTTCTTTAATGTTCATTAAAAAAAGGAATGTATGTTTTTCATGTTATTTTTCATTTATGATTTTTGGATTGTGATTTCAAAAAAATCAGAGATTATTGATTCCAAATTATTAATTCTAACTTTTGCAATCCTTTAGTTTTGGAAATAAAAAACACTATCTCAAAACATTTTTTTACTTAATTATTATGTCCCAGGTATTTTAGTAGTTTTTTGTACAAAATATAGATTTTACTATAAATAATAAAAGTTATATTCTATGATGAATACAAATCTATCATTATTAATTATTATCATCATATTGATCATTATTTTGAATAATTATACTTCCCTTTAATTAAATGAATTATTTGTTTTGAAGAAACTGATTCAGATGACAACAGTTTTGAAGATGATGATGACCCTACCGTGAGGGATGCTTATCAACTTGAGGAGAAATTAGACTTCTCGAAAGATGTCGACTCTTGGATGGATGATCATGATGCATTAGCATTCCTTAAATATAAAAATGGTGAAATGTCGGCTGAGGACTTTCTTCAAATAAAAGAAAGAATGTTCATTAAAGTAGTGGAAGAATTTATGAAAAATCCTGACATCAATTTTCAGGAAATACCGTGGCAATGTCTCCTCCAGGTTCTCCTTACACATAGTGTGACAATTCAAGACTAACTGATTCTACTCTCTCCATTTATATTTCAGAGGTTCCTCATGGGGGAAGTATATTTGGAGCTTGGGCTAACTTAGTGATTATTTGGTTTGTTTGTTCTCTGAACTAGTGAAGATTCTGGATCTTCCCCCTTTTCCTAGTCCACTTCAAGAAGATTTAGATAGCAGTGTTATGAACACTTCATGGATGTTTAGATTGACTTTTGGGAGATGACCTTCATTTGTTTTTGGACAATACATATTGCTCGTTTGGATCAACCACAGGCAGAATCCAAGAAGAGCCGCTGCGCTGGTGAGGTATATGAATGCACTTCCTGACATGATGTTTACATGTCACATGGTCTTTAAATTATAGAGTTCTAGATATATGTTTTCCTTTAATAATCGATGCTTCACATTGTACCTTGCTGCTATGATGATCTGTAAATCCTATTAAGAGCTTACGGATTATAGATTTCAAAAGGATGAAATATGGATTTTCATGAAGACTTACAGTTCCTCTATTTTTAATCGGTATGTGTTTTTTCTTCTATCTTCATTTAACTATTTTTTTGTTGGTGTAGCATCATTACACATCTATTTTTCCTTATAACTCTTTAATTTTTAATAAATTCTATAAGGATATGGGCTATAAACTATCCCATGTCTAACTTTTCTCAAAAAAAATTTAAATTGGAGTTTGAATTTCACCTTGTCATTCATTGTAACCAAAATCATGACTATCAGACTAATTCTAGTACCAAAACAATTAGATAGTAACACATTTGGATTATCAAATTAACAAAAGATATAGATGCCCATTCGAATATCAAATCGTTATAATCAAAATATAAAATAAAAATTTTTATTTTAAGGAATACTTCTATCATTAAAATTCTGCTAAAAATGACATTAGACATTCCGTGTTAGATTTCGGACTCTATGTTATTAATTAATCAATAAGAAAATACTTATCATGGATTTCCACAGTGGATTATTCCAAATAAAAGTTGTTTTAAATATTTTATTATTCTAATAATCAAATTACTTATAATATTACCAATCATGTTGTGAAAGTGCGTCATGTTTAATTTCTTTTTAAACATAAAATATAATATAGGATTCAGAGTATTCATTATAGTTTGAAATATTAATCAAATGACATCAAAAAAATTATTTTAAAGGGCAAAATTTTCGGGGTTATTATTTATTTTATAAAATTTATTTCATCACATTTGCAATATTATGATGTTATAATACAGACCGTATATTTATACTATACTAATATTTTATCCAAAAAAAATATGGCCATAGAAAATTATAAAAAATTAAGTAATGGAAAATTTTGTCATGTAGATTTCAAAAAATAATATTAATTTTTCAAAAATAATTTTCGAAATCTATAAATTTTATCTTCTAAATAGATTTCTAATTTAAAAGAAAAATAACGTTTTATGAGACAAAAAACTATATGATCCTTACAAAATTACATTAATATTCATTAAATTATACATTAATTTATAAAAAAAAATAAATATTATTTAATAATAATATTTAATGAAAATAAAATTTATTTCATAATTTTATTATTTATCCAATATAATTTTATAATTGGAAATATATATTCCCAAAAATTATTTTTTTGGGTTCATTGTATCAATATATAATATTCATTAACCAATATTTAATCATATATATATATATATATATGTATAATGTAATAATTAAAATGGAGAAATATAACCATTATTTTTAAAAAATAAAATATAAAAATTCTTACTAATATGATATAGATACATAAACTCTTATAAGACTAACATGGTCCTTAATGTTAAAGTGTGTGGTGGTAGTACATTCATGGGGTGGTTTATCAAACATAGTTTGGGGAGTGACCTCTATAATATTGAACATCTATCATAAATGGAATCATTCATAATTTGGTTATTGAATATTTGCTTGGGCATATTCATGTAAAAGGCCTAGTGATTCAATCTCCCTCAGAAGCTCTAGAAATGAGCTTCATAGGGTATAATTAGATTTTTAGAGGCCATAACTTATATTTTATGTGTAGAATGTATTTTATTATAAACCATAATATATACCAATATTAATAGTTACTATATAATTTTATATTAATAATAGATATGATATATAATGGTCTTTTGGTGTATTATAAAATTATGTCTATATTTAATAATGATCTAAACTAAAAAAATAGAATTTATTGTATGTGTATTATATAACTAAATTATATAATAATGAATTCATTCGTTAAAAATATAGTTTCATTTATAATGGTTTGATTTTCACAATTATATATAAGATATAATAATATTTCCAGTATTTGTAAGATTTCCACCCACCTCAATTTTAAATGGGAACCCCACCACCACTCTTATTAAAAAACATCAAACCACATATATCATCCAATCCATTAAAAATAACATTCTATATTACTTCTCTATATCTATGTTCTTCTGTTATTACCCTAAGACCATCCAAATAAGGCGGAAAGGGTATGCCAAAGTAGGTCCGTCAAAGAAGATGTAATCATCATAACTATATAATTACCAAAAAAGTCTGATTCAGCCTCTTAAAACATTATTGTATCATCCTTAAATTAACTAATTAATTTTAAAAAAATATTTTTCAATGTTATTATTCTCAATTAAAAACCATTATACATATCATTTATATCAACTAAGAAATGAAAGCATCACCCATGTGTACGTGTAGACAGCCCCCTCCATGAAGTGATGAATCATCACTATCATTCTTGGTTTTCTATTTGAGAAATTATTATTGAGACCAATATTTGTTGAGGTGTTTTTCAGAAGATCTAGAGATTAATAATATTTTGGAATATTTGTGGGATGGTTTTATTTGTGGTGTTTTTTATGATCAATGTAAAAAACATATCATTATTGAGTATATAAATCACATATGTTTTTTGAGTTAATAATGTTATCGAATAGAGTCCATTAGCTAATATACACTACACATACACTATAGATATAATGATATTATATGTGCGGGTTCTAATGTTTGTCCATGTTTTCTTAGATTTCCCATCAGATAAAATGTTCCATGAAGTTTAAGTTAAGTGATTATTTAATATTAATAATATAACAAACATTATTATTATTGGACCTTGTCATAAACATGCATAAGTAAAAATCAAGAGTTTTTGTTTCTTTTTAATGAATCATTAGTGTTTCAGTGGTATGGAGTTTAATCGAATATACTATTATAAAGCCTACAAATTTGAACAGTAAGTCTTTTAAATTCTCAAACAAAATATTCAAGGTATTTTTGTCGATTGAACTCTCACAATGTCATCAGTATAAGTTCATCAGATGAACAGATTACTTATTTACAATTTCTATCAGATGGATCTATATTAATTTTGTATGTGGTGTAATTATACAATGATCATATGGAAGTCTCCAAGTCATCAGACAGAAGTTGTCACATGAGCTTCATAATTCATGATCTATATGAGGAAGGCAATAATAAATGGTTTCTAATGTATGTAATCTAATATGTATAGAGTCTTGTGAATGAATAATGAGATATTCTTATGAATTTATATATGAAAAATGGCTTAATATTCATTATTAGGAAGGATTTTATGAACATGTATCGAATATACTGTTTGATGGGATTTATTATTTGTATCAAAAATATATTAAATGTTACATGAAGATATAATCGTTAAATATTCAGAAAATCACAAATAAAACATATTAATTATCACCAATATCTATGGAAGGTCCGAAATAATTTCATTGATATCCAGTCTTAAGGAACTTTGACAACAATATTTATGGAGTTCTGAAAGATATCAATGGAATAATGTTTTTGAGCGAGGAACTAAAAGTTATGAGTGTTATTTTGAATTCATTTTTTTTGGATTTCATTAATTATAAGAGGATATGTGTATATTTAAGAAGTGATGGTATTCTGATGAGAAGTAGGGGGTTTTATGGAAGTGGGGTGAAGCACTATAGATGTGGAAATTTTACCAGATGAAAAGGGGTGGAAGCATTGGTCTAAGGTATACCAGACTATGTTTTCTATCTGTAGGTATCAAAAGAATGATATGTCTAGGATATCAGTTATACTGGATTAAAAGTATCATATGAATACATTGATAAGGTGATCAAATAAATATCATGTTGCAACACCCCAAGATTCCACGATACACTTTTTGTTTTCAAATAATACAATATCTTGCGAAGCACGTTACACTGAGTTTGAGCACACCATGACCTATTAAACTATCCATTGAAATAGTAGTTATGAATTGTATTAACTGGATTATGAAATTTAAAATTATATTCTTCAAGATATAATACATTTTTTAATCTGGATTATGAATATTAGCTTATGGTGAGTTTTTGGATTTTTTTGAAAAGATACAATTTTTTATGAATAGTGAAAAACACTACATTATCATTAAAAACTAACTTTTTGTTTTTAATAAATACTTTATAGTAAATTTATTTTAAATTAAAAATAGATAAGTATCCAATATATTTATCCAATGTAGTTCATTGGAATCATTTTGATAAATAATTAGATATAAAAATTTATTGAACTATTGAACGACTCTATTACCCGCTTACTAACCACAAATACTGTATTTGCATTAAACATAATTTCACCAATTCTGTGAATTGAATTTCTAAAAAGAAATATATATTTTTGTAATCATTATGATAAATTTCTTCTAATAGTATCAAAAAAAATTTGGTGAATAATGTCATTTGGGTTTTATTTAGCACGGTTAAAGATAAACAGGGTAATTAAAGAGAATGAAATTAATATAATAATATAATATTACACTTAATCCCAACATAATTTCATTATATATGTGTTTATAAACCAAAATTTACCTAAGGTATCAAATATTATTCTTTTTTATTAAATTTTGTAATATTTGAACATTTATAATATTTTATATAAAAAAATATTTAAAAATATCATATTTAAATTTTCATAATTATATCATTTTCAATGTATGGTAATGTATGTGATATGGTCAACTATAAATAGTCATTATAAATATAAATGTTTTATATACATCATGTTCATTTATTTATAATTTTTGAAAATTTATAATTAAATTAAATTGGTATATATGATGATGCAGTAATTTATTTAATATGGTCGGAATAAAATAAATTATATTAATAATTTTAAAATAATTATCATTGGAAATATTTTTTTAAATATTAGAATATTTTATATTACTATTACATGTTAGTTATTATTTAATTTTGTTCTTTGTAAGGAATTAGATTGTTATGGTTTTTTAAAAAGTCAATTAATAAATTGTGTCAAAATTGATATAAATTAGATTTTTAAAAAAAATTATTTTATTAAATAATAAAAAATTCTTCAAAATTCATCACAATTACTATTATAATGTCCGATATGTCATAAATTATTCAATTGGGGTTAGGATTCAATTTTATATTAAATATATTAATCCTATAGTGTGAAAAGACAAGTCGTTACGATAAGAGTAAAATTATTTAAGTAATGGTTAAAGAGAAAATAAAAAAACATTTGTGACCTATATATGTATAAAATTCATTTTTTTGAGAAGCTTTTAACCCATAATAATATCATCTTATAAATAATGAACTTTTTATCTTTTTAAAATAGAAAATAAATTTATAATAAATTATTAGATTTTGAGTTTCGTAAAGTGCGCATCCCCTCTCTTATAAAAGGGAACTTCTAGTTCTCTTTTATTCACACCTCTAATGCCCTTTATCTCAGCCAAATACTATACATTTAGCCTCCAAAAATTCCTCAATTAATCCAAAAGTTCATAAATTTGGATAAAAAGACATCCAAATGAGTCATTTTGTTCAAATAAAAAGGGATTACTCAAAAAAGAGGTAATTATTTTACATAATCAATTCAATTGATTTTATAATTCTACTTCTTTTTCCTAAGTTGATTCCATACTAATGTAAAATAATAATAATAATATAATATATTCTGATTTTTTTATTATAATGTGACAACCATATTCCGCCTTTTACCCATCCAATGAAAAACAAGATAACCATGCGTGCGTAAAAACAACTTATAGTCTCCAAATCATGGTGTAAACTATTTTAGATCAATAATTTATTTTGATGGTGTAATAATGAAAATAAATAATATAAATAATAATCATGACATGATATTGTTTCTTTATAATTCATATTTCATCCAATTACATACCCTTTTCCATTTTGGAATGATATTGATGATCGTGCATACGTACGACCTTCCATCTCCATAATGTGATAAGATTCATCCTCCAATACAGCTATTTCAGAATGATTATAAAAATATATATACTAAATAAATACGAAATATATGAAATAATAATTCTATTGGAATAATATATATATATATGTAATTTACTTGCTTACATTAAAAAATATAAAAAAATAGAAACATCATTCATGCATACATACGGCCTACCGTCTCCATCAAGGGTGTATTCCTTTTGATTTCTCTATATATTATATTTATTTAAAAACTAAATATATCTATATGATATATAAATCATGTATTGATGTATATAAGTATGTAAATCATGATCTTAGTAATATAATTACACATATAATGTCAAACCATGTACGATAAAAATATTGATTATTACTCGAAATGTTGCATTAATGTGAAAATTATTAAGAAATTGGTAAAATAAAATCATAAATGAATCATATATGATATTCTAAATATTTTTATTATTCACTTATAATTTAATAATATGTTTGAAACCCTTATATATGAGTTTTAGATATGTACGGAGTAAATCAGACATAAGGTATGGGAATACCGTATCACTTTTTATTTTTGTTAGATATAAGACATGTTCACCACCTATATCTTCCGTTTGGAATATGTAATTTCCCTATTATATTTCATATCCTAAATACATTTATCTTCTAGTTATTTAAATATTAATTTTTAATATATAATACTTATAATTTAAATGTTCATAGTGGTATTGGACACCTTACATGGTTAAAGAATTAATCATTTCTCCATTTGAATATTCATGATATTATTTTACTTTACTATTTATGAGGATAAAAAAATATTATAAAAGAATTTTTATTTATATTATTATGTTCATTAATTTTTTTTTAAAAAGGATTCATTTTTAAGGTTCTATGTACTGGTTTATTTCATGCTCTCATTGCTACCGGAGGTTTTTTATATATAAGTATCTATTTGGACTTCTTTATCATCAATGTTTATGTTTCTAACAATATACTACATAACATTATTGACAATTTTTTAAAGATATTTATAAAATAATTTTAATTTCAATTAATCATTTTGAAAGGAATCATTCTATAATTTTACAAAATTTGTACTTTAGGACATTCTCAATAAATTAAGGAAGGAATGTTTTGTATATTTTGTGATGTGAGTGGCTTTTTACATCATGTTGAAGAATTAATGTTATAAATATTATCTTTTAATACTACAAGGTTACTGTAACACCCCAACATTTCATAGTATGTTATTTTCATTAAATTCAATTGCTTGCACTACATGAAACACCAAGTTCGAGCGCACCACGAATTACCAAACTAGCTGTTCAAAAGCGGTTATGAATAATATTAATTTTATTTTTAATTTTATATACTCCATAAAATTTTAACTTATTTTTTATGTGTTTCTTATACATATTATAAGAACAAATTAAATTTTTCAGATAAAAATTGTATTTTTCAAAAAAAAATCTATTTTTCTACCTTTTAATGAAGAACCCTTTTTAAATCCAATATTTGAACCTTTAACATATTAATTTTGACAAAATAAAATTCTTCTTTAGAATCAGGACATCAAAATTTACTTTGGATGAAATTTTGTTATTTTTGTAATAATATTCATTTTTTATGAAAAGTGAGAAATAATGTATTTTAAATCAAAACTTCCTTTTAATCTAATTTATTTATATGGTTAGATTATATTTTAAATTTGTTTTTAAGTTTAATTATTTTATAATTTTACCCTTTAATACAATGTTGGTCATTGGAATCAATTTTACTTTGAAATTATACATAAACAAGTGTCAATATTTTGATAGTTACTGTTTCTTAAAAATACGATATTTGTTTTAAAAATGAGAATTTATTTTAAATTCATAAATCCAAATTATATTTTTTTAATTTGGTATAATATATATAATTTTTGAATTCAGATTATCCAATATATCTTAGGCTTAATTTTTGGTATTTTTCTGAAAAACATCAATTTTTATGAATAGTGAAACCACTAAGTAGTAGTAAAAAATCCTTCATATTCATTTAAATGAAATTTTAAACACTTTTGTGAATTTAAATATAAAAATAAAAGATTCATGGTTGTTATTAATATGTCACATTTTCTTCAATAAGATGAAAATAATTTTTTTGAATAGTAAATTTGGCCCTTTATTTACCGCGGTTAAAGTCAAATGGGGTAATTCAAGGTAGAAAGAATATTCTAATAATAAAAAAATTACTTAACACTTGTCCTAAAATTCTTTAATGATTCATGGCCGACCGTGGACATGCTTGGGTTAATTTTGGGACCCTATTGTGCCACTTAAGAATGATAATGACACATTATTTTAATTAACTTAATGTAAAGACAAAAATGGAATTAACAAATATCATATAGTATATAAATTTTTACATGGGGTTATATAAGTCATCATTTAGACTATAAATAATAATTGGAAATATAAAAATATTTCCTACATTATGGTATTTTTATATAATTTCTAGACATAAAATAAATTAAATTTTTTATGACACAATAATGATGTAGTAAATACCTCATTAATAAATGAATTTAATAAATATGATTAATAATATTAAAATAATATCCAAAACGTATCAGATTATTATTGAATGATTTTATTTCTTCCATGATTCAAATTATCTTTTACTTTAATTGTTTTTGGATTTTAGAAACTGAATATCACTATATAATAAAATAATATTTTCACACTTTCCTAAATCTCACCTCCTCCCCCTTATAAAAGAACTCCACTTCTAACCCATTCCACACACCTATCAAGTTCCTTGGCTTATCAAAACCCTACAAAAATAATCTCTCAAGATCACCCTCTTCCTCCTAGATGCCTCAAATTAGATAGATGGAACTTCAAATAGAACTTTTGGTTCAATCCAATGGATGTTACCCAAATTAAAGGTAACACTTTATCTTAAATTCTTTTGTTTTATTTTGTTTTATTTTACATATCCAACCCCCTAAATAATTTTTATTACATTATTTTATAACAGCACCTGTATCACCAATATACTCGGATTTTTTATAGAAGGATTCGAACTACACTTACACACACCTCCATCTAATATGTCAAGAACATATTGTTTTCATGTATGGAAAACTAACGCCTCACGAAACGATGATTATTTGATTATCTCCAACCATCTCTTATGGTGGAAATTAAGATGTCATAGAATTTATATATGACATATACATTATGTTTCTGTTTTCTTCATGCTTCTATATTTTCCATTTATATCATTATTTTAAGGTTTCCATTTTGGGTAAAATGCAATAATTTCATTTGAGGATGTGAGGACTACCGCCCCCTCAAAATGATATGACTCGTTAATGCCTTATGTGGGACATTTATAGTATGGAATTAATGATATTATATATAATATTATATAGGAATTATAATATATATATGTATCATTATGTTTTAATTCTATTAAAAATCAAAATAGAAATGAAAGTAGCGTTCATGTGTGCGTAAGACTTACCGTCTCCATGAACGTTACATTTCACATATTATCTCCATATGTTTTGTACTGTTATATATATATATATATACTGAATATATAATATATATATATATGATATCTAAATCATGTATATCATTCTGGAGATAATGTACTTCTGACCACATTGTAATTATAACAAGTTAATTTTTGACTCAAGTTCCGAACATTGATAAAATATCAAATATGATGTCAAATAATTAACTAATTGTTTTAGCAAGGTAATAAGTCATATAAAAGGAAAATTAAACATGAAAATTTTTCTTAATCAATTAGAAATTTAGTTAACTATTTTATTCAGGAAGAATAAGGAACATACAAGAAAAGTCAGACTTGAGGATATATGTTTCTTATCTCACTTTTAACTCCGTGAGATTTCAATTGTTCGCCACTTATTTATTGAATGTGGTGTATTATGTACTGACCTTTGATATATAATATCATGATTACATTTATCATCATGGAATTTTGTGATTCATTTTGTTTTTATTAACTTTTGTTCATATGACACGATTGATTACAACGAAGTAAGGGTTTTTCATCTCACTTTTATTTCCGTGTGATTTCCATTATTCACAACTTATTTATTGCATGTGGTGTGTGTACTAATAATTATTGTATTTATTATATAATATACTTTAATTTATGTATATTTACATCATCATTTTATGATCCTTCTTTCATGGGTGTATGTTTTGTAAGTTACCAAATCGATAAAAGAATTTGAAATTTCAATTTCCACTCATTCATCTTTACGCATACGTCATTGATTATTTTACTCCAAGATTATGTGTGGAATCACTATTCATTTTCTAATGACATAATTTTCACTTCCCATTCTGAGGATATACTTTTGATACACATAATCACTCAATTGATAAATTCGTATCTCATCGATACAAACTTGATAAGAGTAATTTTAACTCAATCTCAATTTATTGAGTTAAAAATCCAATTCATTGGTGTTGTTTTTACAAGAATATGTGTGAAAATCCTTTGATTTATTTAGACTAAATATCCAATTATATTGATTGTATTTATATTTTTCACACAAAATTATGTCATTGATTTATCCAAAACCTAATGATATGGTCTTTTTAAGATATTTCATCTCAATTTACATTCCATTGAGACTTCTTTGTTGTTATATAGCAATTGACTTTTATATTGTGTATATAATGCACATTTACATAGTATATCATGACTCCCTTTATTCACAAGATATTATATTGTTTTTATTACCTCAATTATTTTTATTCATGTGTATCTCTTTTGGTTAGGAACTCTATCTAAAATATAATTTTAAATGTTTTAATGATTTATTATTCTAAATCATTATCATTAATGTCCATGTTTTAAAAATGGTTTTATGAATTTATTTATATGTACATTAATGTTTTAAAATTAAAATTCTTTTTAAAAGTTTTAATGTGGTATGGGACACTTTGATTCAAAAATCTATTTTTAAATGGCTTCTTTACAAATAGTGTGACCTTTAAATATTATCAAGAAAAAGGGGTATGTTTCTCTCAAATAGTTGGGATGATTTTTTTATCTATGTCAATATCATTCATTATTCTTGATTGAGGTTAATTTATTATAATACAATATTTGATGTTGTATTGAATGATTTATTTTTGAATGTAGATGTGTTGTTTTTGTACCATTCATGGTTTATGGTTAAAGTATTGAAATTTAGTAAGCTAGTTTAATACAAGTTTTTATGTTATGATTCATCATTTTCATATGAGGAATGCATTGGAATTAGTAAGTGAAGGGTGGAGCCCGCTATATCTCCTCGATGCAACGATAGGTCTAATGAGACAAACTAGTGTCTTGGCTCATGGACTTAACAAAATCGTATTTTTAGCCTTGGAATGAGGCCTTGACAATGTGGTTATTATGTATGAAATTATGCATTCCATCATTATGAGATTAGATATAGATATTTCATGTGATTATTTGACTAGTATAATACCCATGATTATGTTTTATTATGGCATTATTTAATAATCACATATTTATACCATAAAGTGTTCATGTTAATTATTTGTAAAGGCATGTGTTTTCAATTATTCGGAATGCCTAATGTTTATGTTATCTTCCGATGTATTTCTTACTCTTACTAAGCGTTTGAGGTCACCCATTTATCATGTGTAATTTTCTCAGGATATGAAGAAGTTTGTTATGACTGACTTGTAGGAATAATCATGGAATCTTGGATTTTTCTAAGGGAATAAATTAGTGTTGTTATTCTTTTCAAGTTGCAGTGTTGAACTTAAGTAGGTATCTTGTTTCCAAGACTACTAAACTGATTGGTCATTTGAGACTTGATTACTTTTAATCATGGAAATGTGTTAAAATAATGCATCGGCTCTTGGATTCTGGGGCAAGAGCATTATAGTTGGTATCAGAGGATGTTTAGTACTAGACTTGGAAACTAAATTTAGATAAAATCTGATTAAATCACATTACCCTAAGAGATAATTTGAGGATTATTATAGATGAACTTCCTAGAATCTTGGTAATGTAGAGATTTTTTTATATTTCAAGAAGTACATCCCTGTATGGATATGAGAAAGTAGAGTTTGCTCTGGATAAGATGTACCTTTGAGTGAAAACACGGACAATGATTTTCAGACATGACTCGGTGTACCCTGGTACACGAAAATAGGCCTTTCTGCACTCTGGGTTACGACACTCTTAGGGGATATGCTTAGGATAATTTATATTCTCATTACAAACCAATTTTAAGGATTTTATTATAATATGAGAATAAATGACCTTGGTTATTCCTTAGGTGTTTTAAATTGAAAATAAGGTGTAATGATATTCTCTAAATGACTTTATGACAATTATTACTCGCACAATGCTTTCCTGTTTCAGTCAATGGCAAGATTATAGTGATGTCATAGAAACATTGAGCATGATGTAAAAGGTTTGAAATGTTTTGGAAATGAGTAACAAAATGGAATGTTGATAGGTGTAAAAGATATTGTGTTCATGTCTAATTGGTATTCAAAATATATGATCGACAATATTTATATTAACCAACTCTCAGACTCAACAAGGAAGAGAAATGTGGTGAATAATAAGGGATCTAACAGTGAAGACTATGCATAAAATAAAGCTCATTATCTATTATGTAGGAAATTTGGAAGAAGACACCTATTAAAGTGTCTTAATGGAACAAAAAAATGATTTATGTGTGAAAAATAAGGACATAAAGTAAATAATTTTTGTGGAAAAATGAAGAGTGCTATGGAATAAAATAAAAAATGTCATAAGTTTACATTTATAGTCATTTTCTATAAATGTAGGGGACATGGCCATTACCCGAGTGAATGTCCTATTCTATAGGATGTCCTCTTGGTCAAGGAAGAAGCTATGTTGAAATAAATAGATGGAGAAATGTTTAAAAAGTATTAATTATTTTTATGGGAATACTTTGGATGAATTTTCTCTTGTATTTGTAACCCTGAAGTTTTTCATGTGAAAATGATATTTGAGGATGAATTATCTTTTCTCTTGTGGATATTGTTGTAAATAAACATTTGGTTCTATATGATCATTGAGTTTGACGAAAATAAATGTTATTAAATTTTGGAATGAAAATGAAAGGTATGAGATAACATTTGTGAGGTAATTATATAATAGTTATTTTGAGTAATATATTGCATTTTTTGCAATATTATAAAATTTTATCATTTTTGAAAAAGGACAACACATAGACTGTGTGACAACCCGTCGCATCGGACAAAGCTGTGGGAATCGAACCCACAACCATAGGGTGATTGAGATTTATCGACTACCACTGGACTACGTGAAGTACCTGGTTAGTGTGACTAATTGTTTTTATATAAATTATTTTATTAAGTTGATTTGGGATCTTATGCCTTTTCAAATTGATATCCTTATTATTGGAAAATTATTTGGTGATAATGTGATAAATGTTATTATGGAAGACGTTCACTCTATTAGGAATACTATATGCCTATTGAAAATAGAATACTATGGGATTTCATTTGAAGAGTAAAGGTTTTTTTTACCCATGTTTTTATTGTGGATTTATAGCAATTTGGGTTATTTATGGAAATAATTAACATATCATAGAGAATATGTGATTAGGTTAATTAATTTTATGTATGTGACTTTAAGAGTAATCAATATTATTGGGAGATACAATTTACCATGGAAAACTATGTTAGAATATTCTTCTGAGTTTTGGGTTTCAATATTATTTTGGATTATATTAAAATATTTTATGGACAATTGTTTATTTAATGGTATTTATTGAACTTTGGTTATTCTTGGTTTAATTTCTGAAGTTATGATTTGTATTTATTTCTCTAAAGTATTATCCTTGTTGCGGATGATCTGAACTTTTACTAACAATTTTGGTTTTGGATAGTCTCTAAAGAAAAGGGAAATATATAGTCCATCCACTGTGGATTATGTGATTCTATATAAGTTGATTAAAAACTTTAGGTGTGACCAAGTAATCTTTAATACCCCTCATTTGGAGTGAAAGATGATTTTTTCGTAAAAATTAGATAAAGGATTAGACTCTACTTATCCAGTATATTTTTTTTCTTATTCAATGAATAAAGTAATTATTAAACATTATGAAAGTGATCTTAAATCCAATGATGTGTTATCCTAATGCTTTATGTTTTTTTTTGAACAGATGATATTTTAAATTGTCATAGATTGATGGCTTTGAGGCCCTAAATTTTACACTTGTTTGTGATTGATGACCTCAATAACTACCTATATGTGTTTATATTTTTCATCCAATTATGTGTCTCTAATTTCCACCAATGTTCTCCTAATCGATATCATAATTTAGTGCTGACATTTTCGTCTCCTTTTCACTCTTATTAAGACTAAATTTTATTAACCCAATTTCCGATGTGGGTTTTCCACAAAGGTATTTTTCTATATTTAACCATTTATTTTTGAATAATGATTTCAAATTGAGAGGAATCAATTTATTGAAGTAGGGGAGAATGTAACACCACATTATTTCATAGTAAATTATTTTCGTTAAATTCTATAGCTTGTGCTACACACAACACCGAGTTCGAACACACCGTGACTTACCACACTAGCCGTTCAAAAGCAGTTATGAATAATATTAATTGGATTTTTAATTTTATATAAACCATATAATTTTAACTTATGTATTATGTTATTCTTAGACATAATATAAGAATAAATTCAATTTTTCCGATAAAAATGTATTTTTCGAAAAAAATCAATTTTATCAACTTTTAATGGAAAACCCTTTTAAAATTCAATATTTGTTCCTTTTTCATATTAATTTTATCAAAATAAAATTATTATTTATAATTGGGACATCAAAATTTACTTTGAATGAAATTTTGATATTTTTCTAATAATATTCCTTTTTTATGAATAGTGAGAAATAATGTATTTTAATTCAAAACATCTTTTTAATATAATTTATTTATATGGATATATTATATTTTAAATTTGTTTTAAAATGTAACTAGATTAATTTTTTACCCTTTAATTCAATTTTTTTCATCAGAATTAATTTCACATTGATATTATACATAAACAAGTGTCAATCTTTTGATAGTTATTGTTTCTTAAAAAAACACTATTTGTTTTGATAACGGGAGTTAATTTTAAATAAATTAATCAAACCTCTATGTTTTTAATTTGGTAAATAGACATAATTTTTGAATTCATAATATCATATATATCTTAGGCTGAATTTTTGGTATTTTTTTTAAAAACATCAATTTTTGATGAATAGTGAAACCAATAAGAAGTTATTAAAAATCCAAATTTTTCATTTAAATGAAATTTTACCTCTTATGTAAATTGAATTTAAAAAATCAGAGATACATGGTTGTTATTATTTTGTAAAATTTGGCTCAATAAGATGAAAATAATTTTTGGTGAATAGTAACTTTTGACTTCTATTTACCTCAGTTAAAGTTAAATAGGGTAATTCAATGTAAAAAGAATATTATAATAATACAAAATTACCTTAACACTTTTACTAACCTCATAGGTGAGTCATGGCCGACCATGGGCATCCTTGGGTCAATTTGGGGACCACATGAAGCCACTAAAGAATGATAATGACACTTTATTTTAATTAACTTAAAGTAATGACAAAAATGACATTAACAAATATCATTTAGTATTTAAATTTTTACATGGGGTTATATAATTCATCATTTCTACTATAAATAGTCACTATAAATATAAAAAAATTATTAAATTATGGTGATTTTTCTATAATTTTTAGACATCAAATAAATAAATTATTTATGACACAATAATGATGTAGTGTTGACCTCATTAATAAATGATGTAAATAAATATGATTATTAGTTTTTAAATAATATCCAAAACCTATACATATATTATTGAATGACTTTATTTCGACCATGAGTCTCATTATATTTGACTTTAATTGGTTTTGGACCTTTAAAAACCAAATATCACTATATAATAAAATAATTTTTTTACACATTCTTAAAGAGCCCCTCCTCCCCCTAATAATAGGACACCACTTCTAACCTATTCCACACACCTCTCAAGCCCCTTGTTTCTTTCAAACCCTGCCAAAATAATCTCTCAAGATCCCACTATTCCTCTTAGAAGCCTCACTTTAGTAAAAAGGCACTTCAATAAGTCCTTTTGGTTCAAGCCAAAAGAAGTTACCCAAATTAAAGGTAATGATTTCTCTTAAATTGTTTTATTTTATTTTGTTTCATTTTACTTATCAACCCCCTAAAAACTTTTTATTACTTTCATTTATAGGAAAAAAAATATCCTCCATATTCCACTATTTATTTATGAGAATTATTCTAACTATACTTACACACACCTCCATCTAATGGGTCAAGAACATATATTTTCTATTGATGGCAAAGTAACGCCTCACGAAACAATGATTGTTCAATTATCTCCTACCTCCTCTTGTGGTGGCCATTAAGATGTACCTTTATTTATATATGATATATATATTATTTTTATTTTTTTTATGCTTCTTTATCTTCCATTAATATCATTATTTTATGGGGGCCATTATGGGTTAAACACGATAATTTCATTTGAGGAAGTGTGGACTATCGCCCCTCAAAATGATATAACTCATTGATACCTTATGTGGGACATATAAAGGATGGAATTAATAATATTAAATAATATATTATACTGTAATTATAATATACCTATGTATAATTTTGTTTTAATTTCATTAAAATAAAAAATAGAAATGTATGTAGCGTTCAAGCGTTTGTACGACTTACCATCTCTATGAACGTTGAATTTCATTTGTTATCTCCAAATGTTTTATACTATTATAAATATATATATATATACTAAATATATAATATATATGATATCTAAATAGTGTATATATTTCTGGAGATACTTGACTTTTGACCACATGGAAAAATTGTAAATATAACAAGTTCATTTTTGACTCAAGTTCTGAACATCGATAAAATATCCAAGATGAACTCAAATAATTAAGTAATTTTTATAGAAAGGTAATAAGTTATATAAAAGGAAATGTAAACTTGAAAAATGATCTTATTCAATTATATATTAACATAATATTATTATTCAGGAATAACAAGAAACATACTAGAAAATTCAGACTTGAGGTAAGGGGTTCCTTATCTCACTTTTAACTCCGTGATATTTCCATTGTTCACCACTAATTTAATGAATGTCGTGTATTTTATAGTGCCATTTGTTATATAATATCATGATTCTCTTTATATTCATGGTATTATGTGATTCATTTGGTGTTTATTAACATTTTTATATACCACTCGATTGATTACAATGAAGTAAGGGTTTTCATCTCACTTTTATTTCCATGAGATTTCCATTGTTCACCATTTATTTATTGCATGTGGGGAGTGTAGTGTCCATGATTGTATTAATTGTGTAATATACTTTAATTTATGGATATTTACCTCATCACTTTATGATTCATCTTTCATGGGTGTGTGTTTTATAATTTTCCAAATCAATAAGGGAATTTGAAATTTCAATTTCCACTCATCCGACTTTACGCATTCTTCATTGATTATTTTACACCAAGATTATGTGTGGGATAACTATTCACTTGCTTATGTCATAATTTCCACTCACCTTTCTATGGATATACTTTTGATACACATAATCACTCCATTAATAAATTCGCATGTCATCGATTTGAACTCGATAAAAGTAAATTTAAATCAATCTCCATTTATTGAGTTAAACATCCAATTCATTGGTGTTGTTTTTACAAGAATATGTGTGAATGTCCTCTGATTGATTTACACTGAATATCAAATCATATTGAGTGTGTTTATATTTTTCAAACATAAATATGTCGTTGATTTATCCTTAACCTAAGGATAAAGTCTTTATAAGAGATTTCATCCCAATTTACATTCCATTGAGACTTCTTTGTTGTTATACACCAATTCACATTTATATGATGTATATAATGTTCTTTTACATAGTATATCCTGAATCCCTTAATTCTCGTTATATTATATATTTTTTATTACCTCAATTATTTGTATTCACATGTCTCTATTTTGGTTATGAACTCTAACTAAAATATCTTTTTAATTATTTTAATGATTTATTATTATAAATATTTATCATTATTGCACTTGTATTAAAAATGGTTTTAAGGATTTATTTATATGAACATTAATGTTTTAAAATTAAAATTTCTGTTTAAATTTTCAATGTGTTATGGGACACTTTGATTCAAAAATCTATTTTTAAATGGCTTCTTCACAAATAGTGTGACCTTTAAATGTTTTGCAGAAAAGGGGGGATGTTTCTCTCAAATATTTTTGATGATTTTTTTCATATTTTTCAATATCCTTAATTATTCTTGATTGAGGTTAATTTATAATAATACAATCTTCCATATTGTATTGAATGATTTATGTTTGACTGTGGATGTGTTGTTTTTGTACCATTCATTGTTTATGGTTAAAGTATTGGAATTTCGTATTCTAGTTTAATACAAATGTTTATGTTATGATTCATCATTTTCATATTAGGAGTGCTTTGGAATTAGTAAGTGAAGGGTGGATCCTGCTACAGCTCCTCGATGCATCGGTAGGTCTCATGAGAGAAACTAGTGTCTTGGCACATGGCCTTAACAAAATATTATTTTTTGTCTTGGTACTATGCCTTGACAATGTTGGTATGATGTCCGACATTATGCATTCCATAAGTATGAGATTAGATATTGATATTTCATGTGGTTATTCGAATGTAGAATACCCATGACATTGTTTTATTATGGCATCATTTACTCAGCTCATATTACAGTCGTAAAGTGATCATGTTAATTATTTGTAAATGAATGTGTTTTCAATTATTCGCCATGCCTAATGTTTATGTCATATTATGCTATATTTCTTACTCTTAATGAACGTTTGAGATCACCCATTTCTCATGATTCATTTTCCTAGGATATGAAAAATTTAGTTCTGAGTGACTTGAAGGAATAATCTAGGAATCATGGATGTTTCTAATGGAATAAATTAGTTTTGTTTTTCTTTTCAGGTTGTATTGTTGAACTTATTTATGTATCTTATTTCCAATACTACTAAACTAATTGGTCCTTTGGGACATGATTCCTTGTAATCATGCCAATGTGTTAAAATAATGCATCGGCTCCTAGATTCTGGGGTTGTGGCGTTAATGTTATTTTTAAAAAACTAATTTTTTGATTTTTAACTTTTTTTATTTTAAATGATTTCAAAATAAAATGGGATATTTCTATTAAAGATTTTTAATAAATTTATTAGATTGTTTTAATCTATGTCAACATCCTTTGTTGGATTTTATGGTTGATTGCGGTTTATCTCTTATGATATAATTTACCATATTTTGTTGAATATTTTATGAACTGTCTGATTGTAGATGTGCTATTTTTTTACCCTTTATGGTTTATGGTTAAAGTATTAACATTTTATATACTCTTTTTAGTATTAATGTTTATGTTTTGTTTCTCCTTTTTCATCTAAAGAATGGATTAGATTTAGTACGTGAAGAGTGGGCCTTTTATTTCCCCAAGATTCATCGATGGGTATAATGAGACAAACTGGTTTATATTTTTACTTGTTTATGTACGGTCATGAAACAAGGCCTTAACAATGTGTTTATAATGTCTCAAATTATGAATTCCCTAATAATGAGATTAGTTATTTATATTACATTTGATTATTCAACTATTAGAACATCCTTGTAAATATTTAAATGGAATTAATAGATTTATTCTTGCCATATTATGATGAATATTGTGTTTAAATGTCTTGTGTTTTATTTTTATATATTTCCATTAATGTTTATTCTTATTTTTGATATATTTCATTATATTGTTTACCATTACTGATCATCTGAGCTCACCCCTTTCTTGTGTTTTATTCTCTCAGGGTGCCAAGAATTTTTTTATGTTTTATATGTCAGGTTAATCTTGGAAAATAAGGGCATTCTCAAAGGATTTTTTATTTTTTATTTTAATATTTTGAATTGTAATATATGTTTTATATATGTAATCTATTTTACAAGACTGTTAAACTGATCGGTCCTTTAGGATTCGATTCCCTATAATCATGCCAATGTATTAAAGTAATGCACCAGCTTCATGCTTCTCAAGTTAGATCATTACAGTTGTTGTCAAATGATATTTAGAAGAAAACATGGAAATATGATTTAAAAAACATATATTTGGGAACACTACTTTAAGATAGACATTGAAGATAATTCTATGTATATGATATCATCCTTTAGATTTCAAAATGGATATCCTGGGTTAATCCTGGAGAATTATGGATTAGGAATAATATGGAATCATTTAGAGATCTTGAATATGATTATTCCTAACTATAATACTATGATTAGTGTTTCTAAGATTATGATTTAGGTTTTTATTGATGGTTACAATCAATAAGGTTATACATGTAATAGTTATACTGCTGATAATGAAGAAACTAAAAATAAAAAAATTGATGAAGGACGTAATAATGAATAATATGTTGAAGCATAGATATTGTTTTAAGAGTAAAGTGGATTGATTAAGTTTATTTTGTATTTGGATTCAAGAAATATTACATCAATAGTTATATGTTTATATGATTCATGAGATATATAAGGATTGTACTGTAGTACTTCTTCTTTACGTATTTAGATGAATGGATATTTTAATTTTGGGTTTTGAGGTTATAAAGGTATTTTTCAATAACAGCTTCATTACATTGATTGGGGAACCTGATGTTACGATTGATTTTGGGAGTTTAGAGACCTTTTTAGACTGTCAATTTAGACATAAGTATTTCATAAAAGTCTTATGGTTTGAATGGATTTAGTTAAACATTGGATATTATTGATTGAGGTTAATTTATGTTTTATTGGATTATTTGGACTAACCTTACTGGTTTAAGTAAACTTTTAGAGGATGAATGAAATACTTTTGGGCCTTATGATTTACTAAAAGTGCATTAGGCATAAAAAATTCATTTTGAACATTAACTTCCAAGAGTAAGAGATGAAGTCAAAATAGAATGAAGCACAATAAAGGATGGGATTATTCTTATAAAATGAAAAGAAAAAAATTAAGTTCTTATCTGAATAGTAAATAATTTTTTAACTATATGTATAAGATCTTGAAAAAAAATTATTACACTATTACTTTTTTGGATCAATCAAATGGTTCCTTAGCTCAACGTAGATTTATAGCATTATGATTGTTAACATTCATCTAACCATATTCTCCATCACTCACAATAAAAACATAATGGCGAGATTGTTCATTAAGTTCAATGTTTTCCTATATGCAACCCTTGTATGTGTTATCTTTGGTATCATTATTAATTCCAATTCTTTAGTTTAAAGAAGATGTTTTATGGACCCTTATTTTGATGTGAGATTTCAATAAAGGAATTTTTAATAGTCAATCCGTAGTTAACAAACACAAATACAAAAATCGTGAGGACATAATTTATACTAGGAGGTATGAATGTAACACCCCCAGATTCTACGGTATACTTATTTGTAAATAATTAAATATCTTTTGTTGCACACAAAACTGAGTTCGAGCACATAATGACCAATCAAACTAGCCGTTTAAAAAGCTATTAGGAATAGTATTAGCCACATAGAAAAATTTATAAATATTATTTTTAATAATAGACTTAATTTTTGAATTTGGAATATAAAAATTATCTTATGGTGAGTTTTTATAATTTTCTTTAAACTTTCAATTTTGAAGAATAGTGAAAAATACAACATTGTTGTTAAAAAAACATTTTCATTAAAATAATTATTTTACAGTAACTTGATTTTATATTAACAGTAGGTAAATAATATATATGTTAATCCAATATTTTTCAATGGAATCATCTTATAATTGAGTTAGATATAAGGAATTATTAGACTTTTGAACTTCACTTTTCCCCACATTCTAGCCACTTACACGAGATTTGCATTAATTTAGAAAAATGAAAAAACATGGTTTGAATTATTATGAAAGATGTTGTGTAATATGATCAAATTTTATTGTGAATAATATCTTTTGGATTTTATATACCATGGTTAATGTTAAATATAGTAAATAAAGGAAAAAAAATAATATTATAATAATATAATATTACACATACACTTGTCCAAATTTAATAGGATATGTGTACTTTGAAAAAATTCAATCGTAGGTCAAAAATTTGATACTTTTTAATCCAATTGTGTTAGAATAGAAAATTGATTATTTTTTATTTAAAAAGGGTTAAAATGAAAATTTTAAATATAATTAATTATATCATTTTTAATGTGATGCAATATAGGTGATATTATAGAATATAAATATTAATTATAAAGATAAAATTCATATATACATCATTGTATTTTTTTTATTTTAGAAACTATATAATTAAATAAAATGGTGACATAATGATGATCCAATAATTGATTGATTGATAGATGAATAAAATAAATGATATTAATAATATATAGAAAATACTAATTTGAAATATTTTATTCCGCAATGATTTTTTTAAATGAATATTTCAAGTTATGGATGATTAAATGTGGTTTTTTATAGGGTAAGAAGTTATGATTTTTTAAAAATTCAATTAATAAATAGTGTCACAATTGATATAATTGACATTTTAAAATTAATATTACTTATTAAATCATATAAAAATCATATAAATCTATAATTTGTCCCAATGTCTAGGATGATGTTAATGTTTTCATTAATGATCCAATTTGTGTTCTTTTATTATTTTATAGTGCTATATTTACCCTATAGAGTAAAAAGACGTGTTTTCATTGTAGGAGTCAAATTTTTTAACATATCATTAATGCCAAATGATAAGATTCATTTGTTACATAAACAAGTATGATCTACTATGGTTGATATAATTTTGACCCATCTTCGTATTGACCTCTTAATAATTAACTTTTAAGATATTTCAAATTGAAATTAAATTTATACTAAATTAATAGTTTTCGAGTTCCCTAATGTTCTCCTCTACTCTCTTATAAAAGGGAATATATCATTCTATTTTATTCACAACTCTAAATTAGTTTATCTCAGAAAAAAATATACCATTTATCCTCCAAGATTCCCTCACTTCATCTTAAAAGTAATACATTTGTAATAAATACAACCTATGGAGTCATTTCATGCAATTCAAAACAAGATACTCTATGAAGAGGTAATTGTTTAACAAATTCAATTCAATTTATTTTGTCATTAAAATAAATTTTCCTATGTATTTTCCATACTAAAGTAACAAATAGTAATCTAAAATAATCATAGATGTTGTAATAATTATGTTTCAACCATATTCCTCTATATTCCCATCCTTCAAAAAATAATATCACCATGCGTGCGTGCGTGCGGCTTATCGTCTCCACATCATGGTGTAGACTGTTTTTTATCTATACATTATTTCTACGGGTATAATGAAAAATATAAAGGGTTTAAATATTTAATATGATATTATATTGTTTATTTATATTTCTTATTCAATCAAATTCCTTACCCTTTACCATTACAGATTTATATCTTCGCTCATGCGTACATATGTCATACCATCTCCACGACGCGATGGGATTCATCCCACATTACAAACATTCCATAATGATTATAAAAATTTACATGCTGAATAAATATGAAATATATGAAATAATAATCTTACTATAATAATATATATATATATATCTCTGTGTGTGTGTGTGTTTGTTTGTGTGTCATTTACTTTATTCCATTCCATAAGATAGGAAAACAAAAACAATGTTTATGCGTACATATGGTCTACTGATTCCGCGAATAGTGTGTTCCATTACATTTATCCGTATAATATATAAATTTATATAATAAATTTATATATTATATATAAATCATGTTTTACATTTTGTAATTAAATCATGATTTAATTAATAGAATAAAAAAACGTCAAAGCAATTATGTCAAACCAAGCGATTATTACACGAAATGTTGCCTTAACATGGAAATTAATAATAAAAAGGTAATATGAAGTCATAAATGAATCATATATGATATCTTGAATATTATTATGATTCTTTTAGATATTAAAAATATATTTAAAATCATTATACATGAGATTTGAACATGTACAGAGATAATCAGACTTACGGTATGGGAATTTCGTCTCACATTAAATTTTCATGAGATATAAGCCATGTTCACCACTTATTTCTTCTGTGTGGTGTATTTACTTCCCATATAATATTTAATTTCATGAATGAATTAATAATAATTGAATTTAATGATTTATATTAATATATCAAGCTTATGATTTAAATTTTTAGAGAGGTATGGGATGCTTTGAATGTTTAAGGAATTCATCCTTTATCCATTTAAATATTCTTGATATTAATTTACATTAATATATATGTGGATAAAAATTATTAAAAAATAAATTTTATGTATATTTTTACGTTCATTAAAATGTATTCCGAAAAGGAGTCTTTTAATGATTTATGTAAGGGTTAATTTCACAATCTCATTATTATCCACAATTGTTTATATGCAAATATCTACTAGGACATCATTATCATCCATATCCATGTTTCTTAAAAATTATTTCATAACATTATCAACAATTTTTTAATGTCATTTATACCCATTTTTTACATTTTATAAAACATTTTTAAAGCAATCATTCTGTTACTTCCCAAATGAGGTACATTATGCCCTTTTCGACATATTAAGGAAAGTATTTTTAACTTATACGACGTGCATGGATTTTTACGCCATCAAGACACATAAATATTTTAATTATTCCCTCACAATATTACATGGTTATTTTTTAAAATAAATATTTTATTTTATAATATCAAGTATTTTAAATGATTTCAATGTTAAAAAGGGATATTTATCTCGAAGATATCAAATGAATTTACTAAATTATTTTCATCTATGTAAACATACTTCATTTTATTTTGTTCTTCATTTTGATTGATCTCTTATGATATCATTTAGAATATTTTATTTAATGGTTTATGATCAGTTTGACTGTGGGTGTTCTATTTTTATAACATTCAAGTTTTATGGTTAACGTATTAAATTTTTTTATAATATTTTTAATTGAAATTTTTATATTATATTTCAGCCTTTTCTTATAATGATTGAATTATACATAGTAAGTGATGGGTGGGGCCTATAATATCCCCACAACAAATCATTCAGTCTCACGAGACGAACTAGTTTTGGCATTTACCCATTTGTTTATGGTCTTGGCATGAGGCCTGGATGTTCTGATTATAATGTTTTTCATTATTCATTACTTAATTATGAGATTAGTTATTGAAATTACATGTGATTATTCAACTATTATAATATCCAGGTGAATGTTAAAACAAAATTATTTGATTTATTATTAAAATATTGTATAGAATATTTTTTTATAAAGGCGTGTTTTTTAGTTTTATAGCTTTTTATAAGAGTTTATACTCATTTATAATAGCTTAGGCTATATCTTTTGCATTACTACACATTTAATCTCACTTATTTCCTATGTTTTATTTTCCCATAATCCCATAAAGTGTTTTATATTTGATATGCAAGGTTAATCTTGGGAAATAATGGTTTTATGAAATTATTATATATGTTTTATATTTATGTTATTAATTTTATTTCACGTTTCATGTTTGTAATATATTTTTCAAGACTACTAAACTGACTAGTCCTTCCGGATTTGACTCTTTATAATTATGATAATGTATTAAAACAATGCACCAGCTTAGGTCTTCTAAGGTCGGGGCATTACACATGTCTTATTAGGGTTATTCTATATAAGGAAAGGGTAATACTATACCATATGGAATCAACACACAAAAAACTTGATTAACATAGTAGAAAAACATCTATAGGACTGAATATGGTTCTTCCTCACTCATACACAATAAATTTAATAGGGAGATGAAGTAATTAAAAAAATTCAATTAGGAATATATATAAAGGAATAAAATGAAAACAAAATGAGTCATGTTGGTGCAGGTTCTTGAATTTATCACAAATCATTGTTATATCACTGATTTGTGTTAGGATCACATGCACTTTTGAATAACTATAATGTTTCAAAAGTGTAAGGATATTCCCATATTGTTTTAACCACCAAAATAATTATTCTCTAATGTATTGTGATCTCTTGGAATGCATCCAAAATTTCATGTATCAGATATTCTTTTTTAGTAGCTAAACATATAAATACATGTTCCATATTGTCGTGTTTTTTTTAGATTTTTCCATGAGAGTCATTTATCACTAACAGTAGGTGAAGATTTTTTCTTAATTATAAGATCTTAAAAATTAAAAGATCACAAATTCAATCCATCCCACTCTTAGTTATCACAAAAACTCAAATTGGTCATTTCTAGTGGTATTGTATTGATAGTTTCCATTATTGAGACTTTTCTGGAATTTGAAGAATATGAAGGCATTCATGGATGTTCAAAAATTTGTTAACATTATGGGATTTATAACTTCATCAAGAGGTAAAACCCTACCTAGATGAGAATAATGTTTCTATATATTATTTATATTAGATATGAAGTTCATGAGGATATTAATTATGGGTTCTCTCCTTGTACTGAGGTTGATCCCATAATATTTGTTAATAATAAGAATTTGGAGAATGAAGGATGTGCCAAAATATTATACTTTACCCTCACTATGAATGTAATTTTATGAAAGTTAAAGTGATTGGAATAACTAAAGGCATCTAAAAAAATTTGAAAAACTTAAATTAATGGAATAAAAATGCGAATATGTATATGTTAAAATATTTTTTTATTTATGTAAAAATTTATTAGTATTGGTGATGATGAAACTTTCAGTGACTTATTTTAAAGAGTTAATGACAATTCAACCACCACCAGATTCCTCGATGAGATGTTGTATGAATAACATATTATTGAAATATACACAAATACTCTTCTGGATAATTTTTTTTATAATGTTTTATCTTTTTAGGGCATAGATATTGAATCATTGTCTATAAATTATCTACATAGAATTATCATCATATATAAATTGATAAGATAAAAGTATATCTTGATGAAGGAGAATTATTATTGAAAAATCTATTTAGTGGATTCCAAAAAATATATAATAAATTTTTATTTGAATAAAAATTTAGTTAAACAGATATTTAAGATGAGGTTAGTAAATAAATTTATGAATTTATGTTCTTTTTATCTAAAATGTTTTAAAAAGTAAAAAAATGTACTAGGGAATGCTACCACTAAAGTGTTTTTGCTATAAATCGGATGGAGGCTTGCTACAAACTGATCAATATTTAAGGAATATGGATATAATGATTAATATTATAGAGTTAATGGTTATTTCTAAAAATGAATATATAAAAATACTAGTCGTTTTAGATAGGAAAGGTTAAGATTTTCTCTTAATATAATAAGAAATTTTTTTGTCTAAATATTATAAAAATTATAACAATGAAACTAAACCGGAAAACATTTTTTACAATGCTGCTCAAAAATAATTAATATAACATTGGATATTGAATAATTCACCAAGGGTGAATGTAGTATCTCAAAATAATAAGATTAATATTATTAAATATTGTTTATTCATAATTTTGGGTTTAAATAATGTATTTCAAATATTGGTAAGCATGAAAAAGGGAACAAGAAGATGAAGAAATGATATCTTTTAGAAAAAAATAATGAATTTTATCTTGAATAAAACGCCAAGTTTCTAAAATAGATTGATGATATTAAGAAGTTAATTTATTATGAAAATATCCCCAATTATAATGATGATGATTTTGAAAAATAAAAATAATCTTATAAGACCATGTTTGTATAAAATACATATTTTGTTGAATATCAAAAGATTTATAATGTTTTAAAATATTATCCAAAGATACTGAAAAAAATAAAACCTATTAAGGTTAAGGGGAAATATAAGATGAAGATTAAAATTTCAGTAGGTTAAAATAACTTTGGCACACAAAAAAGTGTTATGGTAGAAGGTAAGAGGGGTGATGGTAAGAAAGTATATAGTTCTGGAGAAAAAGTATGTTTCAGTAGAAATTAATTTTTTTATTCATACATATTGTATTTTTGAGGCTTTGATAATTTATATAACATGTTCTATTTCATTAATTTAGAGTACAAAAAAATATTGGGGAACTAGAGGATGAGTTTTAATGGCTATTCAACCCAACCAAAGAAGGACACTTGAAGAATCGAGTTTGAAATTTGAAAATAAATTTCAGAATGCTGAAACTATTTGTGAATGATGTGATCATCTTGGAAAAATTGCTTTGAAATTAATTGTTATGTAACAATTCCAACAATGTGTATATGAAATATCACAAAAGCTGAATGTGAAGAAAGATAATGGAAAATAAATATCCATAGTTGTTGAAACTACTCTCAATGCTAAAATAGAGAATGACCTTAGAAATAAGATTGTCGATGTTTTTATCATATGAATGGATATTTTTAGATATTATAGAATGTAAAATATTATAAATAAGGTGTGCTGACATTTTCAAATAATAAATCACTCAGAATGAAATTCTATGTTTCTTCAATAATTGGAAATTAAAAATTAATATCCATAATAGATTTTATTGTTGATGGGCTAAAACAAAATTTATTCAGTGTATAAAATCATTATAATAAATCCAATGAAGTTATTTAAAAAATATATGGTTTTCTTATTAAAGGGATAAATAATGGGAAATTTTTAAATATATATTAAAGAACCAAGGAAAATTGTTTCAAGTTGGTGATACCCATAGTTCATTCTGTTAGTGCCTGATAGAAGAAAATCAGTTATTAAATATGATTCTAGGAAATATGTATCAGAAAAATATGAGAGAACTAATAAATATATTACGTATTTATGATTTTGCTAGCATTATGAGATGAAGGTTGTGGTGTTATTGATTATCTTGGAAAGGTACTTTTATAATGTTAGTGCATAAGATAATTGAGATACATTCAACTTGTCCCATTGAGATTATAAATTCAGATATTTGTGGTCTAAAGAGGAAATAATAGAAAAGTGGAGATAATTAATTTATTTATATTTGTGATGATTTTAATAATAATATATGTACATTGTTTTTGAAACATATGTTACAGGATATCAATATGTTTAAGAGTTTTATGATATGTTTTAAAATTGAATGTGGTTATTCTATGAAGAAGATTCGTACTATCAATGGTGATGAATATACAAATTAAAAGTTTAGAGACTATCTTGAATGGAATTCATCATGAATTTAGTACATCTTACACAACAAAAAAATATTTCTTTTAGAAAGACGAAATCGATGATTGATTGTGATGTCACGAATAAGTTTGATCGATCATGATACTTATTCATACTTTTGGGGGAAAGCTATCATGCTAGATGTTCATGTTCAGAATTGTTGTTTCTATAAGCCAATAATTTATCTGACTCTTATTGAGATATATTACTAAGAAAACCCATGTTTTAAATACATAATGGTTTTTAGAAGTCCTTTAACTATAAATATCAAGGATTAAAGTCTTGGGATGTTTGATTATAGGGGTTTTGGAGGAATATTTCAAGGCTATATTTATAATGGTTGATGATACATATATTATAATAAATAATTATAAAATAATGTTGATTATAAAGATATAAAAATTCTATAACATTCTAATATGAAGGATTCATATTTAATTAGCGATATGGGATAAAATAAAGATGATTTTTCAGTAAATAACATGAAAAAGTCTTTGAGAAATGTAATAATGTTGAAGAGAAATGAAATGAAGAATCAAACATAGATATATTATTAGGTTCAAAAGATTCCTAGATACCCTGAGGGGTTGGGGGCGAATTAGGATATGGATATTCTTTTCAAAATTAATCATGCCCCACTGGATCTTGAAATAATTATTATAAGGGTCAATTGGTTTTCACTTAAGTGGAAATGATGATATTATTCGTTACATCATTATCTAATGATGATGCTTTGAATGTAATATTTGAATGAAAGTTGATGGACACACATATTTTTATTTGGTTCACCTTCACTCGGCTACATCCAAGGAGAATACAACTATAATGTTCCAATGTACCAAAACCTATAAGGCTTACTTCGAATTTACATGTTTTTGATTACATCAATTATGTTCCTTGGCTAACTGAATTTACAATGTTTAGGATCATCTACCTGCTTTCCCAAAGGTTACAGTCTTCCTCTTTTTACCAGCCTCACTACCGGTGGAAAGAATCACATTCTTCCTCTTCCTTTTCTCATTACTCTAGAAGGGATCCACACACTGTTTATGGACTTTGGGGTCTCTTAATTTGAATGAATGTACAAATCCTCAACTATATAAAAATACTCTACTGAAGTCTGATTTCATCCAAATAAGAAATTCACTTTTCCACATACTATTATTTTTTGTAAATTACTTAGATGATCTATTTTAGTTCCTTTGTAAATTTGTTTGATTCCTCTGAGAACTACCCAATATCCCCTATGAATTGTTTTTCACCGAATGGAATGAGTTCTTTTTGGACCGCCACATTCTTTGTAGACTGACTCCTCTTCTGTGGAACTTATCCTCTTCCACTTATCGTCTCTTCTTCCACATGCTTCCCCTTTATCTAAATACCTCCCCTATTTTTTGATGGTGCCTTCTTTCATAGACAACTCTTTCTTCATAGACACTTTCCTTTGTAGGATTTCCAGACCCAAAAACCTCTTTCACATAATATTCCCCATTAACAACATCGTTCATGAAATTGTCCCCCACAAAAAACCAACTTCATAGAATAACCCCTCACGAAATACTTCAGATTTTACAAAATTATTCATGAAGTGATGATGTTTTATAATTAAATTCACTCTAATTAATATTATTATTTGTGGTCTTCATATAGGAAAATAAATCTACAAAACCCACTAATATTATTTTCTCAAAACATCAATATGAAAAAAACTTAATCTTAAACTATGTTCTCTAGCCCGTATAGCGCATTTCTCTTTTACTATGACTGATGTCTTACTCAAACAAAACCCCATTGAATGTTCAAAAATCGTTTCCTCCATTCCACAAACGATGAGCCTCCCCCAAACTTCAATCCTCCCGTAAACTATTAGACTTTGGGGAACTATTTTTTCCCATGTGGTCCACGTTGCGTGCTTCAAGGTCCATATAGTGATGGTATGAAAAAACATCCTTCCATATAATTTTTCATCATCGTTCCGCATACCTAATTTGAAGTCCATGAACTATACTTTGTGGTCCACATACAATGAACTCATTGGCAAAAAGAACTCATTTTCCAGAGACAAACCACCAATTTTGAGGCCCAAAAATTTGAATGACATTGGGAAACAATAACATCATAAAAACCTACTTCAACAACACCAACAATACTGATTGATAGTAATCCAGCTTTTTCAACAAAAACAGTCACCCCAAAACACCTAGGTGATTCCTTGATGTATTTCGCCCAAAAAACTCCCCCATAGGATTTATTGAAAAGTATTCAAAATTTTATACGATGTTAAGGCTTCTTCATTATTCTTCCAACATTAACATCTTGTGATTAAGATAAAGATAATGGATTTACTCAATACATATTTTCTACCCACATGAACTATTCTTGGCCTAAGAAATAGTAGTATTATGCAGAGATTATCAATGAATCACTTCATTTCAAAACCACTCCTCTCATTTCATCACGTACCCCATCTATCATTATATATAACCTTTGATTCATATCCTTTATAATTCTCAGATTTAATACTCCCATAATGGCATTTATCAAACTTTCATATTATTCACTTTTCTTGATTAATATATTTTATCCAATTTAGTATCCAAAACTTATCCCCCTTCATCAATAATCCCATAAGAAACTTTATTGTTGTCTTCCACATTGTAAAGATCACAAATTATTACATCCGGGAAAACACACCATACCTCAGGGAGACGAGTCCCACAAACACACATTTTAAATTATAGGGAGGCTTCTAAACTCGCATACCTAGTTGATTCCATTCAAATGCAATTTTGGGTAGGACTTTGTTAGAATTTCTGCAACCTATAGTTCTGACAGCATATACTCTAATGTTACAATCCCTTTACCCCCCATATTTTTTATAAAATAATACATTATTTCACGGTGTTTTTCCATGCGTGATGGAATGGATTTTTATTAAGGTTTATTGAAATTTAATTTTTACAATTTAATCCAATCATATAATTCACATCAAATCTCATATCATCAAGCTACTACTACATCCACAATAATAGCATGTACACTTGAGTGGCCACAACATATTCATCTTCTATGGTGCTCAAAAAATGAAATTTTGTTTCTTTCTTATCCATGAAATACAAAATCCACCAAGATAAAATGTACCACATGATGTTGATTTTCTATCATCTATTGACCTGATCCAGTCAATATTTATATAACCCTATAAATCTTGCTTATATTTTTCATTATTTAAAAAGTTGAAATCCATCATAAATGTTATATACCATAGTATTAGTTTCTCTACATGAAAGAGGACGTCATTAAGATTAATTTGATACCTTGTGGAATGACATGTGGAAAAAATAATATTATGTATTTTCTCCATATGTACAGTAGAATTCCAATAATTTTTATATATTTTGTGACATTAACTTCATGGCCTTCGTCATCCCTTGACATTTTCATCTAGGTAGCTACTGGAGTCTTCATCTCCTTAGAAATATCCATTCCAAATTTTATAAAAACCTCCTTTGCGTATTTATATTGAGAAATTAATTTTACATTCTTTTATTGTGTCACCAGAATCATCATCCTTTGATTTCTATAATTATTGACATAGAGATTATAATCAACTCCACCATACTAAAAACCAAGCCTCTTCGAATAATGATTTAGCCTTGAATACCATGCTCTTGGTATGTTCTTAAAACCATATAACACCTTCTTCAGTTGAAAACTCTATTCTCATCTTGATGATTGAGAAAACCATTTGGTTGTTCTGTGTTATCTTCTTCTTGTAGAACCCGATTAAGAAATGACGACTTCAAATCCATCTTGAAAAAAATAAACATTATTTGCACTGTTGTGACCAAGAATAATCTGATTTTACATAACCTTGTAAATATTAAAAATGTTTCTTCAGCATCAATACCATTTATCTAGGATTACCCTTCGAACAGTAATCTTGATTTCTTTTTAATTGGTGTGCCATCATTATTCATCTTGTTGCGAAAGACTCAATTAGTCATGGTGACATTCTTATCCATTGGTATCAAAACAGTCTGTCACATATGATTCATCTTAGTTTGTTCAAATTCTCTATTCATATCCTGAATCAAATTATTATCCGTAGATTATTTATTAAAACTATTAGGCTTGACCTATGATAAAAATAATACTTGTTGTAGAGTTTTCATTTTCATTGTCTAAAATAGTTCTTCTTGATAACCAATGTTGTCATGCCAGACTATTTCAACCAAAATATTTTGTTTTCATGATAATATTGATTTGAACTCATCCTATTAATCATCAGTAACTTCTTCTAAATCATCATTTTCCACTTATAATCCCTCTTATTCTCATACATCCTCATTACATTTATTAGACAACTAGTAACCATATTGTTGATGATTTGGTTCATTCACTACAATAGTGAGATCATTACATTCAACTAATCTTCCCATTATATTTCTAAAACACTTAAATCTTATATCATAGCGAAATGGTATCCTAAAAATAGTTCTCTAATACATTAATGTTATCAAAAAACAGACAATCATGAAAAACAAGAATATTGGTTCTTCCCTCTTAATCAATCTTCTTTATCTCAAATAACAAAAACATTCATCCTTTTTATAACATTGAGACATATGATGTGATTAAGTGAGATAATTCTCCCCATATGATATGAAACTCTTCACATGTTGACTCAATTTTTAGAACCTTCTCCATATCAATAACATTTTCTTGTTGTACTTTCCTTCAAAATTATTTTCATTGAGTTAACTTAGCCCTTGGAAACGAGCCATCTAAAAAAATTGCTAAGCCTACTGAGTCCAAACTTGATTTAGGAAACAAGATATTTAGTTAATAACAACAACACTATCAATTTCACTCAATTAGTTCCATACATCTCATGAAAAGTCTGCTTTCCCATTTATTACTCCAAATCTGATGTCAGAAAAATTCGATTCTCTTGACTTATATATCGTGTATCTCGATGCCACTTGACATCAATTTTATTTTTTGGAGCACATCCCAATAGGACCTTACATATTTTGATGCAAATTCCCATTGTATTATATCTACATATGACCAAGAAAACTTGATAATCAGTTAATAGAATTTATATATATAGCGATTGAGGTATCTTTAGAATACACAATTTGGGGATTGTGGTAAACTTTGATTGGTCAACCCTTTCATAAATTCTTAAAAGTCAATATAAACATTTTTGTGCTTATTCCAAATTCCCATCTGACCTTACCTGTTTTAGACATTTGAATAAAAAATAAGTACCATCATTTTGAGTATTCTTTTGATATTTAGGTTATATAATCATGGCCTTTTTTTGCATGTTATGGTTAATACCCACTATGAGAAATTTACATCATTGAAGCACCTAAAATATATCAATTTTAATGAATATATCCTTGATTTGGAATATTTCCACTTATTATCTTATCCTGGATCTTTATTCATTGGAGATATATTTATTTTTCCATTAGATATCATCTTGTGGCATGGCATGCAGTTTTAATGAGATATTCTTTATTCATTTTTCTTTTTTCACATATCTGATTCACATCACCCCTTCTTATTGGGTCTCAGCCTTAGAATAATTTTTCATTCTTCATAATCAAAAATGGGGAATATTCTTTCTTTTTCATCCATGTTTTTTCAAATTCATTCTATGAGTGATTCTATGAATGTATCATAGTTGGTGATCAATATGCCTTTTATTGATCTCGTTGTGATTATTATAATGCTATAAAAATATTTTTAACTTATCATGTTCTATTTCAATATTGGATTTATCATTATACACCATTGGAATTGGGGATATACTTTTGAGTTCCTTTTACTTCCCTAATTTCTTCAAGCTACAATATCATTCAAAATTATCGTGATTAGAACATTTAAAACATCTCACATTAGAAACATACCTCATGTACTAATTTCTTAGTTTATAAGTTCATACAGCTTGAGTTTTTATTTAGACATTGATCTCATGAGATTCATGAAACTAAATCGTAGTGTGTCCCAATAATCGAAAATTGTACCACTTCATGGATACATTATTCTGAGAGACTTCTATTTTAGATTTCTTAAGAACATTCATCTTATTCTCAGATTTAGGAAAATTTGTGTCTTCACCTCAGGAAATATATTCCAAAGACACTAAACAAAAACCAGATGTATGACATTGAATCCCATATAAATAGAACATAGTGTCATTAAATCCCGTAAAAACCATTTTTTGTCTATTTCTGAAATCTATATGATTTTTCTTATTTAAATAAATATTTACAGATCTCATCCTTCAAATAATGGGATACAATTCATTATATCCAATACCTATTTTTCAAAAACATTATGGCCTTTAATTTGATGATATAATTTCATGTTTTCCAACTTAAGTAGCATATTATATTTTCATTTCATTATTTCCCGTTGAAGGATAATTGAATAACAAAAGGAATGCATCGTTAAATTTGTTCTAGCCTTTCGCATATTATTTCATCACTTATTTATTCCTTGATTATAGATCTTCTCCTAATTGTGGAGTCTTCATATCTATTGATTCATGTTGATAATGAAGTTCTCTATTGATAATCACACCACTACTCATCTCATTTTTTAATTCTAATGTGAGCTTATCCTCCATGTCACATTTCTCCTATATTTTAAATTTTTTCTAAGCAACCTAATTATTACAATGTACATTTTTATATAGTATCCTATTGTTCTCCGGAAGTAGTTTAGATAGATATGTAGCATGATCTTAATTTTTGGCCTTTAGATTCCGAATTCCTTTTGAGTTCAGATTCTTTCCATTATCATCTGATTTTTTTTTCTATCTTTGTAGATATATTATGTAGTTTTTGGCTTGGTAATCATTCTTATTCCTTAGATAAATGTACACTACAAAAAGACTTTTATTTAAACCATTCTTATTATTGAAGTCAATTCCTTCACATGGATCCCGATATCTTTAGATTGTTTACTTTATTAATTTAGTGATCCAATTCCTTGGTATTGTGGACAAATTATTCTTTTCATATTCTTTCAATTTCATCATCATCATTAGTACCAATAGAACTGGGAATATAAGGTTCTTAATTTATTCCTTCAACATCATTGAATGAGTGAAAATGTACACCACATGATTCATCTAGTTATTTATTTTATACATTGTAGGTTTCCTTCAACGAAATCACTCTTTTTTTGGACACTTACACAATGAGGAATTCATCCAGAATTATTATTCTTCATTGAAGTTCTTACCTTTCGAATGGGTCACCATGTTAACTGAAGATAGAATATTTATCTTCAACAATCGTCTAAACCATGACAAAGAAAACAAATCTGATAAATGAAACCTCTCATATGATACAAATTATTAGGTCAAAAAGGGGCCTAGATACCCTGAGAGGGGGGAGGATCAGTGTATGAATATTATTTAGAAAATTATTCCTGCCCCACAAGATTTTATCCTCTTTATTATGAGGGTCAATTTTTCAGAACACAAGTTTTAATTATAATCCTATATTTATTTCATTATCTGATGATTATGTTGTGAATGTGTTGCAGGAAAGAAGGCTGATGAAGACATATATTATTATGTGGTTCACACATAATGGGTTACATTCAAGGGGCAAATAATTAAAATGATATGATTTACCAAATCCACTAATTCTCGATATAAAATGACATGTTTCAAGATAGATCCCTTCTATGCCCATGATTACTTCTTTTACAAGCTTTAGAGCCAGATCCCTGCTTTCCCAAGGGTCACTCTCTATGTATCATTCTCTATATAACTACTGGTGGAAAGAATCACCTTATTCCACTTCCATTTCTCACTACTCTGAAAGGGATACAAGCAAAATTTATAAACATTTAGGTCCCTTCATTTTCATGAATTCATGCATCCTTAACTACAGGTAGATTCTTGGTTGAAGTCTCATCTTCATTGATAGATGAAATTGACATATCTATATACTATTAGTTCATGGAAATTAATTTGAAGAAATATTTTAGTTCTTTTTTAAACTTTTTTGAATCCTCGATGATATTTTTTACATCCCCTTTGAATTTTCATACACCACGTGGAATGAGTGCTTTGCAGACCACCTCTACCTGTATATATTGTCTCTACTTCAAGAGATGGTCACCTCTCCTTTAGATCACCACTTTTTGTTCGATGAACCTCTTCTTCTACAAACATCCCCTTCTGCATGGGCTGTATTCTTTTTAAGTAATCTAATCCCCAAAATACAATTTTGTAAACTATTACCTATGAACAAACTCTTCTACATAAATATCCCTTAGAAACAACCAAGTTGGTGGAAGACTCCCTCGTAAACTACATCAACATTCGCAGAATTATTCCTAGAGAGATGATGTTTTAGAATGATATTTGATCTAAATAATGAACTAATTATGGTTATTTAAATAGGAAAATAAATCAAAAAATCCCACTAATTTGATTTTCCAAAAACATTGATGTGGTACAACCATCACCGCGAACAATGTTATGCGGTCGATATAGATAATATATCCATTGCAGCATCCATTGTTTTCCATGAATTAAATTCTTTAATAACTCCCCAAATAACCACCTTCATTCCTAAAATAATGATCCAAATGTAAAATTCATGTCTCCCATGAACTGAGACCCTCCCGCGAACTATGTTTCCATATGTTATCCTTTTATCATGCTTCCTGGTCTACATAACACTTCTATACAGAAATCATTTATTTGAAAATTTTCCATTATCATTCCACATTCCTCCTTTTCAGTCTGTGAACTGTACATCATAGTCCAGGAACTATAAATTCCTTTTCTGCAAAACCAACCATACTGATTTGCGGTCGTCCATCTTTTTTAATAAACACAATCACCCCAAAACCACTAAGAGGATGCCTTGATATATTTTCTTCCAACATATCTCATGTGATGAGGAACAATTAATTTCATCTCATTATAGGATAAATAAATAAATTGAATTAAAAAACAATATTGGAAAATAGAAGAAATATTTTCAAACTGCAATAATATCATCTTTTGTTTCACATACATCCTTGTATTTTCAAGTAGTGATGAGATATGTGGAATAATATATGGAGTGTCAAGATTGGATTGATACATAAATGAAGAAACACATCACATCAAGAGAAATGTGACATGATTACTTGTACCCAACCCAAATAATAATAACAGGTTTGGAAGAAAATGGATTTTTAAAATAAGTTAAATGAGAATGGTGAAGTGATAAGAAAAAGGAATAATGGGTTTGTAATGGTTACTCAAAAAATTTATGGCATTTATTTTTATAATACCATTAACCAAGTTGAATGGATAGAAACTATAGTAATATTTCTTTCTATTACTTCCCAATCAAGATATAATTTATTTCCAATTGATGTCAAGAATTTTTTTTAATATAGATCTTTATAAAGATGTTTATATTGAGAAACCGTGTAGATTCGTGATTGGGAATAATAAAAGATATGTTATTAAATTAAATAATCATTTATATTGGTTGAATCAATCACTTAGATCATGGAGTTCCAAATTGTATACTTGATTAAAAAGTTGGTTTTTAGGAAATGGTAAGATGAAAGTTACCTCTATTTTGAAGAAAATCATTTGGATTCCCTTATTATTATTATTTATAATAAATAAATTATATTTATTGGGTATGATGAAGTAACATATGATATATTTTTTGAGGATATAATGAATTTATTTGAATTTCTAATTATAGGATTATTGAAATGCTCACTTTTCAAAAAAATATCTAAAAATAAGAAATAATTGTTTATATATCAAGAAAACAATAAAAAATAGTCTTCTGGAAAAGATCAGAATGAAAAATTCAAATCCTATTTCCAAAATTTTTTTGTGTTAACTAAGTTATCAAATGACGGGAAAGTAAAAGAGGATAACCCTACATAGTTTATAAAATTTGTGGATATTTTTTATATCTAAGGACATCAAGGCCATATTGTGTTTATGTTCTTACATTGTGTCCTAGATATAAAAGTTCACCAAATGAATATCATATTATATAAGGAAAATGAATTCTCAAATATATAATAGGAAAACATGGTTATTGGAATAAAATATGATTAATGAAGACTGATAAACGTTTTTGGATATAAGATTCAAATTGGGAAGGTTGTGTTCATGATAGATGATACATGTCTGGTAGATTTTTTTATTTAGAGAATCATTTATATGTAGGGATAAAAATATGTATAATTCAATAACTCTTATCATAGATTAATATTAATATTTTTCTACAAATCAAGATGAAACATAGTTAATGTGTATGAAGATATGGTTGGATGTTTGTTTGGTTGATATGATGTTTCCTCTACTATTTGGTTGTGATAATAAAAGTGTTAGGAATCTGACTAAGATTGTAGTGAAACATTATCAATCAATGAAAATGGATATAAAATATCACATCATCAAAGATCATGTGGATAAAAATGAACTAATTTGGGATTTTATTCCTATAAAAGAGATAGATTCTTTTACCTTCACTAAAACATTTCCAAAGTAATAATTTCAAAAACATTACTTAATAATTGGTAATGAAAGTACCTATATTCATGTATAAGGTATTTTATATTCATACCCTCTCTATCATGTATTTTTATAGTGGTTTTAAATGGAAAAAATATTATGCATTATAAATCTATTCATTTTTTTTATTTTACCTTTCATGGGAGAAATAATATTATTGAGATAGATTTTAATAAGGGTATTTTGTGATTTCAGAGTGTGTAAACTACATTAATAGTTTATTGGGAGTGAATATAGGAAAAACATCTTGTAGGTTTACTTTTTTTTAATGGTCAAAACAAAATAAGAAGTTACAAAATTTGATTAGGAGGTCTAATAAAATATTCCTTAAATAATTACATAGGGAAAATAGATTATTCTTTTTCAATGATTCATGGTTCCTACATCAAGATCACTCACATTGGCATACAATTTTTTTTTATAATTCATCCATTTTATTTTGTTACAAACTTTCATTAAATTATGTTCATCGGCTGAAAATAATCCAAATTGATAGATTATTTTGACTAGGATGTTTTGTGTTGTTTTTAAATAGATACTATTATTAAAAATATGGTTGTGTTGGGGGATTTTTTCCTAGAGGTGTTACATTTTTCATAAATGTAAAACAATTAACATTGTTGAAAATATAAATAAATTACCCTTTTTGAGTTACACAATTGATTAGGTAGAGTCCATTGGCTCGAGTACATAAAATGCAGTATATATTTTAGGTGATATTAGAAAAACTCTAGTGATGAATATTTATCCAAATTTGTTTTAATGTTCTATCAGATTTAATGTTGGTTGAAGACTAAATCCAGTGATACATAATGTACCAAACATTATTATTATTAGATATTCTTATAATCCAAGCATTTGTAAAAAGTTTATTTTGAGTTTTTGGAGTTTTTAGTGAACAATATTTAATCAGACATAATTTAATTAATACTAATAATCAGAAATGAAATATTTCCAAATTATGAAATTGATGTTTTGAGGATATTAATTGGTTGATCTCCTATAATTTTATCAGTTTGAGTTCATATGAAGAAAAATTTTCTTATTTACAATTTCTATTAGATATAATTGTATGAAGTTATGAAGTGGATTTGTTACATGATCATTGGATGGAAATATCCAAGTCACCGAACAGAAGGTTATGTTTAAATTCATCAAAATGGAGAAGTCATTAGAATATCATCATCCATATGTTTCCCATTGAAATCATCAATCTATCATTTCAAATGCAACCCTTCTTAAAAATATAGATTCTTTTGAAAGAATTATGAGTTATTCCTACTAATGTGTGTTGAAAAAACCGTTTATGATTCACTGATCAAAAATATTTAACAAAGATATATCATATAGAATATTTTAAGGGTTTTATAATGTTTCCATAATGATATAAACTGTGACGATGAAAAACTGATCATTCAATAATATAAAAAATACAATGGAATGAATATTGATCCTTATAGATATGTAAGAGTTGTTTCATGAATTAATTTGATGATAGGTATTATAGATATTTGAATCTTATATTTAAGAATTTTTGAATATGGTAAATGGTATGATTTATCTAACTGGGACACTCGATGTTGAGAGTGGTTGATTGAATTCTATATTCATTCATTTACCTTAATTCTTGGCGGAGACCTTCCTATATAAAAGGGGGTTAGTTTTCTAAGAAGTAGTGCAATGTTTTGATGTGGGGTGAAAAACATTATAATTTGATAGTAAATCAGATTAATACTGTGAAAATTAATTTATATAAAGAATAACATACATGGTGTTATACATATTGGTATTATTAAAATGGTGTGAATTTTAGATAAATCGAATAAGATGAAGAAGTATTGGATGAATAGAGAGTAGAGGTGACTAGATAAACAGTGCATCCGATTGGTATCAATATATAAAAGGAACTATATGGAATATACAAGATGAACTCAGTAGATGAAGTAAAACAAATGAACTGCTAGAAGAATGAATAATGTTATTATTTAATATTTTGTATGAATGTGAAGAAGAATAAAGAGTATTTCCAAGAAGGAATGTTTAATGAAATTTTAATAACATTGTGAAAACATACTAAAAAAAATATTTAGTGTTATTGTAGTAATTAGTAAAAAACTTATATCATTTATCTTAGTGAGGAGTGCATTAATTTTCAATTAACAATAGTGTTGTGCACGTGAACAGATATTACCTACTTATTATATCCACTAAAGGATTATTTTATCGAGTTTTCTATGGTCTTAGATTAATTTTAAACCATTCTGGGGAATAATTAATATTATTTAGTATTATAGCATGTAACTACCTATGTTCATATGGAATTTATTATTTTATTATCTCCCATTATAGATATATATCACAGACTGAGGATGAAGGTGGTTCTTAATTATAAGAACATAAAAATAAATGATTAATGATTCACACCCTCCCCCTCTATGTGATCATAAATATGATAATTGGACCTATTAGAAATAATGTTTAATAAATATATATATGATATAATTTTTGTAATATAATTATAATATATAATATATCTTTTTTTCTCCCAACTAATGGAAAATGATAGTGTCACATTTGTGTGCATACAAACTATCATCTCTACATTGTGGTGCCTTTCATTTTCCATCATATCCTATCTAGGAAAGATATAATTATGGATTAAAAAATAATATAAGAAATTATTATATAAATATGATTATCTATTGATAAAATATCAATTACATTTATTTTATTCATTTTTTATTATATAACAACAATGTTATGTGTGTGTAAGGACTGCCATATCCATGATTGGTGTATTTTATTTTTCTATTAATACCTTTAATGTTCTATTATTAAACTAGATTTAATTAATAAATTTGAAATTTATATCATGATTAATATTAAAAATATAATAAAACTATGACTATGGTGTATGAATTGAGACTGTGAAACTGAAACATACATGAATAATGGAGCAAATAACACTTATATTGATGATTTTAATGAAGAATTGTTAATTAGTTTGTGATGAGATGTTATAAGTTTAAAATATATTGTATGATATGTTTGTATATTGTTCAGTTTTTAATTTTTATCAATTATAAAATCATTACAGTAGAGGATCTAACCCTTAAAACTAAGAGGAGATCGATGGCAAGGGGTTTTTCATGGAAATTCCACTCTATTTTATTGTATTTTATAGTATGCACATAATTCCATTTATACTATGTATATAGTACCTTTTTGGATATTTAATATAATGAATAATTATTTATTAATGGTTTTTAATGTTTCATTTCATTTTTTCTTTTTTAAAGGGGATTCAAATCAAAATTTATTAAAGTTGTGAGGGATTTATATAAGAATATTATTTCATTTTGATATTATTTTTGTTCATATTTACTTTTGGAAAATTATATGATCCTAATGTATTAAAACCAATCTATTCTCTTATCCTCTAGTCAATTTTTTATTTTACATTTTTTTCCATTTCTAATATTATTGAATCAATAATTACAATGTAATTTACTTGTAAGGGATAATAATATTATAATTACTTTTATTACAGAATCATTTTTCTATATATCCATGTTATTTATGTTGTTTCAATAACTTTTTATTAAAAATAAAATTATTATTTGGATTAATTTTCAAATACCTTTTACATTATTTAAATAGGTTTAATAATTAATTTATAACAAGTTTTAAAAGTGTATTTCTGAATTTCGTTACAAATGCAGGAAAGGAATGTTTTATTTAACATATACAACATGAATGACATTCGCAACTCCATGATTGTTATTATCTATTTAGATTTTTATATATTCATTAGTGATTATTTAGATATAATTCTTTTCTGTTTTTTAAAATTTAATTTTAAATGATGTTATTTTCTTAAAGGAATTAAAATTATTTTGAACATGATTTATTGCATTTTTCTTACAAAAAATAACAAGCAAGTTAGTTTTAAAGATTTTCTTTTATTACTATTTCCATTTTAAAGACTTAGTTTTACTATTAATACTTCATTTTTTTATGAAATTATGGTCTTCTTCCATCCTAATAAATTTCATTTTTTATATAAAATTCTGTAGATCAAATTCTCTGTCACTCTCTATTAATTCATTGAAAAATTTGTTCTCCTCGATGATCATATTTTATAGATCATGTATTTTTTTAGAATCATTTCTAATAATATAATGTTGTCTTAACTATATACCATTTATAATTGTTGTATATGTAGAAGTATGATTATTAAGAAAATTATTTCATTGATTGGGGAAATATTTAATATTATTGATTTAATGTGGATAAATATTGATTTATAATCCATTTTGAGGATTATTTGTTTTGATCATTTAGTATATAAGGAATGAATTGAATGTGAATTTTATGGGTGGGGAGTAGTTATAAATACGCCCTTTATGCACTGACCATTATTAAGAGATAAAATAGACATATTTCCATATTTTAAGTGTAACTAAATTACAACTACATATTTATTATGAATTTCTTAGGTGGATCATTAACATTAATATTAATGATATCTTGGTTGAAGCCTTGATGGTAAGATCATGAATTTCAAAAAATATGAATTTCATGTATTGATAATTTAGTGACCATTTTCTACGTGATTTCTTGGTTGATATTATACATTCATGTAAATTGAACTCAAATATTAATTGAATGGAATTTTTTAAATTATAAACTAGGAAAAATTGATTATGCCTTATTTACTCATGATAGCTTCCATTATATGTCACCATTACTGAGAATCTGAGCTCATCCTTTATTTTTTTCCTTTATCTAAGATATGAAGACGGATTATATGAATGATTTAAAAAAGTCTAGAATTTTTCTTATGATGTGTTTTTATATTTTCAATGTAATATAGAAATCATACATGTATCTATTTTTCCAAGACTATTAAACTGATTGATCCTTCGTGGTGTAATCCCTTGTAACATTTTAAGTGTAATAAAGTAACCATAAAATCTAGGTTATTGGAGTTAGGTTCATTGAAATATGTACCTACAAGGGACCATATGGTGTGATTATTCTCTAGGTATTGTCTATGAGTTGATTATTTTGAACCAAAATTTCATTTATAAATTGAAAGCACATTATTTAAGTCATACAAACCACATCAAGTGAAAAAATTATATTTGATTAATTCCTACCAGAAAAAATAAATCTTCAATAATTTTCTCAAATTATAATGTAATGTAAATCCTATTTTTTAGGTTTTGAGTATGTGATTAATGTTTTGAAAAAAAATCAATCTTAAATTAGAAATACACACTTTTAGTCAGACTAACCACCCCGTGTGTTGGAATGAAATTAAATTAAATTTTTCAAGTTCAAAACTAATCACAAATAATTTAATTTGTTTACAATAATACATGAATTAATTATGATTTTTGAGTATGTGATGTAAATTTTGATATAAAACATCACATTTAAATTTTGAACATTAACATACAATCATATCAGTCACAATACCCATCGAACTGACCAAAGCCTAATTAAATATTTTCCGAAATCAATAAAATATCATTTTTGTAGAGTTTTACAGAACTTTAAGAAAACATGTTTAGTTTTGATTTACCATAATTCATTTTGAAATTCCTTAAATCTCAAAATCTAAATGGATATTATAGGTAATCATAACTCTAATGAAGTTTAAAAATAAATTTTGGTTTTTTTTTATGGTAAATAATTTATAACTGATTATTTTACTAATGTTTCATAACATTCCAAGTATGTTTTCTCCCAGTACACTATATTTAATTACTGTGAACTAAATTTAACTTTTAAATTGAAAATATTGAAATTATACCATACCGTCAAATACATGTATTGTAATAACATTTTTTTCTTTCCTACACACAAAATATGAAACATTGATAATTTTCTTAAATATTAAAAACTAAATGAGATTGATTTTTAGTTTTTAGTATGTGAAACCAGTTTTAAACTCATATTTTACAATTAAATTAAAATCATGAAAATTCAGTCAAACTATTCATTCCATATGTATAAATTATGTTTCATTAATTTCAATAGGTCAAAAATTAACCATATAGAATTTTATAAAATTAGCACCATAATTCAGGCATGTTTGGTCATTTTTCGAAGTTGTGATGCTTTTTTGTACTAAAACATCAATATTATATAATAAATATGTACATTAAGTCATATTGATACACCACATATCAAAATTATGTGTTTTACATTCACACGTGACAAACATAAAAATTTGGTAGTTTTTGTAGAGTTTTATGAAAATATATGCATATCATCTATGTTTGGAGTATGTGATGTGCTTTTTAGACTTCTATAGTACTTAAAATAAAAATATATAATTAAATACATTTGAAATAAAAAATATACCATCTTGAGATTACATTTATTCGTAATTATCATAGTGGAATAATTGTTTTTTGTATTATTTTTTCATGAAAATTAAAGCATCCTTTTTTGGTATTGAGTATGTGATGTATGTTTTGAACTAAAATATCACTTTCATATTTAAAACGTTAATTTTTCTTTATAATAGACAAAAAAATTGTATTAATTATATGTGTTTAATTCCTATAAGATTAAAATGAATCATCTATCACTTTTATAATATATCCCAACAATTAAATCAAGATTTCTTGGTTTTGAGTATGTGATAATGTTTTGAACTAAAATGACACATTTAAATTAAAAACAAAACATTTTGGTCATTACAGACACACCACATCCCACAATGATGTGTTTTTAATTAATATAGTTCTAAAATTAACCAATAATACTTTCCCAAAACCATCCTGAAAATTTTAATGCGTTTTTATAGTTTTAACAATTCGACACAGGTTTGGTACTTATTTATTTTTAAATTGGAAAATTAAATAGATGGTATTTCTGACTCCAATGAATAATAAAATACATTCCATTTATTCATAATTCTTAAAAATGAAACTCTGATCATTTTATTAATGTTTCAGGACAATTCAAATGATTTTTCTTGGTTTTATGTATGTTATGAATGTTTTAAAATAAAATGTCACATTTAAATTATGAGCACACACAGACCATACAATCAATTTATTAGAATGAAATTAGGATTATTTTATACTAGATACAAATGAATTATCTATCATTTTACCAATGTATCAAGATAATTGAATATTTGTTCTCTATTTTGAGTGCATAAACCTTGTTTTGATCTAAAATTTCACTTTAAAATTGAAAACACACAAAAATATTAGTCATACATGACACACCATATAGTAGAATGATTTGGAATTAATTTCTAAAGATCAATATATAATCATTGATCATTTTCCCAATGATTCATGACAACATGAATATGGTTGATTCATTTTGAGTGTGTTATGAAAAAAATTATCTAAAATGTCTTTTTAAATTAATAAGACTCACGTTTAATCATGAAAATAATATCTCTTATAAGGGTGACAATAATTTAATTCTTATATATCACATTATATATGGTGACTATTTTCATACATTTTTGCTAATATCTAACTCAATATTCTTAGTTTTGAGAATGAAAAGAACATTTTGAACCACATTAAATATTAAAATGAAAAAATGTACTTTAGGTTATTTTGAATCCAATATGCATCAAGATGAAATGTGGTTTTTTTCATAAAGATCACATTTGAATCAGTGAACATTGTCCATATTTTTTCCCATAGTCCAAGTTTGTTTTCTCTATTTTTATTATTTAACACATGTTTCTAACTAAATTGCCACTTTTAAATTGAAATAAATAGTATTTAATTATTAAAGGCCCAACACTTATCAAAATTAGGTAAAATTAATAATTCTAATCCAAAATTAAATCAGGGTATGATTATTTGTGTCAAAATTATTCCTCTCCCAATGGATATTAACCACTTTATTATAAGGGTCACTTTTTTTGAACATAAGTGGTAATGTTGATATTATTTTTTATTATTTATCTGATGATGATTTTTTGAATGTAATGTAGGAAAAAAAGAAGTCGAACACAAATATTTTTACGTGGTTCACCCTCACTAGGCTACATCAAAGGATTATACAATGATAATGTACAGACATACCAATTCATATAATACTCACTACAAAATTACAATGTTCTTGATAGATCACATATATGCCCAAGATCACTACCATTAAAAGTTTTTGGGTCATCTCACTACATTCCCATGTGTCAATCCCTTTGTATATTTCACTGCCTCAGTATTGAAGGAAAGTATCAATTTCTTCTAATTATTCTACTCACTTATTTGTAAGGGATCAAAACATAGTTTATAGACTTGCAGTTCACTTCATTTTTCTGAATAAAATCATCCTCACTTGTAGTTAGATGCGCTGTTGAAGTTTCATTTTCACCGATAAATGATATTCACTTTTCCTCATACTATTATTTTGTGTAAATTACTTTCATGAACTATTGTAGTCACATTAGAAAGATCTTTTAATCCTCCATGAACTTCCCTACTTTCTCCATGAATTGGTTTGCACCATGTGGCATGAGTTATTTTGGGAATGGCATCTACCTCTGTAAACCATAACCTCTTCCATGGATTTTCTCCTCTCATGTTGATAACCTCTTCTTCGGCAGACTAACTCTTCTTCCATGAACTTCCACAGCTTCACAAACCATTTTCCTTTGCAGGAAATGAAGCTCTGTATAACCCTTTTGCATAATTTTCCCTATGAAATACTACCTTCATAGAATTCTCCCCCGTGAAGTACTTAATAATTCAAAAAAATCTTCACATAGGGATGATGTTATATATTGATATTTTCTATAATTAATGATCTAGTTAGGATTATTTATATAGTAAAATAAATCCACAAAACTACTATTCTAATTTTCTGAAATCTTCAATGTGATATAACATTCACTACAAACTATGCTATGTTGTCTGCATATCGCATTTATCATTTTGGTGTCTGATGTCTTCCAAAAATTAAATCCCTTCACAACTCAACAAATCACAACATTATCCTCCCACAGACTTCAAGACTCCTATAAACTATATACCTCCCACAAAATATTTTTCCCTATGAATTCCACGTAGTGTGCTTCACAGTTTTCATAGTACTGATAGGTCGGAATCCTTTCTTTGTCGATTTTTCGTTACCATTCTGCATTCCTCCTTTTAGGTTTGGGAACTAAGATTCATAGTCTGTGAACTATGAACTCTTTATCGGCAATACTAACCATAAATATTTGTGGTCATATTGATTTTTCAACTAACACAATCACCACAAAAACATTTAGAGGATACCTTTAGTGATTTTTCCAACATATCTCAACTGGTGTGGATCAATTACCTTCTTCTAATCCTAGAATAATGAAATAGGGTGAAGTCAAAATAAAAATTAGATGTCATTGGAAATATTTTCAAACAAGATTAATTTCATGTTTTGTTTCACATAATTCCTGGTATTCATAAGTTTAGATGATATATGTTGAATAATATTTGGAGTATTAAGATTAGATTGAATCCATAAATGAATAACCAAATCAAATTGAGTGAAATGTGACTTGATAACTTGTACAAAAAAAATTATAAGTACACCTTTAGAAGGTACTGGGTTTTTAAAATAAGTTTAATGCGATAAGTGAATTTATTAGAAAAAAGGCATGATGGGTTTTTAACAGTTACTCAAGTATTGAAGGCATTGTTTTTTATAATATCTTTACCCTATTAGAAAGGATAGAAACTATAATAATATTTCTTATTATCACTTCCTCTTCAAGATATAATAAATTTCAAATGGAATTCAGATAATCATTTCTTAATATATTGTTTGATAAATAAGTTTATATTGAGAAACCATGTGGATTCATGATTGGGAATGATAAAAGATGTGTTTGTGAATTGAAGAAGGATTTATATGGGTTGAATCAGTATATTAGATCATAGAATTATAAATTGGATACAAGATTATGGAAGTTGGATTATAAGAAATAGTGAGTTAAAATTAACCTCTATATAAATGAAAATCATATGGTTCCCTAATTATTATTAACTATATTTATTACATTATATTGATAGGGTATGATGAAGTGACATATGAGCCATTTCATGAGTATATGAAGAAGTTATTTTAATTTACCATGATAGGATTAATGAAATACATTATTATCTTATAAATATCTCAAAATAAGAAATAGATTTTTCATTCTCAATAAGAAATAATAAAATAATCTTTTGAAAATATTTATAACGGAAAATTGAAATTCTATTTCCACAAATTTTTTAGTGGTAACTATGTTTACAAATGATGGGTAATTAAAAGTGGTTAACCCAATATAGTTAAGAATATTTGTTCCATGTATGTTATATCTAATGAATTTAAGTCTCTATATAGTTTATATTTTTACAATGTGTACTAGATATCAAATATCACAAAAGTAATATCATATTACACAAGTAAAATAAAGTCACATATATATAAATGGTAAAAATGATTTTTGGAATAAAATATGATTTCCGAATAATGATTTTTCTATTTCGATACATGATACAAATTGGGATGGTTTTGTTGATGATAGATGATCAATATCTGATTGACTTTTCTTACATGTAAAATGATGTATGATTTGGCATAAAGAGAGGTAAAATTCAATAACTCATAGAATAGATGAAGCTAAATATGTTTCTAACCATCAAGATGAAACAAATTTAATGTGGATGAAGATAAAGATAGAAGTTTTTTTGGTTGATATGATGCTTCACTTACTATTCTGTTGTGATAATCAATGCACTATAAATATCACTATTAATCTGTTGAAAAATTCTAAATCCAAGAACATGGATATCAGATATCACTTCATCAAAGATAATTTGGATATAAATAAACTAAATTTAGAGTTTATTCCCATAATGGATAAAGATTCTTATATATTTTCTAAACCATTTCCAATGGAAAAATACTATAATATTTGGTTGATAATGGGTATAGAACATCCCTTAATTCGAGTAAATGATTTTTGATATTCATCCCCTCTATATAATGTCTTTGTATAGTTTTGTTAAATGGGAAAAAAATTGTGTAATATAAATATATTCATTTTTATGTATTTTATCTTTGAAAAGAGAAAATAAATTAGGGTGATTTTATAATGGGAAGGTTGTGATTTTAGTGTATGTAATGTATTTTAATAGTTTTTTGGTAGTGGATATAATGAAATTTGTTCATAAATGTGGATGTTGTCTTGGTTTTTGAATGTTCCAAACAAAAGAAGATGTTTGATAATTTCTTTTATATGTGTAATAAAAGTTTCTTAAATCACTACTTATAGTAAATAGAGTATTATTGTTCAATGATTCATGTTTCCTACATGAAGTTTACTTAAATTGGCTTACAATTTTTGTTTAAGTAATCCATTTATTGTGATAAAAAGTTTCATTTATTTATGTTCCCTTATTGAAAAAACAAATATAGAGATTATTTTAACTAAAGTATTTTGAGTTGTGTTGAAGAAGATGATGTTAATAAAATTATATTTGTGTTCTAGGAATCATTTCATTGAGGTGTTGTATATTTCATCAATGTAAAATAGTTAAAGTTGTTTAGTGTATAAATAAATTAAAATTGTTGAGTTACACAATTGATTATAAAGTTTCCACAATCTCAAGTATATCATATAGACTATATCGGTTATATGATATCAGTTAAAGTGTAGTTATGAATAGTTATCCATGTTTTTTTATGTTTAATGAGATTATATGTTTCATAATGTTTTAATCAAGTGATATTTGGGTGTTATTAATGTACCAAACATTATTATTATTGGATATTCTCATAATCCATACATATGTAAAACATCTGAGTTTTGGATTTTTTAGGATTCATAGTTTTGATGGAAAAAGTTTAATCAGATGAAATTTTTTGAAGAATACCAATTAAAATAGCAAAAAATTCAATGTATAAAATAAAAGATGTCGAGAATTTTTATCGCATGATCTCTCACATGTTCATCGGGTTGAGTTCATCAGAATATCAATATTCTTATTTATGATGTTTATGAGATAGACATGTATGTTGTTATACTATTATTTTGTTACTAGATGATTGTATGTATGTCTCCAACTCACAGAACATGAGGTTATGGTTGAAGTAATCAGAAATAGGTAGTCATATTTAGTTCATAATTTGGATTTTTCTCACTGAAATCAAAAAAATAAAACATTTCAAATGCAACTCATCAGACATATATAGAGTCTTTTGATAGAATTAAGAGTTATTCCTACTAATTTGTGTTGTAACACCAATTGAATATTTATTGGGAAAAAATATTTCATGAAGCTATATCAGATATAAAGATTTAATGGATTGACAATGATTTCATAATGATATTAAATCTGATGATGAAAAGCTAATCATTCAACATTCTAAATATCACAAAGGAAAGAATCATGATTCTCATCAAGATATAAAGAAGGATTCATGAAGATTTTTGATGCTCGTTATAAAGGATATTTGAATCACATCTTTAAGGAGTTTTTAATATGGTCAATGGAAGGATCTTTCTGACTAAGAAATTCATTTTTGGTAGTGGGAGTTTTAATTCTATGTTCTTTCATTTCTTTTAATTCTTGGAGGAGCTCTACCTATATAAAATGGGGTTTGTTTCCAAAGATGTAATGGAATGTGATGATGTGGGTTGAAGAACATTATAATTGGAAATTAAAAAAGATTAATATGGTTAAGAGGCATCAATATAAAAGATACCAAACATGGTTTTTTATCAATTTTTTATAAAAACGATTTGAACCAGAGAAAAATCGAATAAGATGAAGATGTAGTGGTTTAATAGAGTGTAGAGACAATCAAATGAATGATGAATAATGTTTTTATTAGTATATATAAGGAAATATATGGAGGATACTTGATGTACTCAATGGAAGAAGTAATCCATATGAACTGCTACAAGAATAAATAATGTTGTTACTCACTGTTCTGTGTGAAGGTGAAGAGGAAGAATGAGTAATTCTAGGAAATTAAAGTTTGAAGGAATTTTAATAACATTGTTAAATCATAATAAATTATATTGTTTAATGTTATTATAGCTTTTAAAAAACAATTTAATATCATTTATCTTTGTGAGGAGTGCATGCACTATTAATTAACTATAGTGTTGTTCAATTGAAAGTATATTCCCTGCATATTGAATCCAGAATAAGATTAATTTCTAGGGGTTTGTGTGGTCCTAGATTACTTATAAACAATTACTAGAACTAACTAATATTATAGAGTATTAAACCTTGTAAATACATATATTCATATTATTTTTCATTTTTTTTGACTTCTAGTAGAGTTATATCTCCCTAACCTAAGTGGATAGTATTTTCATAAGAAAGAGTACATAAAATAAAATATCTATAATTGACCCCATCCCTATCATAGTGATCACACTTATCATAATTGGATATATAAGATATAATTTTTATTCATGATATTTATTATATAATTATTTTTATATAATGATAATTTACAATCTCTCTTTTTACTCTTCTGACAAATGGAAAATTAAAGCGTCAAACATGTGTGCTTGTAGACTATCGTCTTCACGTTGCAGTGTGGTTCGTTTTACATGAACACTTTTATTTTATTGATATAATGATCGATTTAATTAAAATATATTAAAATATTACATGAATACTATTATATACTAATTATATATTATTCAACCTTATTTTATTCTTTTTGTTATAATATGAAAATAATGTTCATGTGTACGTATGGAATACCATCTCCATGATTGGGGTATTTTAATTTTCTATTAATGAATTTAATGGTATGTTCTAAAAATATATATAATAAATACATATTATACTTATATCTTGATTAATATTCAAAAAATATTGAAACAATGAACATGATGTAACAACTGAGACTGCACAACCGAAATATTCATGAAATGGAATAGCTAACCCCCAGAATGATGATGTTAATAAAAAATATTAAATTAAGGGTTGATGAGGTGTTATAAGTTACTTATATATTGTATTATATGTTTGAATATCGAAATTTTATGAGTGGGTATCCATTATAAAATAATTACAGTGGAGGATCTTACACTTATTACTAAGCAGAGATCTAGGAAGAGGGGTTTTTCTTGGCAATTCCACTCCAACTTAATGTATTTTATATTATGCACCTAATTCTATTTATACATTTTATATACAACCTATTTGATTATTTTATATAATGAATGATTTTTTATTAATGGTTTTTATGGGTTCATTTCAATTTTTATCTCTATTAATGGGGTTTCAATTCAATTTTTATTAAAATAGTAAGGGATTTTATAATGACCCTTGCCTTTTACACATAACAAAGGGATGAGATAAAAATTCCAATAAGGGAATGAATATAATAATAAACTGTAAGCACATGAATTAGGAGGCATGACATAATGATATTGGAAGCATGGAACATATGGAATCATAACATTTAAACATGGGATCATAAAAAATGGAATAAAATAAGCTTGGTATCATATAATCATGAGATTATATAATAATTTTTTCATAGGAAGGTGGAAAAAACTTTAAACATGACTTTAGTACGAGTCAAGGCTAACCGCCAATCTCGTTTCACATAGTAGCACAAGACAAGGATAACCGCCCGAACCGTTTTCCCATAATCTTCTCATGAAACATTCGCTTTACCCATTGCATTGGAGCACTATCTGGGTGCACCAATCTATGCTTATTCATGTATATTGTTTCCACATAAATAATCTCACATAATCAATCATACATAAACATAAGAGTACACAAGGAAAGAGATGGGCACACAATCATGTCCTGAAGCATAATAAAAAAGGACGTAACATAAAATCATCCATGAAATAAACGAATTAAATCATAAATAGATAGTAATAATGAATAAAGGCATAAATCATGAACACAGAAAACAAACTTAAGTGATAACAGGTAAAAGATGTTTTTAGGAATCCTTAAGTCAAAACATTTTAGTGCGGTTTAAGAAAGCATTGAATATATCATAAAACGAAAAGTGGCATAATATTTTTTTTATAAAACCAGAAGTAAAAAAGGAGGGTCTTCATAATAAGAAGACTGATTTTATAAAGACAAAGGTGACTTAAAATAGAGGATAGATTACACTTGATAATAAGAAAGAATTCAGGAAGTTCCTTTAAAATGGGTTCACTTATCGGGATGTAATGAGGAGAGAATAACTTAAAAGCATGCATATCCCTGAAAGAGAGTGATGAAATAATATTGATAAATAAACTTGGAAAATTTACAAAGCATTTATAGTATGCACATGAAATGATAAGATAAAAACATTTTGGTAGAAAGGTAGATAAGACAACCTGAATGAATAAAAGAGGTTCGGGTAGAATTCTTTACAATTATCAGCATGGTATCGGGAGAACTTAAGAGGGTGTAGTGAGAGAGGAAAGTAAATTATAATCACTTATATATAAAGGGGTCAGTTTGGGGGTGGTTTTAAATAATACCCCATAATTAATAATTATAGACAACATGTCCTAACATAGTGAACAATCTTGAATAAGGGTGAAATTGAGAAGATCTCTTACCTTAGGTCTGTTGGTGTTCTCCACTTGATATTAATGACCTAAATAGTCAAATTAGGTTAATTAATCATATTTTATAGAACCTTATATAAATTTAAATGATTAATTATAACCTTTTTATGTTCATTTATACCCATTTTGATTGATTAAAATGTTCAATTTCATTGTTCAGGTCTGTTTGTCTCAATTATTTTAATGATCGGTTCAATTTTATTTAGATTCAAATAACTTATAAGATGAAATTGGTTGTCCAGAATTGTAGTTATATAAAATTAGTGTACATTCATTAGGATACATGGTTACAAAATTCATTTGGTTAATTATAATTAATGAGAACCTTTGTATTAAACATTAATGATAAACACTTGAATTAATTTTAACGATTTTTCCCATAATTGACTTGTTTTGTATTATTGTTTTATATCATGACTATAAAAGGATTACAGAACCTTAAATAGGACATATAAAATATATAATAATGTGGTTCAACCATAACATAAATGGTTTCATGACCAAAAACAATATGATAAAAGAATTTGAAAACACATTATCCATGATGTCGGTAATTTGACACATCACAGACGATGTTTTAATTCTAGAACGTGAGGGATATGAGGAGAAGCATGATGCTTGAAATTTTCCATAAACATGATTATCATCCTTAATATATGAGAATATATAGCTTTCATGCCTTTTGGATTAAGGAATGGGAATAGGGTATAAGAAAAAAAATAAAATTAAAACAAAACACTTGAAAATGAAAGAGGGTTCTTACCCTTTTATCTCTTGTCTTTGAGACTCCTCTTAGGGGCTTTGATTTTGGTCCTTTGGAAAGATGAGAAAGCCTTGGACATGGGAAAGGAGATTGGGATGGTATTTGGGAAGAAATTTGGCTATGAAAAAAGATTTATATGTATGAGGGAAAGAGGTAAGGAGAGGGGGTATTTATAGTGAGGGAGGAGAGGGTTTCCACAATTGTTTATTCAATAGTTTATTAATTTCACTAAATACAAGGAATAGTGATGATTCATTGACCAAAAATAGTAAATTTATCATGTGAATCCGAACCAATTTGGATTACATCAGCAGAACATCAACATAACTTTATAATTAATGTATTTTTCTTATTTTCTGTATTGTAGTATTTTACTATTCATCTAAATTAAAGTATTTCAGAAAAATCCCAAAAATTTACCCCAAACATTTTCCGATATGTAGAATCAATGAAATGAAGTCCATTTTTAAAAAATAATATTCTAAATAAGATTATTTTAATATTTAATTAAAATCATTATTTATTATCAAAAGCAAGTTTTAATATATTCATGAACATATTCTAAAATATATGTATGTCGTACATTCAACCTAAATATTATTTTTATACTATAAGAGGTGAGGTTACTATTCATTAGGGTATATTACTATTCATAAGGTTATTTTAATATTCATTATGGTAGGTTAACATTCACCTAAGATTATGTTTTTCTTATCGGACTCTAAATAACTTACTGATTACAACTGTGTATGTCGTATTTTCTAAATTCCAAACACATAAGTAAAAAACTTTTGTTTAAAGATCACTTAGCACTTAGTAGTTCATTGTGTTCTGTTTTCAATTGATTTTATGACATACTTTTGAGAAGAAAATTTTCATTAAATTAACATTGGGTCGTTACAGATTTATGTTAGAATCTCATTTTATTTTGAGATTCTGTATTTTCATATTTACATTCGTAAAATAATATGATCTTAATATATTAATACCAATATATTCTATTCTTTAATAATTATTTTTTGATTTTACATATATTTAAACTTCCAATCTTATTGTATTGAAAATTATCAAGTAATTTACGTATAATGGATACCTATATTATATCTAATTTTATTCCAGAAACCTTTTACTCCATATACATGTTACTTAAGTTGTTTCAAGAATATTATTGTTTAAAATCCAATGATTATTGAATTTATTTTTAATATCATTTTAATTTATCCAGAAAGGCTTAATAATTTATTTATAACAATTTTTTTGAAAATTGTATTTTTAAAATTCATTTCAAATGTGTGAGAAGAATGTTTTTCTTTATAATATACAACAAGAATTACAATACAAAATCCATGAGCCAAATTATCAATTTATATTTTTCTTCATTTTTCTATGATTATTTGGATAAAATAATATTCTACAATTTGGAATTGAAAGGAAAATTATATTATTTTCTAAAATAATTGAAAATAATTTTGAATATTATTTATAAATTTTTTATTTCCCAAAGTAACAAGGAATCTATTTATTATGTTTTTAATTTATTTCCAATTCCATTTCTAAAAGTCTACATTTTACAATTAATCGATCATTTTTTATGATTTTATAGTCTTCTTACATCCTAATATAATTCATTTTTTTGTATTTATCATTATCATGATAAAATTTCCTATCACTCTCCATCAGTTCATTGAACATTATTTTCTCCTCCATGACTATATTTTATGGATCATGGATTTCTATGGAATCATTTCCAATAATTTGATGATGTCTTAAATTTAGAAAATTTATTTAAATTGTATATTTTTATTGATGCTTATTGTGGAAATTATTTCTTTAACTGAGGAAATATTAGATATTCTACAATCAATATGGATATATATTGATTTATAAGGAATTATGAGAATGAATTGTACTGAACATTTAATATTTGATGAATGAATTGGATGTGAATGTGATGATTGGGGACTTGATATAAATATCCCCTTGATGCACAAATTAGTATTATGAGATAAAATAGAAAGCATTTGTTTTTTGATGGGTAACTAGATTACATCAACCTATTTATTATGAATGTCTAATGTAAAGCATTGATAGTAATATTTATGATATATTGTTCAATACCTTGATGGTAAGATAATCAATTTCAAAACAAAAATTGAATTTCATTTAAAGATAATTTAGTGTCTGTTGTCTATGTGATATATATGTTTATATTACCCATGGATGTACTTTTAAATCATGTTATTGATTAAATAAAATGTTTTTTTATTATGAAATATGATATATTAATTATGCCTTATTTTCCCATGATAGCTTCCATTTTATGTCACCTTTACTATGCCTTTTATTTCATCCGATAATTGTTTCATTTACCCAATATATGAATAGGGATTATATGAATTATTTAAAAGGATTTTAAATTGTTTCTTATGATATGTTTTTATATATTAAATATAATATGGGAATCATAAATGAATCTCATTTTCCATTACTACAAAAATGATTGACCCTTTATTGTTTAATACCTTATATCATTCTCTAGTGTAATAAAGTTACCATCAAATCTTGGTTACTCATGTAAGGGTCATTATAATAAATACCTAAAAGGGACACAAGGGTGTGATGATTTTCTTGGTATTATGTGTGTGTTTATTATTTTGAACTAAAATGTAACATTTAAATTTAAAACAGACACATTCAGTCATACAAACCACACTATGTGCCAAAATTACATTTGACTATTTCTTATAGGACACAAATGAATCATCAATTATTTCCTCAAATTATAATGGAAATTCATGCCTATTTTTTTGGTTTCTAGTGTGTGATGCATGTTTTGAAAAACAAATGTCACTTTTAAATTATATATATACACATTTAGTCATAAAAACCACACCATGTGTTGGAATGATGCGAAAATATTTTTTACAAGTTCAAAATTAATCATTTATGTTTTTAAAATTTTATTACAATAATCCAAGAATGAATTCTTAGTTTTGATTATGTGATGTACATTTTGAATTAAAATGACACTTTCAAATTGAGAATTGGCACATACAAACATATCAGTCACAATGACTATTTCAAAAACTGATGTTTAATTTCTATATTTAAAAAATTAATAAATAATCACTTTTTTAGAGTTTTACAACACTATAAAAATGCTTGATTGGTTTTGAGTACTCAGCATTCATTTTGAACATATTAATTTCTCAAAATAGAAATGAATATTTTAGGTCATTCTAACTCCCATTTATGTCAAAATGAAATGTCGGTTTTTTTAAGGTAACAAATTAATAACTAATAATTTTACTAATGATTCATGACATTCCATGTATGTTTTCTCCTATTTGAGTATGTGAAAATCATGTTCACTAAAATGTTAGATTAAAATTGAAAAACAATTATTTTCATCCATACCAACAATACCACATATTTGAATGACATGTGATTCATTCTAATAAACATAAAATGAAACATTGATGATTTCCTTAAAGTATTAAGACTATATTAATATGATTTCTTGGTTTTTAGTACGTGAGACATGTTTTTAACTAAAATTTCACTATTAAATTTAAATCAGACAAATTTAGTACAACATTACACAACACATGTAGAAATAATGTTCCCTTAATTTTTATAAGTCAAGAACTAATCATCTACCATTTTATAAAAGTATCACCATAATTCATGCATGTTTGATCAGTTTTTAGTAAGTGATGTGTTTTTGTACAAATATTTCACTCTTATATTGAAAGTGTGTACTTTAATTCATATTGGTACACCACATAAGATAATGATGAGTTTCACATTTACGCATGTCAAAAATGAAATATTGGTATTTTTGTATTGTTTTATGAAAATATATGTATATTTTCATTGTTTTAATATGTGATGCGCATTTAAAACATTTTTAATGATTAAAATAAAAAAATGTACTTAATTCATTTCAGAATAAAACATATATCATGTGGAAATTAAAATTTTTCCTAATGATCCTAATGATCATTATTTTTTAATTATTATTTTCTATTAAAATAAAATATTGTTTATTCGATTTTTAGAATGTGATGTATGCTATGAACAAAAATATCAATTTTATTTTTAAAACATTATCATCATTCACAATAGACAAAAAAGTTGTCATAATTATGTGTGTTTTATTCCATTGAAATGATAATAATCCATCTATCACTTTTATAATGTATCCCAATAATTAATGAATTATTTTCTAGGTTTTAATTATGAGGTCATATTATAAACTAAAATGAAACTTTTAAATTAAAAAAAACTATTTTAGTCATACAAGACACACCAAATCATAGAATGATGTCTTGTTAATGGATAGAGGTCTCAAATTACTTGTCAATAATTTTCTAAAAGTATATTTGAAATTTGAGTGCATTTTAATAGTTTTAAATATTTGAAAAATGTTCTAACATATTTAATGCTTAAAATGGAAAATTAAACCTTAGATAATTTAGAATCCAATTCATAAAATAATTACATAACGAATATTCATAAGTGATGAAAATGAATAATTGATCATTTTATTAAATTTTCATGATAATCCAAATGAATTTTCTTTGTTTCAAGTATGTGATTCATGTTTTGAAATAAAATATCACATTTAAATTATAAACAGACACTAACCATCCACTCCATGCTTTGGAATGAAATGTTATTATTTCATAATGGATACAAATGAATTATATATCATTTTCCAACTGTATCTTTATAATTGAATCTTTTTTCTCAATTTTGATTATATAAACCATGTTTTGATCTAAACTTTTACGTTTAGATTGAAAAAACTAAAACATTTAGTCTTACTGGACACACCACATATTAGTAGAATGATGTGGAATTAATTTCTAAAGATCGAAATAAAACCATTGATCATTTTTTCAAAGATTAATGATCACATGAGTATCTCTGATTGGTTTTTGAGTATGTGACGCCCAATTTTATTTACACTATATTGTTAAATTAAAAACACACACTTCTAATCATGACCGAAATATATCCTATAAGGGTGATATGAATTTTATTCTGATTTATGAAAAATTAATTGGTGACCATTTTCATAGAGTTTCACTAAAATCAAAAATAATTTTATTAGATTTTCAAATAAAAATCACATTTTTAACTTCTTTAATTATTGAAATGAAAATATGTACATTTTATTATTTTGAATGCAATTTGGTTAAAAATGAAATATGGTTTTTATAAAGATCTCAGTTGAATCATTGAACATTTTCATCATGTTTTATCATAATCCAAGTATGTTTAATATATTTCGAGTATGTAACACAAAATTTCACCTAAAATAACACTTTTAAATTGAAATAAAAATCATTCAATTGTTGAAGCCACAAAACATGTCAAAATTATATACAAGTAATTAATATAAGAAAATTAATAATTGATCATTATCATAAATCATCATTATAATCCATGGATGTTTTCTCAGTTTGGATTATGTAATTCTCATTTCAATCTAAACTATCAATTTTGAATTCAAATAATATACTTTTCATTGTATCATGAACAACACATGTCATAATGATGTGAATTTATATTGAACCCATGGGAGACTATATTGTATTTTTTGAAAATTTGTGATTATTTTAGTTATTATATTTTTAAAAATATGTTTGAAATGAGTTTTCATTTGATTCCATTCATGATAAGGTATTCTTTTAATGAGGATTTTAATTCATTTAGGGATGATTTGAATTCATCATTAATGTATTCATTTAGTTTTCATTTTCATCCAATTAATATTATCTATATTGGATGATGTAGTTCTGGTTTCTATCCATGAAAAAGGAAAAAGATTTGATGGTTTACTTATTTCTAAGTGTTGTGGTGCTATTAAAAATATGGGATGATCCCTAAATGATATATACCATGAAGGTGAAAATATATGAAAGTAGAAGTTATTGATGTAACCGACCAACAAAGAAAACTATTTCAAGAGTGTAAGGACAGTGTGGGTCAGTGTCAATAGAGATGAAAGGGGTGAAACATTATAATAAAGCATCATCATGGTTAACATGGTGACCTGATGGGTTGTTGATCCCTATGGTATTTGAATGAATTCCATATGTAATAAAAAATGTGAAGTATTACCATTTTTATAATGCAGTATAGTTTTTAAAATGTATATTTTTTCTGTTAAAATATAAAAAAATAACATTGAATGGAATTATTCCTCCCATATTCAACCTCTAGTTGGTTCCTGCATGAATAAAGACAAAAATGTCACTACTTCAATCAATTTTAGAAAATCTCATTCACATATTAACACCACATTATTTAAGGATAGGTTTGAATATATATTTAGTAAAGAATAGTAAATCTAAAATAAATACCATGAAATCATGAGGAGAACCAAGAAGAGTTGTGTTGTGTCATGGAAGATATTAGAAAATAATGATTTCTAGTGAATTATAGTTGTCTAAATGATTGGGTAAGGTTCACAAGAAATGTGAGATTTTATGTTTTCATAAAGATTAAAAATATATTTTTCAATGATAAAATTGTTGATCTACATATGGATTAATATTGATAGAATAAGGATAGATTTCATACAGGTCATTGTAAGGATAAAGGATGTGGAAAAGGAATACACATAAGGATTATCATAATGAATAACTCTATACTTTATAAGGATGAATGGTAATTTGCGTATGGATTATTCCGGTTATTCAACAAAATATTATGAGGAATTAAATATAAAATTTCGTGGGATATTTGATTTGACATTTCTGTGATCTATATCAATATAAATTATAATTTTTATGAGGATTGGATCCCTTTTCAGAGATGGTTCTTGAAAAATTCTTAAATGATTCAAACAGCATGATTAATATAAAATTAATGGTATAAAGACTAATTTTATAATTTGATAATAAAGATAAATTTAATGTGTTGGGAGTTGTGGAATTATTTTGAAAATAAGAATCAAGAATAAAGATATTTTTAGTCACATTTTATTATAAATTCATTAAAACAAAAATATTTAAATCTATAACAAATTAGGAGATTACAAAGGATTAAACAGAAATGATTAATTGATATTTGGATTTCTCAACATATGGGAAATATCTCATGTTGAGATATTAGATAGGATCTAAGATGAGATAAAGAAGGAGAGTTTTTCATGTTTCCATATTCATAGTTATGGAAAGTATTTCATGTTGATGCATTTAAATATTTTAATTAGAAAGATGACGATTTGAATGTAAGTGATCTCAAGGCTAAGTTTCCAGGTGGATTCTATATTTTAAATATGAAAAGATATTATTTTTTGGGATTATATTTTATTATAGAGATGGTAATATGAGAAAGTAAAAGAATCAACATTTTTACTATTATATTTGGTACATATTTTTTTCAACATATAAGAAAGAACCTACGCTATCTTGAAGACTTGTTTTCCAAACAAAAAGAAGTCACTTATGTATAAAAAAATTAAATAAATTATAGTAATAATAAAAAAATGGGAGGATTTATGGACTCATACAATAACGAAGTAGAACGTGGACTTTTATGAAGAATCAACCAAATAAATAACTATAGCGATGATAAACAACACATTTTCTCATAATATAAGATACACAAGATATAAAATATTTAAATGGTTAAGAGTCTTATATATCTATAAATTATGGGTGTTATTTCATAGATTTTTTCAAAAAGGTTGAGAAATGGTAGTGTGCCTTGGAAAAGAAGTGATCTAGACCAAAACCTCATAATGGAAATAATACTTGAGAAAGAGAGACTCTTACAACTTGTATCCACCAAAATTGTGAAGAATCATGGATTTTTAGTAATCGATACACTACTTATTTAATGTTATATAGATGTAGCCAAGTGTGTGCAGACCAAATAAAAGTCATCATCTGTGCAACGTTTTAATTTAATTCATTTAAATATTGGAATTTAGTATGGTTGTGAGTTAGTAAAGATGGTAAATGGGTGAACATTATTCCTTTTTAAGAGGGAATAAGATCCATAGTGATAAAATATATAAAATTTCAACCATAGTTTAATACAGTTGACCCTTGATTCACAGCCCCCTCCCCATTGGGTTCCTTGGAGACTTAACATCTTAATTCATATTGTCCATAAACTGTGCATCAATATTTTGTATAAGTATCATGATAATATGGGAACATTTTCAAGGTTCTCAATATGAGATGCACATTTTAAACAAAAAAAATATTAAATTGAAATAATGCACATTAAATGAATGACACTAAAATAATGAAATTAAACTATAAACAAATACATTTTAAAAATTGATTATGGGGACTAATAAATATAGAAAATAATATCAACTTATCTAATGAGAGAACAATTTTAGTATAAATAATATAATAGAAAAACTCTAATAATGTAATCGACATAGTACATCAATAATTAGAAAAAAATATTTTGTTAATATACATCATAAAAAAATCATTTCAAACTCTTTGATATAATAATGATGGTTTCATATTTTCAATAACAATCAATTATTTTTGGTCAACTATTTCATCCACACTAAGAAACTATAGATGATTTTATTATGATAAATCTCTTTTCCATAGTAATTACCAATGATAATAAAATACTCAATGTTACCCATTAATTTTAAATAGTGATAACTACTAGGAAAAAGATATTTTTTTATTAAAAAATGGAACAATGCTTGTTTCTGGTGTGGTTGGTGTTGATAAATACTACCAGCTGGTTATTGATAATCTTATTCCAACATGATTGATTTTACTTTTTCATCTAACACTTATCATTTAATTCTATAGTCCAGTTAAAACTGTAAATCATATAATAATATTGGTATCGTATAGATCTAAAATAAATTTCACCATCAATGAGGATCAAATATAATAAAACTAAATAAATAAATTCTAGATAAACTGGCATTTAATGATAGTGGTGAAATAATTATTTTACAAACATCATTGGAAACAACCTCTACAAAATATCTATAAATATTATAACATAAAATATTCTACCCACTCGTTACTAGATAACCATATTTCGTTAATTAAATTTCTGATTTGTTGATATCCCTTGTAATATTTAATAAATATAGATATAAAAATGGTTAAAAAATATTGTATATGAAATTTTATTTAATCTCAGTAATATCTCTTCAATTACGTTAGTTCAAGGATGGAATAAAATATCATTCATGAATATAAAAATTCAATAACTATAGTCATTTTAATTATTTCATTCCAAACCCTACATAGACATTGAGAAATATAACTAGTTTTTTATGAATTTTGTTATGGTAGTGAAATATTATTATATATATATATTATTACCTATTATTTTATAAAAATCCAAAGGATTACTGTTTTCATTAAATGTGATCATACCATATTTTTTATGATAAAAAAGACCAAATATTTCATAAAAATTTATATTCAAACCCTATTATGAAAAAAATGGTTTGAATTTGTTCCTAAATTTTTTAATATAGTTTATTAAATTTTCATAATGGATATCAGGTGTTCTCGATTTATTGGATTTCCATGCATTTTATCAATAAAAAATCTTAGGACAATCCAGTGTTATCAAAATGAGAATCCAGTAACTATAAAAAGAATGAAAAAACGAAAATTTATCATAACAATTGAAAGTATATTTTAAATAATTATAGTGTAGTGTTTTACCTATGTCGGGTTGATATTTAGAAGTGTTTATCATATGTTATTTCCTTTTTAATCGATATGTCTACTTTATGTACTCTACCAATAACTTCTTTTATATTAATTTATAGTTTGTGTCTTAAAGTGAAACAAAGACTAATGAATATTAAGAGTTATCACAAGGGTTTCCATTTACATTACTATGATATATATTATTATAGAAAATATGATTAATGTTAGATTTTAAAAAAAATGTTCATTAATTATTGGAAATATATTTAAAAAATGTTACTAATTTATAAAATAATAACTATGGATCTCATCTATTCATTCCTAAGATATTAATTTACACTCTCAAGACTAATAATTTCATCTATTATTATTTCACATATTTTCATTGTAAAATTAAATGTCATTCATATATCAATTTTAGATAAATTTATGTAAATGAATTTCTATGTTAATAAATTTATAAGATCAATTAGGGAGGTAAAGGAACCATCAAAAGGCCTTATCAATCCAATAACTTACCCTTTATATTTATTTAACGCAGCCATTTATTTTTCCTCCTATAATTACATATATTAGTTAATACCATTTTTTCATTCATTGCAAAAGATTCTATAAATAAAATAAATTATAAATAAATTATACATTTATCATCACGTTTATTTTTATGATTAAAATAATATTATATAATAGTTTCAATAGAAACATTTACTACTAGAATATCATCATCATTATGGTAGAGATATAGATCAATGAATTCTCATGATATACAAGAACCCTTACCCACACATGATCTTTTATATGTTGTTTATTTTTTAGGATATCTTCTTTGATATTTTACATTATATCTCTCATAATAGGGCTATGAGTGGGATAATAGATATAAATTACATTAAATTTCTCCCTATATACCATTACAACATGAAAGGTATCAATAGTTGTTTATTTCACATTTTACCTAAACTATTATGAGAAAGTCGATTCCCTTAGGCGAAAAATTCATTGATGGGAACAGTTAACCTAGAAATAGGGGGTGTGGCTATTTATAGTGTGGTTGTTACTTTGTTGAGTATTCTTATCAATCACTATGAATAAGGAATATTATTTTATCTTTATTAATAATAATTTAATTTATAGAATATATCTATCACTAGATCACTTTAATTCCCTTTTTTCATTCCACATCTATTTATGATCTCTAAATGCATTCTCATGGTGACACTAAAAAACCTATACACCAAACACGGATATAATATTTTTGATACTTTATATTCATTGAAATTACCTATTATTTATATATGGTAAAAGATGATGCATAGATAAATCCAGATAAAATATAGAAAATTAAGTAGTAATTATTATGAGATATTAATTTAAAACCCAATTTTTTGTCTGTTCATACTTACACATGATTACCAAACCTTTTATGTGTCTTGATATACTATTTTCCCATTTTATTTACACGATCCTCATTCAATAGAACATGGTGTGTGATGATTATGATTTTGATGGATGAATTCACATATAAACACATAAAATTAATCATCTTATTTTTCTCATATCAAATAATGTTTTACATTAGATTTAAAATACATACCATTTTTTCAAGTGAAGTGTACCTAATCCTTGTTTTAGGGTTGAGGTAAAATAGTATTTTACTTGAATCGAAAAAAATTATCCATTATTAGGGGAGCATTAAGATGAGTGTTCCACTCTAATCATTCCTCCAATAGGTCAAGGGATGGTGAAAAGAACTATAAAAGCAGATTGCACAAATGGAAGGACATAGCCTATAAACCTGCATACTTCCACACATCTCAAGGACAAGATAAATTAAAATTTATAATCTTAAATACATAAACTGTAAGAACCCGGTTCTATTTTTGAGGTACGGGCTTCTTCTTTATCCTTTTCTTTAAGTGTTTTTGAGAAAATATGGAAAAATGGGAAAAATACTAAATTTTGGAACTACATGCCATGTACATTATCCACATGTCATGTACTTTTGGCCGTATTGGGGTGAGTACACGGGGAGTGTAGCCATGCCGGTGACGAGGGGTGTAGGAATCGACTACATGCCGTGTAGTGGTACTTACACGTCGTGTAGTCAGTCGGAAGGCTTAAACAGTAAGGTGGTGGAGCAGCCGACAGCTGGGTGACAGTACACACCATGTAATTGGGAGTACATAATGTGTACTCATGTCGACGGATGAACAGTGTGGCGGTGCCGCCAAATGAACAGTTAAATAAAAGATGTACATGGCGTGTACTCAGAAGTACACGCCATGTACTTTGTTTTTTCGGAATAAAACAGGAAGTAGCCTCTTCATTTGGCAGAGGAGACTCTTGAACTATTTTGTAGCCAAAGGAGGAGGCTGGATCTTTGAAGATCTGTCGGGGGTTCGTCTGCAATCGGTTTCTGCCTCAGACGATCCCGTTGGAACTGCACGGGTATTCCCTCTCCTCTCCTAGTACCGTTCATACCAATTCTTCTCCAAATGTAAGTTATTTATGTTTGAATGGGTTTTGTTCGTCGTCAGATCTATGCCGTTCTTGGGCGTTTCTGGAGTCGGCGTTCATGTATAACGCTCGTTGAAGTATAATGTGGGTGGCTTGGTGTTTAGTTTTCCAACTGTTGTTGGTTTTGTTCATTTTTGTGCCACGAACCCATGTTGAGGTGTCGTGTGGCTGAGGCCGTTGCTATATTTAGTTCTTAGAATTGCATAGTTGATTATATTGTGATAATAAAATGCTGGTTGGGATCATTGCTTGGATATGGAACCACCCAAGGGGCGTGTTTCACTATTTAATCGTTTGGACAGGATACCCGAGGGTATGCCTTTAAAGTAGTAATTGTAGAATTTCCTTGAGAGGAATTTCTTTTCACTACTTGTTTACCTTTTGGGCATAACCCGATTACCTGTTTAGCCTGAGGGTGTTCTTATATTTGGTCTGAGGGTGTTGTTGAGATTAGCCTTAGGGCATGACTGTTTTAGCCTGAGGGTTGTCGTTCTTCCACTTGAGGGCAACCTTTCGTGCCTAAGGGATTGACTTCTGTGCCTGAGGGAAACACTTCATACACCTGAGGGAAATTTCTTTTATGCTTGAGGTAAATACCTGCGGGTTGGATTTTCGATAGCCTGAGAGAATGCCTGAGGGCGTGGTTTTCTATTTAGCCTGAGGGCACGGTTCTAGTTGTCCTGAGGGCTTGCTGCTATTGAGCACAATAATGTTACTAAATTAAATGAATTAAATGAATAATAAAATTTAAATTTAATTGTTAAGTTAGTTACTTTTTAGTACTGCTTACTTTATTGCATTTTATTATTGCACACTGTTGTTCCACGCTTTCACACAGTTGGGCACGAGCCTCTAGTGGGTGCCTACTGATATATATTTCTCACACCCTATTTGGGTCACGCTTTTCGACCCAAAAAGATTACGTTACTACAGGTGTATATAGGGGCAAGAGTCCCTATACAGGTACTTGACTGTTGCTGAGGAGTATGTGGGAATGGGACCGAGCCTAGGCTCATGATGCCGCTGCCAGCTGTTTGCTTGTTTTTCTATCCTCTGTATTTTTTTGAACTATATTGATGTATAACATATTATGGCTTCTTTCTTTGAACTTGTAACATGTAGCATCATCACTTATATACTGTCGGTTATATCCACTTCTGTAGTTTATTTCAGTTGTGTATGGTTTACTGCTTCCGCTATCGTTGTATGTTTATTTTGGTATTCCGATGCACTACACTTTGACAAATGAGGGCATAGTTTCCCCACTATCAGAAATGGCCCCTTGATACTAGTCAGAAGCCTCTGGCATTTGGGGAAATGTGCTTGAGGTCACATGGCGAACCGGGCTTGGGGCACCCGTTGCGTGGCACCCGGGTCCGGGACGTTACAAAGTGGTATCAGAGGCAGGTTCTTTTCTTCGACTTACTATTTGGAGCCGTAGTCAGGGATAGGACAGAATAGTAGTTGGTAATAAGTTTTTCCCTGGCATAGCTAACCCGTGTACAGGTAAAAGCCAGTTTACCTCATATTTTTCATTATTTTGATTTCGAAATTTTACGGTTGATATGTTTTCACCATTGGGTGACGCTCTTGGATTGTGTTGTTTATATTTTATCTATGAGTTCTATTTAGTTGAAACCTAATTAGATGAGGTTATTCCGTCTCATGCATCATATAGGCACATGCTAGATATCAGATGTTATGCATAGTTTCCATGCCATGTAGGTGAATTAGAAATTCGCATGTTGTTGTGATAGTTGTTGTCCTAATAAACCATGATGTTGTGATAGCAGCTTTATAAATACCTACATTGTGATATGGTATGTTTGTTTGAGCTTGTTTATATAATGGATTCCAAACTTTGGTTTTTGGGGAGTATGGGCCCCCATTGACCGGAATTTGGTGGATCACTGACTGTTTATTGGTTATAACACAGATAAGATGTCAAACTTTGATTCGAGGGGAGTATGGGCCCTCACAGATAGTAATTTGACACTTAGTTGTTGGTTTTTAGTATTTTCTGGGTTTCGGGGAAGGTTCTGAGGCATATTGTCCGGAAAACCTAAAATACACGCCGTGTAGGACCTCTACACGCTGTGTTTGTTCTTCTGTTTGGGAAGAAAAATGAACTTTTTGAGTACACGCCGTGTACCCCGAGTACATGTCGTGTAGTCTCTTCCTGTGTCACAAACCGTGTGGGCGGTGACACAGGGTAGGGAAAGGCTTGGGTACAACACGTCGTGTAGTTTATGTACATGCCGTGGAGTGTGGCCCGGAGTCCGGCCGTGTAACTAACAACATGGGTCGGTGAACTCCTGTACAGCACGCCGTGTCAATGATGAACACGTCGTGTAGTGTGACCTGGGTACTCGGCAGTGTAACTAACAACACGGGCCAGTGTCACCTATCCCTAAACACACCGTGTACCTGTGGGACACGCCGTGTAGTTTGATCCAAGGACAAACCGTATGGCATTAGCCTCGTGGCTGGGAAACGGGGTGGCGTACACGCCGTGTGCGGGTGTAACACACCGTGTAGTGTTATGCCGTGTAGTCGGCCGTGTCACAGACGACACGGGCAGTTGTAAAATAACACCATACACACCGTGTATATATTATACACGTTGTGTAGTCATTGTACACGTCGTGTATTCTTTTCTAGAAAATTTTAAAATGCATTCTTCCCTCTTGTTCCTTTGTGGTTCCTTCGCTTTTCGGTCATAATAATCTTGAATCTGAGGCGTGCTTTTGACCTTGTAGTGTCATGCCACCTAGACGACCGCGAGTTTATCTCCAGGAGAGCAGCGACGAGTATACTCCCAAGATGGTGGGCCATGGGATACCAGTTGATCCTACAGCAGAGCCAGATGCGGCACCAGCTTCTATACCGGACACAGGGGCGGAGGCACAGTTTCGTGAAGGCTTATTGTGGTTCATGCAGACCTTTCAGGGAGCACCGAAGGCTGCCACATCTATGGTCGAGCTGACCTGTATCTTTCAGCAGCGGCATCCACCTACGTTTTCAAGGGATGGAGTACCACAGGCTGCGGAGTCTTGGCTAGGATCGATACAAACAATTTTCGAGCACTTAGAGATGCCTCCAGGGCGGAGGGTCAAGCTCGCGACTTACATGCTGCGTGATTCCATCAAGAGGTGGTGGGATGTTACCACTCGGACAGAGCATCACAGGGACATGGTGTGGAAAGATTTTCAGGTAGTCTTCTATGAATTCTTCCTTCCTGAAAAGGTGAGGGAAGATCTAGAGTTCATGAATCTGCAGCAGGGCGCTATGTCGGTGATGGACTATTCTGCTCGTTTTACGGAGTTTCAACGTTTTGCACCCGTGCTGGTGGGTGATGAGACGTTGAGAGCCAGACGTTTTGAGGATGTTCTTCGATATGAAATCCGAGCACTGGTGAATGTTTTTAGGTTTCATACTATACACGCGATTGTGAACCAGGTGTTTATTACAGAGAGGAACATGCGGGAATCTAGTGGTGTGGGCCAGGAAGGTTCAGCACCAGTTACTGGTACTATTTCTACTGGAAAGAGGAAGAGACAGATGGACTTCTCTCAGGGTGGCAGTACCAGCCAGGAAGCTTTTTCAGGTGGCCCGATCAGGTGCTACTAGTGTGGCAGAGAAGGTCACAAGAGGCCGCAGTGTCCATGAGACCCAGTTGAGTGTCGAGCTTGCGGCAAGATGGGTCATCTGCAGCACTTTTGTAGGGTGTTTCTACCAATGGCCAGTGAGAGGGGTTCTGTGCAAACTCTGTGTATGGGAGCAGGACCAGTGGCTTCTTAACAGTCCTGGAACTAGAATATGTCAGGGCGTACAGGCAGAGATAGTGGTCGTGGCCATGGTAGCCAAACACTAGGATCTGAGAGGCAACAGGGCAGGACAGCTCAGGGTAGCTTGGATGTGTCGTAGGGCCGCTGCACTGGGTAGGCATATGCTTTGCAATAGACCCAGCAAGAGTTGGATCCTGGACATTCAACAGTCAGAGGTTCTATTCTAGTAGCTTCTATTTTATCATTGGTACTTTTTGATACGGGTGCTATGCATAGTTTCATTTCTATACCCATTGTGGAGAGCCTTGGGATCAGTGTTTCTTCTTCTTCTTCTAATATCATGATGCTAGACACTCCGTTGGGGACTAGGACGGCTGGTGTGCATCAGTGCAAGGAGTGCCCCTTGAGGTTGGAGGGTGTCAATTCCTTTGGGACCTCTATGTTCTGGAGATGCCGAGCTATGAAATCATTCTCGGGATGGACTGGTTGTTTCCCTTTCGAGCCATTGTAGACTTATATCATCACAGGGTGATTTTCATGTCACCAGAGGGTGGAGAGTTTCTATACAATGGTGAATGGGATGTTCATGCAAGTCATGCTGGACCAGAGCATCAAGGGAGAGGTGGAGTCACAGCCCATATTGAATGTTTATATCTGGATGATTAGGTGACTAGTCAGATTGATTTCCCTCCAGTTGTTTATTTTTTCAAGGATGTCTTCCTGGATGAATTTTCCGGTCTACCTCTGGTGCATGAGGTGGATTTCCTTATTGAGCTAGTTCCAGGAGCAGCACCGGTGTCGATTCCTCCTTATAGGATGTCTGCGCCTGAGTTGCAGGAGATCAATAGGTAGTTAGAGGAGCTATAGGCGAAGGGTTTTATCTGACCCAGTACATCTCTTTGGGGTTCTCTGGTCCTTTTTTCAAAGAAGGCGGGCGGTGCCCTCAGACTCTGCGTGGATTATCGGAAGCTGAACTGGTTGACAGTTAAGAACGGATATCCCTTTATGACTCTAGATGATCTTTTTGATCAAATTCATGGAGAAAGAGTGTTCTCGAAGATTGAAATGAGATTCGAATATTATCAGCTATGTGTTAGACCATCTGATATACCTCTCACAGCTTTCATGAGTAGGTATGGTCTATATGAGTACACGGTTATGCCGTTCGGACTCACGAACGTGCCAGCAGTTTTCATGGCATTGATGAATCGTGTCTTTCATCCTTATCTTGATTCATTTGTGGTAGTATTATTGGGTGACATCTTGGTTTACTCTCACACTCAACATGGCCATGACACCCATCTTGATATCATATTAAGTACACTGAGAGAGCATCGACTATATGCTAATCTCTCGAAGTGCCACTTTTGGATGGACCAGATTCACTTCATGGGTCATATCATCTCAGAGGCAGGAGTTGCAGTAGACCTAGAGAAGGTGAGAGAAATAGTTTCCTAGGAGAATCCCAAGAACGTGTTTGAGATACAGAGTTTCTTAGGTCTGGCCGGTTACTACAGACGCTTCATACAATACTTCTCCCGATTTGACGCACTGTTGACAGGTCAGACTAAGAAGGGTGTGAAGTTCGTTTGGTAAGAAACTTGTGAGACAGATTTTCAGGACCTGAAGGGAAGGTTGACATCAGTACCTATCCTGATACTCCCAGAGCAGGGGAAGAGCTATACAGTTTACTGTGATGCATCAGGGATTGGGCTGGGAGCCATTTTGTTGTGGGGATACCGAGTTGTTGTGTACGGGTCTCGGCAGTTGAGGCCACATGAGAGGAATCAACCGATGCATCATCTCGAGTTGGCTGTAGTTGATCATGTGTTGCACTATTGGAGACACTATCTGTTTGGAGAGTATTTTGTGGTTTTCACCGACCACAAAATCCTCAGGTATATCTTTACTCAGTGTGACCTGAATCTGAGATAGAGAAGGTGGGTCAAGTACCTACAGTCCTTCGATTTTGAGCATGCCTATACACCTGGAAAAGGTAATGCAGTAGCTAATGCAATGAGCAGGAAGACTCAGATATAGGCAGTGCAGGAGGATAGTGGTGAGTGGTAGCTCATGGCTTTGTTCTCTGAGATGCATCTGGAGGTGCACGACAGTCAGGGGTAGGGTTATCTTTCCTCGTTAGCTGTGACTTATACCCTCCTGGACAGATTGAGGATGATGCAGCTATCAGTTTCAGAAGGCCTAGTTCTACGGGAGTCGGTTGAAAGTGAGGACCCTCCTCCTGGTTGGACGATAGGAAATGATGAGGTTTTTCATTTCCATGGAAGTGTATGGGTTCCAGGGGATATACGCAAGGAGCTGATGCGAGAGTTTCATGCTTCAGCTTGGGCAGTTCATCCCAGGGTTACCCAGATGTACCGAGACGTGAGACGTCAGTACTGGTGGCTTGGTATGAAGAGAGAGATAGCTGGTTTTGTTACGAGGTGTTCCACCTGTCACCCGGTGAAGGCAGAGCATCAGAGACCAGCTTTACTATTACAGTAGTTTTCCATTCCAGAGTGGTAATGGGATGATGTCTCAATGGATTTCATGATGGGTTTTCCAGGGTCACCTCAAGGCAATGATTCCATGTGGGTTACTGTTGACAGACTCACGAAGGTAGCTCACTTCATGCTGATCAAGGAGACCTTCGGTGTGGACGAGCTCGGAAGGCTGTATATCTTAAAGATAATACGTCTTCATGGGGTCCCTTGTTCTATCATTTCAGATCGGGATGCCCACTTTACGTCTCATTTCTGGCAGAGTTTTAAGAGGGCGCTGGGTACACAGGTGCTTCTGAGCACAACATACCACCCTCAGACAGATGGCCAATCAGAGTGGACGACACAGGTGCTAGAGGACATGCTGCGTGCATGCATCATAGACTTTGGGGTCTCGTGGGATAAGCATATACCCTTAGTCGAGTTTTCATATAACAATAGTTTTTAGGAGACTATTGAGATGGCACCATACGAGGCTTTATATGGAAGGACATGCTGATAACCTTTGTGCTGGGTAGAGGCATGTGAGGTAGCTTTACTGGGGCCACAGCTCGTAAATGAGACATCTTAGCTGGTCCAGTTGATTCGGAAGCGGATGGCTACCGCACAATCTCGTCATAAGTCTTATGCTGATCACCACAGATGACCTTTGGAGTTCATGGTCAGAGATCAGGTTTTCTTACATGTTTCGCCGAGGCTGGGACACAAGTGGATTAGGAGACAGGTTATGCTTTCACCGAGGTTTGTGGGGTCATTTGAGATTCTGGAGAGAGTCGGGCTGGTTGCCTATCAGTTGCAGTTACCGCAATGGTACCGAGACATGCATGACATCTTCTACGTGTCTCAGTTGCATTGCTACCATTCAAACCCATCCCACACCTTTCATCCAGAGGAGGTTGAGCTTCAGCATGATGCCTCCTTTGAGGAGCATCTGATCTGTATCGTTGACAAGATAACGAAGGTTCTCCGAGGCTGGTCAGTTCCTCTCGTACGGGTGCTATGGTAGCCTGGCCAAGTGCAGGACGAGACCTAGGATTGGGAGGTCGACGTACGTGATCAGTGTCCTGATCTGTTATGAGCTTTAACTTCACCACCCTTGGAAGGGAAATTCGGGGACGAATTGCTATAAGGGGGGATGATTGTAAGAACCCGGTTCCTTTTTTGAGTTACGGGCTTCATCTTTTTCCTTTTCCTTAACCGATTTTGGGAAAATATGGAAAATGGGGAAAATACTAAATTTTGGAACTACACGCCAAGTACTTTATCCACACGCCGTGTACTTTTGGCCGTGTTGGGATGAGTACACGGGGCGTGTAGCCATGCCAGCGACGAGGGGTATAGGAACCGACTACATGTCGTGTAGTGGTACATACATGCTGTGTAGTCAGTCGGCAGGCTTAAACAGTAAGGAGGTGGAGCAGCCGACAGCTGGGCGACAGTACACGCTATGTACTTGGCAGTACAGGTCGTGTACTCATGTCGACAGTTGAACAGTGTGGCGGTGCCACGAAATGAACAGTTTAATGAAAGAAGAACACACTCTGTACTCAGAAGTACATGCCGTGTAATTTGTTTTTTCAGCTTAAAACATGCAGTAGCCTCCCTATTCGGTAGAAGAGAATCTTGAACCGTTTTGGAGACAAAGGAGGAGGCCGGATCTTTGAAGATCCCCCGGGGTTCCGTCTGGAATTGGTTTCCACCTCGGACAATCCCATTGGAACCGGACGGGTAAGCCCTCTCCTCTCCTGGTACTGTTCTTACCAATTCTTCACCTAACGTAAGTTATTTACATTTGAATGGGTTTTTTTCTTCGTCAGATCTATGCCGTTCTTGGGCGTTTCTGGATTCGGAGTTCGTGTATAACACTCGTTGACGTATAAGGTAGGTGTCTTGGTGTTTAGTTTTCCAACTGATGTGTGTTTTGTGTGTTTTTGTTCCACGAACCCATGTTGGGGTGTCATGTGGCTAAGGTCGTTGCAATATTTAATGCCTAGAATTGCATATGTGACTAAATTGTGATAATAAAATGCTTGATGGGATCGTTTCCTGGATCTGGAACCACCCCAGGGGTGTGTTTCACTGTTTATCTATTTGGCGAGGATACCCGAGGTTATGCTTTTAAAGTAGTAATTATAGAATTTCCTTGAGTGTAATTTCTTGTTACTTCTTGTTTACCAGTTTGGAATGGCCTGGTTACCTATTTATCTTGAGGGAAATGTTGTATTTGGCCTGAGGGCATTGTTGTGATTAGCTTGAGGGTGTGACTGTTTTAGCCCGAGTGTTGTCAATATTATTCCTGAGGGAAACCTTTCATACCTGAGGTCTTAACTTCTTGTGCCTGAGGGAGACACTTCTTACGCCTAAGGGAAATTTCTATTATGCCTGAGGGAAATACCTGCGGGTGGGATTCTGGATAGCCTGAGGGCAATCCTGGGGGCATGGTTTACTATTTAGCCTGAGGGCGCGGTTCTGGTTGGCCTGAGGGCTTGGTGCTGTTGAGCACAAGAATGTTATTAAATTAAACGAATTAAATGAATAATAAAATGGAAATTTAAATTTTATGTAAGTTACTTTTTAGTACTACTTACTTTATTGCATTTTATTATTTCACACTGTTGTTGCATGCTTACACGCAGTTAGGCATGGGACTTTGGTGGGTGCCTACTGAGATATATTTCTCACACCCTGTTTGGGCCAGGCTTTTCGGCCCAAACAGATCACGTACTACAGTTGTAGATAGGGGCAAGAGCCCCTATACAGGTACTTGACTGTTGCTGAGGAGTAGGAGGGGATGGGACCGATCCAAGGCTCGCGATGCCGCTGCCAGCTATTTGCTTGTTTTGTTGTCCTCTGTATTTTGTTGAACTGTATTGATGTATAACATGTTCTGGATACTTTCTTAGAACTTGTAACATGTAGCATCATCACTTATATACGGTTGGTTATATCCACTGGTGTAGTTTATTTCAGTTGTGTATGGTTTACTGCTTCTACTATTGTTGTATGTTTATTTTGGTATTCTGTTGCGCTACACTTTGAAAAATGAGGACATAGTTTCCCCACTATCAGACCTGGGCCCTCGCTGCTAGTCGGCAGCCTCTGGCATTTGGGGAAATGCGCTTGAGGTCACGTGGCGAACCGGGCTCGGGGCACCCGTTGCTTGGCACCTGAGTCTGGGATGTTACAAAAACCAACTATAGTATAACATTGTTGTGAAAATTATAAACATACCAACCATATTAAATAAATTAGAATAAAAAAAAAGGAATTTATATAATCCCCAAATCTCATGATAAAGGCCAACCCTAAGTAGTTGGAGTGTATGGATTCAATTTAATGTCAATATATATGTGAAAGAAATAAAAAATGAAAATTACTAGGATCATTTATACACAATATCTTCTTGATCTATATCCCTTGAGACCAGCTTCGAACTATTCATCATTTTCATAGACATAACAAGTATGGTAATTAATCCCAAGAAGGAGTGAATATAACTATACACAATAGGATACCGAAAAAACACAAGATGAAAATAATATTAAAGGTAATATCAGTATAATAAACTCATATATTATCTTTTGGGAATAAGTAATGAAGGCTAAGTAGGTTAATTTTTATTATGTCATAGCTCCAATGAAGTCTATGACCAGAAGGGAGCCAAAAATATCCCTAGAACTATAGAACTCAAATCACCCAAAAACACAACATTAAATAATTTTACATCACCACTATGTAGTGGGAGTAGTAGGGGATCACACCATGCTAAAGGGAATTTTTTATTCAGAGGAGAATTGATTGCTATTGAGGACCTGAACCTTGTAATGTTTAATGTACATCATCTGAGAGGGTAACGTAATCCATAAGTAGTGAACATAAACCGCATCATTTCATGAGGGTTATCAAATACATTTTTTCTCTTATAATTATCCCTAACATGTCATAATATATATTCATACATTAATATAAAACTAATTTAATGTATCAAAAATTATTCCAAGATAATGATGAACTATTTATCATTTTGTTTAATATTAAAAAACTCTCTTCAGTGTCATATGAAGACGGGCTCTAGTACGTGTTGATGTCATTTCAGGAAATTCGTGTTGGAAATCATATGAGATGGTAATGGTAGGTTTTATAAGTTTAGATATATGGATATTGGTGATTACATTTACATTCACCATTTCTTCTCATAGCATTCTCCCTTTCCCATTTGCATGTCTCACCTGGTAGATCCGCTTTCATTGGAATCTCATAATCAAATTTTTTTCCTGATATAATACAAATGATGTCATTTTTTCCCTCATATATGGGTAGAATAAATGTGTTTTAGGGAAAGAAACAATATAATTATAGATTGAGGAAGTTGGTAGCATCTTTGTAATCAGGTTTCATCGATGGAGTGCAAGGACAATTTCAGCAGTGTGGCTTCGAGGCAGATAGCATTCAGGTCCGTTGGAAGTATTTCTTCTCTATAGGCATGTTTGATGATGTTTGGATTTCAGAAAATATGGTTTCATGGTTCTATTTCAGTCATTCATTATGTGACATTATTGGTGGATTCAATTTGTAGTGATGGCTTTGCCTCATCACTTCCAGTTTGGGAGTGTAGTGGTTTCTTGGGTGGATTTGGCAGTGGTAGGACCAGTTGTGGCTCACTTTTTCACCTCCATAAAAATATATTGAGGGCTACCATAAACTATTTGACCCATATGTCATCAATAAACACTGATATGTTGATAAAATATATGTATTAGTCATTTGATTTGGCATATCATGTTGTAAATGTGATTTATCTTGGAGTCAGGGTGGCAAGGAAACATGAAATCATTATATGGTGTGAAGGTCAAACAAACCACTGCTACTATTTTTGTTTTTTTTAAATAAATTTTTGGGTAAATGATTACCATTCAAAGGATCCACCCTTACATGCATATCCCATATCCAAAAAATCCACTATGCACCACATTCAATGTTTAAAAATTCAAACATTCAAATTTCAAAAGGTCAAATACAAAGTAACCACTACATCCACCTCGAACCACATGTAAACCCATCTCGATCCACAAGAAAAGTGTGTCTTAACACCCATCACTAGACCTATTTATATACATTGGTAATGTGGGTGATCTTTCTTATGTTCATGGTTTTGTAGTGAATTTCCTTTGTTACTGGTAAGGGGAATCATAAAGTGATGAATGACATCATGATGTGAAGTATTTCTGCTCATTTTAACCATAGAATCTTATAATTTAGAATTTATTCCACTTGGCCCATGGTATAGTTTAATGTCATGGGTATTAATTCCGATTGGCCTTCATTTCATGTACTAGATTACCTCTCATCACTACTTAAATTAATTATATTGTTTCTTAATAAAAAAGTGGGCATTTCCTCTTACCTATTATTTAAAAATTAATAACTATTGTGTTGCCCTTGGGACTAGATGGGATAAAGAAGACATGACCCAAATCATGAAATAAATAACATTAATTGTGCTTTATGTTATTATCATGGAATATATATTACATGGGGAGGGTAACATGTAATCTGGATAAATGTTGAGTTCATATGAAAAGGAATACATGGTGTCTCTAGAAATTTGCATGGTGTGCAGGTCTACATTGCTTCTTGGAATATAAAACTTGTACATGTCGTGCCAATCTATTAGATATAAAAAATTTATGTGATGGGAGTGTTTATCATTTCATTCTATCCCATTTACCTATAGTATATGTAGATAAATGTTGTGGAATGTGGTCCCGAGTTTTATGATGTGTGACCTAAATTTACATGGCATGTAATTTTTATAAAATTTCTTAAATTAAAGAGTTGCTACTCATGGAATATATGATATATAATAGATATAATTTAATGGAATATAATTAGGAATTATATATTTTCAATGTTCATATCCTAATAAATCACACTACCTCCATTACCTCTGGCCAAGCCTCTGGTGCCACCATATTCTAAAACCCCTGTACTTCACATTAAACATCATTGGAATTATTTTTCGTTGTCTATTTCCACCATCAAAAGTTTCAAAAACCGTCGTTGTTGATGTTACTATTAAATCCTTGATGGTGTTATATTTTCTCATTCTCTTAATCATATGTGAACTTGTACATCTATATGATAATCATTGGAACACCCAGTAACCAATAATGAATCAAAGTGAATGTTGAGTACAGAGAAATCAAGAATCGTTATTGGTTGAATGTCCAAACCCCAAAATTTAGTCCTTATCCATGTTAAATAATCAACATGGGACATGGTAGAGGAAGAAAATTTATATTCTTTAATCATTGATACAGATTAAACATTCTGAACAATCTAATAATTAAATAATAAGTGCGTGATATAAACTACAACAACAAAAATTGTACATAATAGTATATGAAAAAAACAATAAATTAAATTTTTAATTAACATGGAACTCTCACCTCCACCCATGTTAATCACATACCAAATTTGATCATTGCATAATTGAAAACCATTGAAAATATTAAATAATGATCAAACATTAAATTTTTAACAATGATAATTTCTTTTAAATATCAACATAATATTGATTATTAAAAAATATTTAATTTATAAAATATCAAATATTTTATTTTATTTTTCTATTTAAATGAATGAAATCATGGATAAATGACTAAAATAAAGAATAATTGGAAAATAAAATTAATGGTTATTTTACCTACATTGATGGTGAATAGTTATGGCTTCAAAAATTCTATATTGTTCCATGTTTGTAGTCACTACCCCCCCAAAGATCACATTGGAGAACAATTCATTATATTTTTTTGATAGAGGGATAGATTTATTTAATGGGATTATTACATCTCTTGAAAAAAGAGGAAGTGAGTAGATTTATCATCTGATTATCAAATGGGGAGGGAAATAATTAGAGTGAAGAAAATATTTTACACCATAAAGTCCTACCATAAAAGCAACATTAACCTCCATTTAAATTCACCCCATAGATTCATTAATCAAATCCCTTAATAAATAATTAGTCACTAATTCTTAAAATTTCTAGTCAAAAAACATCCTTGTATGCCATTAAACACCCCCATGGCTTGTCAATCTAACTTCACCAGCCATATAAAATAAAAAATATTTATTTCTATTTGGATAAAATTGATGCCTTAAATTATGTCTGTTAATTCTCAATTTCAGGGTTTGAATCCTATATGTAAATATTATACCTATTCTTGAAAAACAAATTCTTAAGTACATAACCACAATTTTATAATTTCCATATAGGGATCCATTTAGAATATATTATATTCTCACCCACGTTAAACTATTAAATAAATGTTATATTTATTTTATAATATACTAATGAAAAAATAAATTAATTATCACCACATATTTTTTTGGTAAATATTATTTAAAACTATTTTAATTATTTATTATTAAATTGTGCGTCACTAAATTAACCAACCCATCAGGACCCTACCTGGGTTAGTAAAAAGAAGAGTGTGCTACCCTACATCTACTTCTAATAGGACATGGGTTGATGAAAATAACCAATAATTCAGATGATAAATATGAGTTTTTTTATCCAAAAAACCTATAAACAACACCACATATATTAAAAAAGGTAAATACAAACCTATGTATAAAGAAACTAACTATAGTGTGAAATGAATGAGATAATGATAATCATCATGATCACATAACCTAAACCAGAGTCAAGAAAGAAGGAAATTATAGAGCCCAACAACTCTTTAATATGATCAACATTATGTAGGTTATTTTGATAAAATCCATATCACATCAATTAAGATGCATACACCACTATAAATAAACCCCAAAACTCCCTTATGTATAATAAACGCCATCTTCATCTCATCAAATACCAAAAAAATGTTTCATCAACATAGACAAAAAAATTTTGGAGTGATTATAAAATAGGAGTGAGTATTAATATAATCATTTTTACCTCATATGAACACAAAATGAAAATAATATATAATGTTAGCTCAAAAAAATACACCTAGGTATATTGTAAGGTAGCAAATAACAACAGTTAAGTATTTTTTGTGTTTGATCCAGCTCAACTCTATTAATGTAAAACACTAGAATAGATTATAAAATATTCAAATCATAGAATAAACCAAATCACCCAAACCAATAGGAATCAACCAGATTCATGTTATCCCCAAATAGATGTGGTAATGGAGGACCTATACCTTGTGGAATAGAGTATTCCATTCCTGAGGGTTTTAACCCTTATGAAATATCTTTACCTATCTATATGTAATATGAATCAATAGTGAGGGTTATATTATCCTTAATTATAGGAACATCACACCATCACTATGAGAGGGTTACCTACCACACAATGTATATATATGACTCATACCTTGGAGATGATATCCTGCATGGAGGGTTATCGAGTCTATGTCTACTCCAATCATCTTCATCCACACACCATTATCTATAAATTTCTAAGAAAATAATAATTCTCAAAATCCATGGAAAAAATTGCAATATGGTGAAAAAATATGTACTCTCATGTCTTATATTGAAAAAAATTCTCAAAATAGAATACTCATACATCTAAAACAATCACCCAGGTAAAATGAAATAATGAATACTGAAGACCATCTTGTACATCGTGCATAAAAAATATCACATTCTGTATAAGCCTCAAAATTATCTCGAATTAATCCTATGAATTCCAATTCATCTGAGATAATATATAAATTGTATGTCCAATGAGGCACATGGTGTGTGGAGTCACATCGGCTGGACAATTTTTAATTCGGATAAAAACTGTGTCACCTCACCAAACTTTGCATGAAGCCACTTTGAAATACATGGATTGTAATTGTATGAAACTAGTTACTATATATAACATGTATATTTTGTTCTGATTATTTTAATATAAACAATTTATATGAAGAGATCACAAGTCATGTGGGTCAAACACATTGACCTGATGTGTATACGGAAACACATCGGGGTACGTGTTCCTGAGATACATAGTGTGTGATCCCATGTCATGTGGAACATGATATTTAAAAATTTTAAACCCTATAAATATATGTGATGGACTACACACCATATAATATAGAGGATTATAATGACTGAAATTTTGAATTTAGGATATGTTGTGCATATTCCCTCATGAATCACAATGCTGCATCTGTTTATTCCTCTAGTGCTTCTCAACTCTGACACCCTTAAGAACAACACCCCTTTTAAATAGAATGATTTCTGGATATTATTTTCACTAATAAATGTTACATACAACCCCATAATTGTGTTTATGGTCAAATAATTTTGGGTATTCTATTTTCATATTCCCTCCATCAAGTGAGAACCCATACAACCATTCAAAAATTCATCTAGTATAATGTCTTCAAGAATGAATCTAAGATTGATGTTTCAGATGAATAAATAAATAAAGGTATCTAGCGTAATTTAAAACCACCAAAAAACAAGTTTGTGTTCATAGAAAATTATGAACATCAGACATGGAAGAGTGGAATGAATTTTATATTATATTAATTCAAGATGATTAAAATTTTCAAATGTTCTAAAAATTAAATAAAAACTCATTTGTACAAGAAAATTAAACTATAAAATTATCAAAATTCATTATTATAATAATACATTGAATGTAAATTAAATTCAAATTTTTATTAAAATATATGTTTCATCCCCATGTCAATTCCATTCCAATGTTTAATACCAAATAATGATAAATTTATAGAAAACTAACATATGATCGAATGTTAATTTTTTTATAACTTGAAGATAATTCTTTTAAAGATCATAACATTTCAATTTTTACAATAACTTTTATTTATAAAATTAAATGAATTTTACAATGTTTTAGAATTAAAATAAAATAAATTAACAGAGTAACTATTATAATAAAAAATGACATGGTAAGGATAAAGGATGTTTTTCCCAACCCGGTTGTAGAATAATCATTTCTTTAGGATTATTTCACGATTTATATTCATCATCACTTTCACCATAAGAATGCATTGAATATGAAAAATCGTTCTTCTTTATGTGAAGAGGGAGAGATAAATTTATCAACGTATTTTCTTCCAACAATGGAAAATTGAGTTTGAAGATTTCTATTTTGATATTTCAATGTGAAAGGAATAAATTAGCGGTGATGAATTATTTCTCACCATAAAATCCAATTATAACACCCAAATAAACCATAATTTTAATTATTATAAAATTTAACTAATAATATCCTTCCAAAAAGTTTTATTCAACCATCCCAAAAATATCTAGCCACAAAAATTCGTAATAATCTATGATTGTATAATAATACAATTTCAATTCCATGACACCACCTATAAATAAAAATAACAATATATTTTTATATGTATAAATATGCCGGTGTAATTGAAAAGTATGGGATATTATATCTATGGGGAATTATTATTGGTCTAAATATATCACATGAGACTTAATTTGTATTTTTATAAAAGGACATCAATTTTAGGTAGGGGTTATGGATGAAGTTCCTACAGGTCTATGACATTGAGAATGTATATAATCATAATAAGGATATTTTTGTAGCTAGTTACCAAATTACTAAATCACATCCTCAACTAATAGATTATGCTTCTAAGATGTTAGTTTCACTGTAGTTGGGCTTTTTGAAGGAAGGTGATGTTTTCCGCCTTCATTCAAAAGTGTTTTACCCATACTTTTTCACCGAGTGATGGAGGCATAACGTGAAAATATTGATTGTGATATTATATGAGATTAGGTTTTCATGGGATATGAACCATAATTATTTTCAAAATGTTGGGATTATTCCATCATCTTTAAGGGGTAGATAGTGGTTTTAAAATCCCTGCATGTATAAGTATTGATGGAGTTATATACAAGACATATGATAGTACATCCTAGAATAAATTATTGGAATCATGATCTGTATAATATATTTTGTGGTTATGAAAGAAACAGAGGGTTGTTGAGTTCAAATCTTAGTGCCTCAAACTTATATCAGGTAAATAATAGGAACTCAATTCTCTAAAGTTTTAACTAATACCTTGAGGACTCATAGTAGTAAATGGAGAGTATTTTAATTTTTTTCAAGATTATACATCAATGATGAACGATTTATCCTAAAAATTTCTAGGTTATTGGTGACCAGTTCTCTATGTAATCTCATTTTCTTCACATTCTAGATAATCTTTTGGTGGATAACTTGGAACATATCAATATAGATAATATTTTAAAATTTTTTGTGGTTATCACGAATATTAATTTCAGATGTGATTCCCAATTCAAGTCTTAGTTATAAATTATCTCATAGTATGATTGTTGGGCCTAACTATGTTCATGTACTTGATTACACCCCCAGAATATATTTGTAAAATGAGAGAAATATTTAGGCCCTTATGGATTTTATGTGGGAGTTTGTGATACATTTTGGAAGTATTTTGGTTGATCACATACCATTAAAATATTTTTCATACTACAAAAAGGAAAAATCTAAACTTTTTATGTCCTTGTATATGAGAACATACATGTCACCACTCTATGGGTTAGAGGTTGGTTTGTCATCTCATATGGGGATTAAGATGGTTTGGGTAGTGAAAAAGAATGTATAAGTGATCTCAGATAATATGAGCTCATAATAGTTCCATCATAAGTCCTACACTGATAAGAGATGGAGATGTTTTGAGTTCATCAAGAAAACTATGATTTTTAAGGTATTTATTTACTGAGGTTTGAAGAAGATAAATAGCATATCAAGTTATTCTTGATGTTCATTGGACCATTCTAATTTCTATATAGGATTTTTTGAGTTTTTTATCACCTAGTGTTACCCATAGATATTCAATGTCTACAATGTTTTCCACATGTAAAAGTTGAAGTGATATGTGTACAATCTGTCACCCATGATTGACTGGGGTGAGCTAGATGTTGGGGATGAAATTTCCTTTGTGGAGTACTTGATATCTGTAATGGATCGATTTTAGATAATCCATAATGGTTGTAAGATTCTATTAGTTCTTATATTACTGTAGTATTTGATTATCTAATAGAGCCTATGGGAACTAAATAATCAAATGTGATCTCTATACCCTCAGCATTTTGTAAGAGTTTTGATTTCCTAGGTGAAACAACATCCAAGAGGTAAGGGTGTCATGAGATAGATTTTTATATAACTTCCATTAATAATATTTATAATGGTGGTAAATATTTTGGTTTGTTATTCTTTTCATTTAGGACATTCCAAAAATATATAATATATACAATGTATAATTTTTGGACATAGAATGTAGGGATTATATATTTAACGAATGGTGACCTGAATAAAAATTCAAGCACTATAGTTGATTCTAGAATGATGTTTTTTTCAAGGAGTGGTTTGACCATTATAATTTTCCATCAAAACACAAGACTAAGAATTAATAGCCTTTATTTAAAAAACCAAATTTATGAACATAAAAAATTAATTGTTATTTTTATTTGTGGGTGGTGAAATAGAGTTGACATGTAATAGTGAACTTTACTTGGATTATTATGTGGTGTTGGGGGTGGATATTTTAAGTATGGTTGAATAATACATGATGAATATATTTTATAAATGAATTTTCGAATGGTGTTAAAATGAGGTTTAATGTTGGTTTTATAGTGGGAGTATATGTTGAAATCTAATCCATCCCCTCTAATTAATTCTCTCCACATTGGAAAATTTGATGAGAGATCTCTAATATCCTCCTTTTTCCATTGGTGGAAGAAACTCATTAGAGAAATTAGACTCTCCCTTTCTGTTTAATGAATAATGGTTCTATAGGTTTTATGTATTATTCACATTGTAAGTGAGGATGAACAAATATTTACATAGAATCATTAAAGAAATAACTATTCACCAATGACTTAGAGTATTTGATCCCTCATTGTCACCCCATTTCTCAATATTAAAACATTTTCTTCATGGGTATATTTATTTAATAAATGGAACATATTCAATATATTAGAATCTAATAAATCTAATTTTATGTAAAAATTATATTTCATAGGGATTTAAAAGGATTATATTCAAATTTAAAAATTAAATTTTTATTCATTTCATAATTTTTTTATATATTATATATTATTATTTGATCACTTTTGGCATTCAATTGACATGGGGATAGAGGATCTATGATAATAATATATGGATTTAAATATATTTCCATGGATAATTTTATTAAGGAATATTTTTTATTTTTGTTTCAATGTATCAAATTGATTAAATTATAATTAATTATTAGAATTTTTTAAAATTATAATCACAATGAGATACTAGACAATATAATTCTACTCCCTCTACCATGTTAAATGTTCTACATTTCATAAAAATATAAAAGTTATTTTTATTGGATCGAAATTCCACCAAAAACAATTCAATATTTCAATATCCTCATTCTTTCTCTTTGATTCATTCTTGGATACAGGGGGTTGTATTGATTTCATGGTGGAAGTAAAAAATTTAACATGATTAAAGATACATGAAAATGGAATTCCAATAATTATATGTTTGTAACATTAATTAATAGAGTATGAGAATCATGTGATGTGGAAAAAATATAAGGAAAACATCCTGATAATGTGCAATGGTGAGCCTAAGAGTTTTGTAGTCATCTAAAATTGGAGGAATGAGTAGATGTGGTGGTGAATATGTGATTCATGGGGAGAAATTCACAACATTTTTATAATTTCTGATTACACAGCATGAAATCCTTTAGATAACTTTTCATGTAGTCTACATTCTACTATGCTTATGAAAATCACACTAATGTGATGTAGGGTAAAATATCTCTTATCTCATGATTATGTACAGACATGTATTTTTGTATAAGTCAGGTTAAACATATTGAACGCAATAATATTTTACCCTTTAAAGTGTCACTAGAATTTAAAGGAGAATCTCAACATTTATAGGTTTTAAAAAATAGATACATGTTTAAACATTCATGCCATGTTTTTCCAGAATGTGTCGTGTACAAATTGGTGAAGAGATGTGACATGTATCGATACTACATAATGACCATTATATGTAACTCTATAAATCATATATCTCAAAGGACACACTATATATATCATTTCTCACTTATATTATTCTCTTAAATCTTAATATCATCAAATGTAGAGGCATACACATCTTATACTATTTTGTACATGTTGTGTACCAAATAGTTTTCAGTGTTCTGACTTTATATCCACCAGGGGGTTGATTGTGGACATATGAGTAATTAACTATGTGATTTTTCCATGATGAGAATGATGGAATGTATTTCTTAATCATCATGGGTTTGTTTTTTAATATCCAATCTATCAGAGTTTTATAGATATGTAGATATTATGTTGCATGTGGTTGGATGGTTAAAAAAGTATTATAGATAGAAACCCTCCTTATAGAATATCTTATCCATGTGTGGTCCCCTTAACTACATAGTTGATCAGGTAGACCAAACATTTTGATGGGGGATGGGTCCTCCAATTAGGTAGTAATTAAACCACTTGATGTGTGTACATTACATATGATGAGGTACACTCCCTCTATAAGGTTTGTTTATCTATTAAATGAAATACCCTCTTTAGTAAGGCTTGGGTAAACCAGAAATACTACTACTAATAGACTATTTTGGAAGTGAAAAATGAGAGTTAGTTTAGGTTATTTGTCTTTTGTGTTGCTATAGATATTTCTAGTTCCCTTATATTGATAGAATTCAGTGGAACTATGCTATGATGAAAAGTTACCAACATGATCTTGGTTATGTTTTACCTTGAAATCCTATCTAGGTTTATTCAATTAATTTTATTATGTGTATTATTTTTCCCGTATGTTTTCATGGATTCCAAATTTTTTTATTTGTACTCACTCATTCAGGTTATTTGTTCCAATAGTTGTTGTGTTTATACAGACAACATGCATTTTAGATGAGTTCTTAAATTACATGGAACTGATTAAGATGGTTACTGGGGGTTGGAGGTTTTTTTATTTGTGGTGTATACATTGGTGTTAACATGGCATAATGTTTATACACATTGGATAATCATTTTTAGTTTTTATCATCAGATATTGGGCTTTTTACCCTCCTCTTTTAGGGCTTATGGTTTCTTTTATATGGTTTAGATGTTTACCATTATCACATGCATGTCATATATATTTGGATTATATATACATGAGTTTCCATTATTATATATCTTATCTCGGAGAACTTTGGTTGTATGTTGTTTTATAGGATAAGGCCACCCATTTGAGAGATATTCATTCTTGGTTGTTGTCTTGAGCCCCTGTAATATTGGTGGTGTGTTTGGGTTGGTATAGCCAATCAATTACCAGCTTAGGTAAGATCTTGTTGGGTTAGAAAACATTAGTTTTTATGTATGTTGTAGATTTTATAATGTACTTTATAGTTTTACTTATTAATAATTTTGAATTATTGTCCATAATAAAGACAATGTCAAATAAAATAATATAAAGTAAAATGTGTCTCAAATGCCACAAAATCTCAAAATGCAATGAAAGTAACCAAATTTTATTGTTTTCAGATATATATATATAAATCCTGTCAGTGGGGTTTGACACTCCACTAGACATCCCAAATATGAAATTAGTATGAGGTTTCCAAAATGGATTATAACTCATTCCAATATCCATGATTGGAAATATAATCCTAAAATATTTTAAAATAAATTTACCCCTCCATGTATAATGAAGAGTAAATCAATGTTTCATTTCATGATTTTTCAGTGTAATAGAGAAAATATTTTATGATGTTACCTTAATGACATCACAATTTATTTCCTTCAATGATTACATAACATTGAACCACATTTCAATATTAATATGTATATGCACTGAAGTACAAACCCCATTGAACATAATTAATATTCACTTTTTTGGGTTAATTGGTTATCTACTAAATAACTTTTAGTAACATAATCACACAATAATTATAATGTATTTTCTAGTTTTATAATGATTTTAATATAGTCCACATTCAAAATGAGGCTTTATTATGGTATGTTTCTCACCATTTAGTTATTTCTTACCCAAGGATTATTGTCCACATTATAAAATTTTATCAATTTAAATATTAATGTTCTATTTTTCTTCAGTATTGGTTGTGTCTATATGTTAAAAATGTTTTATCTATGAATTTAATTAAATAAAAAATTAATAATATGTAAATACACTAATAAACAAAAAGTAACCTAAAAATAAAATTTTCATATAATAAAAATAATCAAATACATTTAAAATAGTTATTGAACTCATTTTTTTATTTAATGGTTTGATGGATTTGACTCATTTTTTAGGTATAAAAATCCCTTCCATGTGGTCCATATTGTCATACAATACAATATATGCCTTAAGATCACCATGGAATGATATTGATTTTCCAATGAAATGATTCTCCTTAATCGAATATTCATTTGATACTGTAGTTTTTTACACACTATCAAAATAAAAATCCAATTTTTGTTACTATAATATAGATAATAAAATATTTATACTATATTTGATTCCATTATAAAAAAATTCAACCTTATACCCTTATTGAAATTCTGTTATTTGAATCCCATTTCACCAAATTTAATTATAATATTTTTATCGACCCATTTAAAACAAAAAATAATCATTTAGAATGTTGTATAATCCAAATCCTATAATTTTTAGAATGATTACAAAGTATTATATATTCAGTAAAATTGTATTTTTTTTACTAAGAGAAAGATACATGCCCCTCTTCCACCACAACAGTAACTATAATATTTTTTATTGTACTACGATCATCAATTTACATTGAATAGAAAAAAAGGATGTTAATTTTTAATCCATTGTAATAAAATAACTATATAGTTAGTCCTATTGCTAGAAATAGATTTTATTTAAAAAATGATTTCGTATTTTTAGATAATTCCTATTTGAAATGGTCTTGAAACCATCTTATGAACTTCTGATTATTTTTATTTTAAATATAACTTTATTCCCATAATATATTTAAATTCCTAAGAATTACTTTTTGATTTTCATGATATGGATCAACTTGTATATAATTAAGAAAATTCTAAAGTTGATCTAAATCTCACTCCGAGATGGTAATTATAACAATTTTTTTAAAATTTGATTTCCTATAAGGTTCTCACTAAGATGGAATTTGTTTAGACCAATTCTATCAATAATGGATATGTATTTGGAACAAAATTCAACAAATTCTTAAATGTATGTTTCTCTCCAAGAAAACCTTATGGGAGAATTTTTTTAATGGTTCTTCCTTTCAATATATTTATATACCATTCAATAATACACATCAGTCTATACTTTATATAACTATATATTCATATATAAATAATGAAGTGAACCATCAGGAAATCCATTTATCAGTAAATAACAAAGATAAGGACATCTACATTTAAAATAATATAACAATAATTTCATTTTCCATCGTTGGAAGAATCATTGGGTCTAAAATTTAATTATATAATTCATTGATGATGAACCAAAGATTAGTCAATGTGTGTAGAATATTTTTCGGCCGAGTGTAATGTAAATAAAAAAACATTAAATTGTACATGAAAATATGATAATGAATTCTATTTTAATCCCTTTTACATCAATTCAATCAAATACATGATAATATTGATATTTTATGAATACCCCTTTGAATACTTTACACCATTTTTGAAGTTGAAAAATTGAAATATATCATTTATGGAAAGAGTGTGATCCCCTCGATGAAGTAATGTCTACATTGCATCCTTCACTAGAAATATATATTCCTTTAAAAATATATCAATAATGTACAGTCTTGCCATGATGTTTTGTTTTCTTTCACCATATGTCTTTAGAAACATGTTAATGACACTATCACACAACTTGTTTCTATAATCATGACATTAGTAAAATATTTATTGTAAAAACAACTCAAATATGGAAATTTAATGAAAAATATTCTCTTTTTCAAAGATATTATGAAAAGGTTTTAAGAAATCATTTTCAAAAAATGGTTAAAATATTATATACATTATAAAAATCTATATCACCTATTAATGGAGATTGGGTTATACCTTATTCGAAATTTTCATCAAATAACGGTTTCTTGGATCATTATTTATGTCATTGGGGAAACAATTTGTGATATCCTAGAAAAAAACATTCATATAATGTTTAAAAATAACTGAGTGGAACCTCTTCAAAAATGAGATGAGCTAGCATTACTGTAATATGAAACTTGAAAATTTTCTATAGATAGGGAAATAATTTATAATTTTAAACAATAAGGACATCATCATGAAGTCTATATTTCTTTCGGAATCATACAATGAACCACCCATAACCCCTGTGAATATCATATCATTAATCAATGGACGCAAATAAATATCATTATCATTATATGTTTGTTTTTGTGTTAAAATATTCTTAGAAAACATAATGTAATTACACATCATGAATAACCATGGACACAAATTATAATATCATAACTGAATGTTTATCATAACTGATGCATTATAGACAAAAAGGATTCTTTTCATATATAGATAATGAATGAATGTGGTATCTATATTCATTTAAAAATGTAGGATACTCTATGTAAAGGCCCAGAAATCAGTTGGAGTATGGAAAAAGATCCTTCTCATCAAAAGGAATCCTACAATGTTGACGGTGCGTTAATCAGACTCTCGTAGCTCAAGTTATAAGCGTTTCTGATCCGAGGACCCGGTTGGTTTCATGTTCGAACCAACCCGGTTGTACCCACAGTTCACCAAAACATTGAGTGTAATATACTTAAACGACCATCTCAATCCAGGGATCTCTACGCAACTGATAGTGCATCGATCTGAGGTCAGTAGCCCTGGATATGGGCGTTTGAACAAACCTGCTTCGAAAATAAGGGGTTCGGGCCGGTCCGACCCGGCCCAATACCCCATGGGTCGCCACGAAGAGGGTCGAACCGACAGGGGTCTAGTTCTTACCTGGTTGGGCACAGCCCGTGCGGCCTGCGTCCCAGCTCGGAAGTCGGCCGCGGCTCGGTGCTGACTGAGCGAAGTGCAAAGGGGGGTTTCTCCCCTTGTTTGCGGAACGGTTGACCCTATGGGGTCCACCCAAATTGATTTTTGGGGGGTTACGACCCCCCCCCCCCCCCCCCCCACAGGTTCTTCAAACAACCGGCCAAAGACTGGCCGACTGTGTAATAGTGGGACCCCCTCGGGTCCCGCCTCCAGGTGGCATCGTCGACCGGCTCAGCCGGCCGCCCTTTTGAAGACTGTCGGGGCCCTAGGTCGGGGCTCTTGTCCGACAAGCGCGGCATGCCGGCGTTGCGCCCCTTTGCCTTGGCCCGCTTCTGGTCGTGGCCTCCTTCAGCCTCACCAGTGTGGCCCGGCAGCACCGCGCTCTACCGACGCAGCCTGTTTCAGTCATGGTCATCTTCATTTCCCTCACGGTGCATTGGAACCGCGCCGCCTTCGCCACAAACATCATTGAAATTAACAAAGTGGAAGGGAGGATAATTGTCCATGTTCGTGCGGTCTGATCTCCTCCCGTTACAACAATAACATTCGGCCAATCTTAACAATGATAGAAAATGATAAACTTGAACAAAGAAATAACCCATACCTCGAAAAGACGTCAAACATCATCGAACCTTGGAAAGAGGCAAGTGTCGCAGTGGTCGGGCGTCGCGGAAGAACTATGATCCTCATGGAATCACCTCACATTCTTGCCACAGTTGAAGTAGATGCCCTTCGCCGGGAAGAAGATCGCATTCTTCGTGGAAAGAAAGCTTTTCCATCAAATTCTCCAAAACTTCTCCTCAGATTATTTGCCCGAAAAATAAAATGGAAGGTTTCCTCTTAATTTAATAATTCCAAGAAATTCAAAACTAAGAGGAGCAAATTCATTAATTGAAATAAAGTTGGCAAACTTATGGGAGAGAGAGAAGGAGGTGAGGAGTTCAAATAAGTAAAGGGAAGTTACTAATTAATTTAAGGGGTGATAAAGTGGAATTCAATGGGGTTATGGGGAGGTCAGGAGTAAGGGTCATGTTTAGTCCCCACCACAGTAAACCCTCCATTGGGAGGATAGGTGGGTGTGGGCCTCCCCTCTAACTCCCCCATTGTTGGATAAAACAACCTTTCTTAAATAAAATTTACATACAAAAAATTTTATTTAAATTATTCAAAATCCCCATGGATAAAAGCTCAACCCGCTCAGAATTCAACCACGGGAAAGGTCCCCCTAATCAATTATCGGTGCTAAGAGTTCATCGGTGCCCTCAAATTTCAATTCCGAGCACCGTTTCAAAAGATAGAAAAATCCCGCTCGTCCGTTTACTGAACGCACCCGAGCTGAACTTCGGAAATTGATTCTGGGCACACCTGGCCTCAGAATCAGGAGCCTTAAAAAATTGCACTCTCATAAAATTCCAATGAAATTAAGAAAGAAATTTCACTGAAATTTTCGGGTCTTTACATTACTCCCACCTCCGGGATTTAAATCCCTTTAAAGATAAAACATATACTAGGGAAACTAAAAGAGGTACCGAGCACACATCTGAGCCTCCCGCTCCCATGTGCCCTCCTGGAGGTTCCCATGTTGCCAATGAAAGCGCAACAGAGGAATTGACCATCCCCGTAGGACCTGCTCATGTCGATCCCCAACCTCTACTGGAACCCCGTGAAAGTCACCCCGTCATCGATGTCCAGCTCTCCATGGTCAATGATGACAGATAGGTCATGCACACATCTCCTCAGCTGAGATACGAGAAGGATGTCGTGCACCCGGTGCAACTGAAGTGGAATGGACAGCCGGTAGGCCACCTCGCCTACCCTGCTGGAGACCTGGAAAGTTCTGATGAACCTCGAAGATTACTTGCTACCTCGGCCAAATCTTTTTAGACCTCGACGAGGTGAGACCCGTAAGAAGACATGGTCTCCATCCTTGAAATCCAGTGGACTCCGTCTCCCATCAGCCTAGGGCTTCTTTAAGCTCCGGGAAGTCTTTATCTGCTCTTGGATTATCTGCAACTTTTATGTCGCAACCTGAACCATCTCTGGTTCTACATGTGCTAACTCCATCATTATCAACAAAGGATATCTGAAACGCAATCAGCTACTGTCTCACCACTCCTATCAACTGAATACCCATTCTCCTATTAAGAGAATATGCTTCAACGTTGTAACACTCGAGACTCTTATGTTATATAAATCATCAAATGAATCTTAATCTACACACAACACTTTCTTGTCTTGCTTTACACAAAATCCCGAGCTTCCTCGATAGCTTGCGTCGTACGCAATACCAAGTTTCACTAAACAACGATATACGATTAAAATATTATTAAAAATATCCGTTATGAATATTAATAACCACTTTTTGAAATTTTATAAATTTTATTTTTCAAAATGGACTTCATTTTTGGATTCTTAATATCGAAATTACCCTAGGGTAAAATTTTTGTATTTTTCTAAAAACTTTCAATTTTTGATGAATAGTGAAACCACTAAGTGGTAGTTAAAAAAACTAAATTTTTCATAAAACATAGTTTTACCGCTTCTGTGAGTGGAATTTCGAAAATCCGAGAGACACGGTTAATATCAAGGACTAAAATGTGGTCAAATGAGATGAAAATAATTTTTGGTGAATAGTAACTTTTTACTTTTTTACCACGGTTAAAAGTAAATTGGGTAATTATGGGTAAAAATGATATTATTATTACCAAAACACATGTCATAATTATGTTGGAAAAGTGTAATTGTACCAAAAACAAACTTAGGAATAAAATATGACCATTTAGTCCCACTTGGATTAGATTAGGACATTTATTATTAATTTATTTAAAGAAGGGTTAAAATTGTTAAAATCGAAGTTTAATAACTAAATCATTTTTAATATGGGGTTATACATAAGTTAAAATCGACTATAAATATTCATTAGAAATATAAAAAGATTTCATACATAATGGAATTTTATTTGTAATTTTTAGACATTAGATAATTTAATTTATTTATGACACAACGATGATGCAGTAATTATCTTATTAATGAAATATTGACATAATTGATGTTATAAATACCCAAATAAATATAATTTGAAACTTTTTATGAATTACACTAATTTTTTAGATTAATATGACATGTTAGTATTTATTTAATTAACTTTTTTCGAACTAATCATTCTGTTATGATTTTCACAAAAATTAATTACTAAATAGTTTCAAAATTGACATAAAATAGTTTTTAAAACAAATATTATATTAGTAATTGTTATTTTATTCCTAAAAATATAAGGTTCAGACAAATGACTTAGATAAGGTTATATATATTAATAATAAACAACTTGAGGTTCGTTTGGCTGCTTATAGTAAGTTTATTAACCTTATAGTATAAGAACACAAGAAGACACGGTAAAAGTAAAATTATTTAACATAATGTTAAATCTAAATGATAAGGTTAAAATAGGAACCTAAACTTGTCTAAATTCTATTGGATGAGATGATTTCGACCCATCCCTACCTTATCTTCAAAATAAATCAATTTGGAGCTATTTAAAACCGAAATTGACTTTATAATAAAATAATATTTTTAGTTATTCCAAAGGTGCCCCTCTCCTCCCTTATAAAAGGGCACCTCCTCCCTCTCTTCCTCGCACCACATTTAGCCTTCAAGCTCGTCCAAAACCTACCACTTTATCCTCTCCACTTCCCTAGAGACATCCTAGAGGTCCTGGTCTTCTTCAAAGACCAATTTTAGTGCCCTAAAAGAAGGTGTCAAAGAAGCACTTCGAAGAAGAGGTAATGTCCGTTACTGATTCATTCATCTTTATTTCTATTTCCACTTCTTCTTCTTTAGTTGTTTCATTATGAAGTAATGACATCAGTATCACTAATATACTGATATGTTATTATAAGTATGAAACAACCCTATTTCACCATCTATCCATCCTACAAAAAATGAAATCACCGCGCGTGCGTACGTACGGAATACCGTCTCCACTTCGTGGTGTAATCTATTTTCCACCACCACCTTACTTGGATGGGTATAATGGTGTAAATAATTACTATATATGACTATTATAAAGTGATAATGATTCTGAAATAGTATACATACACTCCAATACAATTCCACGATCATAGGAACGATATCATCACTCGTGCGTACATACGGAATACCGTATACACAATGTGATGCGACTCATTCTACATGATATTCATTTCATAATGATTATAAAAATGTTTTAAATGAATTAATATAATATATATTACACTAATACCATTCTGTAAATGATTTATTTTTAACCTAAAGAGAATAATAAGAATTGTTTCGACAAAACACGCATAAGAACAAAAAGTTATAAACACCCGAATAACAAGTTGCAATGAAATATTACTACTAAGAAGCTAAGAATATGACCAAATATGATATCATAAAAATAATTATGATTCAGGAATAAGTCAATAAAATTATGTAAATCATTATACAGGAGGTTCAGACACGTACAAAGCATATCGGACCTAAGGTAAGGGAAATATCACAATCTCATTTTTATCTGAGATTGTTTATACTTTGGAATTTACTAGGGTGTATTTTATCATCCACATCCATGTTTCCTCAATATATAATATTATTTCCATTCAACTAAAAATTTTTAAATCCTATTTTACCCTCCGGTGAGATTTTATTAAAAGATATGAAAGGAATCTTTTGTCGTTTTTCATACGAGGTACTTTTTTGACTTTTCCAACAAATGTACGAAGAATGTTTTTTTAACTTATACGACATGAATGGATTTTTAAAACATTATTTCCAAGAAGCATACTTTAAATGTTTTCAAGTTTATTTTTAATCAACTTATTTTAGTTTAGAATTGTACGACATGTTAAGAAAGGAAAAGTGTTTTTGAAGCAGAAAGGATATTTTCCTCAAGAATGGAGTTCAAGTGTTTTATCAAAATTATTTTCCATCTAATGTAATAAATGGTTTTGTTTCTATCCCTATTATTACATTGATTTGATTATATTGTGATGGAATTATTTTTATGAATTCATTTATCTTATATGAATTGTATTATGATGTCATGTTGTTTAAGAATCCCATTTTTATTACATGGGTTATGTAATGATGTATGATTTATGATTTTGTGGCACACATAAGAATGGTATCATTATGATATGGGTGGGACCTATATCTCCCTCCAATACATTGGGTAAATATTTTATATCTCATGAGATAGATATGGCTAGAACGGTTGGTTATACCGGTTTAGTGAAACATGACTGAAACGAGGAGTGAACTCGGTTCAGAAATTGACTTTGTCTACTAAGATAGTCTTGGCAATGAGTCCTGACTAATAATAAATGATTCTCTATGATCATGTGTGTATGCCACAAAGTTTCATGTTTTAAGTTATGATTATTGGGATTACATTTCACTACTAAGACTTATCCCATGTTATGAAATTATGATCTCTTTTGCAGGTTAAGATTTCCAAAAGTAATGTGATTATGTATATGATGTGATTGATATTTCTTTTGTTTACCCTTACTGAGAATTTGAGCTCACCCTTTTGTATGTTTTGTTTCCCCAGGCCATGAAGAAGGTTATTAAGTAGAAAATGCCAAAAAGGGACTCTAGATATGATGAAATAAATGGGAGGCAAAGTAGAAGCTTTATGAACCAGTTGTTTATGTTTCCCAGTTTCTAAAGACACTATACCTATACGGTTCATTATTGGTTTGGTTATATGTTGTAATAAGTGTGCTTCAATTCTAAAGTAATAACAATGTATTTAAATTATGGGTCGTTATAGTTGGTATCAAAGGAAAGGTATAGTCAACCTTTGGAAACTAGGATGTGAAATCCTTAGTAAGAACCCTAAGGATAAGTCTAAGCATAGAACACAATCATAGTGTTTTATAAAGGGCCATGAATAACCTAGGATAAGATCTTAAGTGTGAAATTTTATTCTTGATTATGTGGTTTTCCTATTATAATTAGTGTTGCTCAAACTATTCTTCTTGGTTTTAGTCAATGGCTATAACCCGAAGGAACCGTGTTAATGAGGAATGCGACGGGCAATGCAATGATTGTCCCCCTGAGAAACCAAACGTTATGTGTGCTGGAATGAAAAATCTTGTAGCCATGCTCACACAACTTTCTCAAGCTATGAATCATGCAGGACTTCCAAACGAGCAAAGGAAGGAGGAAAATTATGTTGAATCCTTCATGAGACAGCGTCCACCTTCATTCAGCGAGTGTACTGATCCATTAGTTGCTGAACAATGGATTAGTACTACTGAAAAGATATTTTAAGTTCTTCAATGTTCTGAGCGTGATAAAGTCATATTAGCAGTGTATCATTTGGAAGGTGATGCTGATCAATGGTGGAATATTAATAAGAATATGAGGCAAAGGGATGAAATTGATTCCATCGAATGGGACGAGTTCAAGAACTTATTTTCCAATAAGTACTTCCCTCGTATTCTCCGAACAAAGATGGAGAAAGAGTTTATTGAACTGAAGCAAAAGGATGATGAATCTGTTGGTATCTATGAAACAAATTTTACAAGACTCGCAAGGTACACTTCTGGTATTAGTATCCAACATGAGAGTAAGAACGGTCAATTCTTTAGTGGCTTAATACCAAGTCTTCTAAGGGCCTTAGCCATAAGGGACTTCAATAGCTACACGGAAAACATTCGATGTGCTCTCAAAGTTGAGATGGAGATTGGAGTAACCCATCAGTCATATGTGTTTGACAAGAAGAGGAAAATGGAATTCAAAGGAAAATCTAAAGACCACACTAAAAAGAAGATGAGCTTTCTCTTATGCTCAAAGTGTGGAAATAAACATGGAGGGAGTTGTCTTAAAGGGAGAAGTAATTGTTTCAAATGTGGAAAGGAAGGACATCGGGCATTTGAATACCGTATTGATGGGAAGAAGATGTCTAATGATGCAAACAAAGGAAGGGATGCACAGAATAAACCTACTACACCTCAATGTTTAATGTGCAAAGAGATGGGGCATTATTCCAATCAATGCCCAAATCCAAGGGTTGATGATGATGGTCGACGTCAACAAACTCTTAAGGCTAAAGACAAAGGAAAGTCACATGCAATTTCTATCAACGATGTGGAGTATGATAACGATGTGGTGAAAGGTATGCTTACCATACACTATAAAGTAGCAAATGTTTTATTTGATTCTAGATCCACCCTCTCCTTTATTTCTGAATAATTTTCTAAGGGTATCACCGTATTACCTCAACAATTAGATGTTGAGTTAGCTGTGACAACACCTAATGGAACAATAGTCGCATCAAAAGTTTATAATTCTTCTCCGATTGAAGTTTTTGGAAATATCCTTCCTGCAAATCTTGTGATCCTTCCTATAGTGGAATTTGATATGATTCTTGGCATGGATTGGCTTTCTCTACATGGAGCTCATATCAATTTCCAAAGAAGGGAAGTCACATTTCATATTCCAGATCAATCTATGATCGTCTATCAATGCAAGGATGAACATAACCTTCCAGTGGAAATTCCTTCCATCTTATGGGTCCTGATTCCACTAAATGAAGGTTATTTATCTCAAATGGTTGTTGAGAAACTCACAATTAAGAATATTCCCTTTTTACGGGAGTTTGATGATGTCTTTCCGAATGAATTACCGGGTGTTCCACCGAATCCTGAAGTTGATTTTTCAATAGAACTCATACCGGGTGCAATGCCTATTTCAAAGACACCTTATAGAATGGACCCAATTGAGTTGCTGGAATTGAAGAAGCAACTCCAAGAGAATCTTGATAAGGGTTTCATACGCCCTAGTGCGTCACCTTGGGGAGCATCTGTTCTATTTATTAAGAAGAAAGATGGATCAATGAGACTCTGCATTGATTATCGAGAACTTAACAAGATCACTATCAAGAAAAAGTATCCTCTCCAGCGCATTGATGACCTATTTGACCAACTACGAGGATCTCAATAATTTTCCAAGATTGATCTTCATTTAGGGTATCATCAATTAAGGGTCAAAAGGGGGGATATACCAATGACGGCTTTCCGTACGAGGTATGGACACTATGAATTTTAGTGATGCCATTTGGTCATACTAATGCCCCTACTATCTTCATGGATCTCTTGAATAGAGTCTCTAGAGACTATCATGATCAGTTTGTGGTCGTCTTTATAGATGATATTCTTGAACATTCAAAGAGCAAGTAAGAACATGAATATCACTTGAGAATTATATTGAAGACCCTGATAAAGGAGAAGCTTTATGCCAAATTTACCAAGTGTGAATTTTGGCTTCAAAAAGTTGCATTTTTGGGTCACATAATCTCAAAAGAGGGGATATCTATGGATCCAACAAAAACAGAGGTTATCGAAAGATGGTCGAGACCAACAACAGTGACTGAGATCCGAAGTTTTCTTGGTTTGGATGGATATTATCGACTTTTTGTGAAAGATTTTTCACGATTATCTAATCCACTCAGCAAGTTGACTCGGAAGAGTTAAGTTTGTTTGGACGGAGGAATGTGAAGAGAATTTCAAAGAGTTGAAAAGAAGGTTATCCAGTGCACCTGTGCTCACACTGCCTTGTAGTGGAGAATGGTTTGTGATCTACAGTGATGCATCTAAGAAGTGATTGGGGGTGTTCTTATGTAAAATGATATGGTGATAGCTTATGCCTCACGACAGTTTAAAATACATGAGAAAAATTACCCAACTCATGATTTGGAGTTAGCTGCGGTAATATTTGCATTAATGATTTGGAGGCATTACCATTATGGAGAAAGGTGTGACATTTATACTGATCATAAAATTTTAAAGTATATTTTCACACAAAAGTAGCTGAATATGTGCCAAAGAAGATGGTTGGAGCTGATTAAGGATTACGACTACTCAATCCATTACCACCCTGGGAAAGAAAACAGGGTGGTAGATGCATTAAGTCGACAAGACCATGCTAGTTTATCCATGATGAGGATCACAAAAGATCCAATATTTATGGATTTACAAATGATGGATCTTGGAATTATAATGAAAGGGGAAAATCTTATCTTTCTCAAATGAATGTTCAACCATCGATACATGTGATGATTAAAGAGGCACAGAAAGAAGATGTCAAGTTACAAAAGTAGGTGTGAAATGTTCCTAAATTCAACCTTGATTGTGATGGGATAATAAAGTTCAGGAATCGGGTTTGTGTTCCTGCCATCCCCGAATTAAAGAAGGAGCTGCTGGATGAGGCTCATAGTTATTCATTCTCTATTCATCCTGGAAGCACGATGATGTATAGGGACCTGAAAGAATACTTCAGGTGGGATGGCATGAAAAGAGATGTTGCTGAATATGTCTCTCGATGCTTATTTTGTCAACAAGTTAAAGCTGAGAGACAGAAGTCTAAGGGGATGTTACAACCATTACCCATACCCGAATGTAAATTGGAAAACATCACTATGGACTTTGTCATAGGACTTCCTAAAACATCCAAAGGAAATAATGCTATCTGGGTCATAGTTGATCGTCTTACAAAGTCTGCACACTTCATTGTTATTAGAGAGGATTTCTATATGGATCAGCTTGCCAGGATATATGTAAAGGAAGTGGTAAGATTGCATGGAGTACCACTTTCTATTATATCTGATCGGGATCCGAGGTTTACCTCAATGTTCTGGTGAAGTCTTCATCATACTCTGGATACAGAGTTATTTTTCAGAACTGCTTATCATCCTCAGATAGACGGTCAATCTGAGAGAACAATTCAAACTCTAGAAGATAAGTTGAGAGCTTGATCTTTGGATTTCAAAGGTGGTTGGGATCAACACCTACCTTTGGTGAAATTTTCTTATAATAATAACTTTCACTCCAGTATTCAGATGGCTCCTTATGAAGCTCTCTATGGAAAGAATTGCAGGACTCCAACTTGTTGGGATGAAGTTGGAGAAAGAAAGCTATTAGGACCTGATGTCGTTGATGAAAAGGAAGAAAAGGTCATATCTATTCAACAACACATAAGAGCAGCTCAGAGTCGACAGAAAAGTTATGCCGACAATCGAAGAAAAGACCAAGAGTTTGAAGTGGGTGATAAAGTGTTCTTACAAATATCTCCCTGGAAGAGGGTCATGAGATTTGGAAAGAAGGGGAAGTTGAGCCCTAGATATATCGATCCTTTCGAAATACTAGATCGTGTTGGGATGGTAGCTTACCGATTGGCGCTTCCACCGAATCTCTCTTAAGTTCACGATGTGTTCCATGTATCTCTCTTGAGGAAGTACATACCTGATCCTTCACATGTACTCATCTGAGAAGTTGTACCGCTGGAGCAAGATCTTTCATATGAAGAACAACCGATAGAGATTCTAGATCGTAGTGAAAAAGTCTTACGAAACAAGACCACTCGATTGGTGAAAGTTTTATGGAGGAACCCCTAATTTGAAGAAGCTACATGGGAGCTAGAGGATGTGATGGGGGAGTGGTATCCTCATCATTTTGTTACAAAGTGACGAATTTTGAGGGTGAAATTTATTTTAAGGGGGGTAGAATGTAACACCCGAGACTTTTATGTTATATAAATCATCAAAGGAATCTTTTTCTACACACAACACTTGCTTGTCTTGATTTACACGAAATCGCGAGCTTTCTCGATAGCTTGCGTCATACGCAATACCGAGTTTTACTAAACAACGATATACTATTAAAATATTATTAAAACTAGCCGTTATGAATAGTAATAACCACTTTTTGAACTTTAATAAATTTTATTTTTCAAAATGGACTTCATTTTTGGATTTTTAATATCCAAATTATCCTGGGGTGAAATTTTGGTATTTTTCTAAAACTTTCAATTTTTGATGAATAGTGAAACCGCTAAGTGGTAGTCAAAAAAACTGAATTTTTCATAAAACTTAATTTTACCACCTCTGTGAGTAGAATTTAGAAAATCCGAGTGACACTGTTAATGTGAAGGACTAAAATGTGGTTCAATGAGATGAAAATAATTTTTGGTGAAAAGGAACTTTTTACTTTTTTACCACAGTTAAAAGTAAATAGGGTAATTAAGGGTAAAAATGATATTATTATTACCCTAAAACATGTCCTAATTCTATTGGACAAGTGTAATTCGACCAAAAACAAACTTAGGAATAAAATATGACCATTTAGGCCCACTTGGATTAGATTACGACATTTATTATTAATTTATTTAATAAATGGTTAAAATAGATAAAATCAATGTTTAATAACTAAATCATTTTTAATATGGGGTTATACATAAGATAAATTAGACTATAAATATTCATTAGAAATATAAAAAGCTTTCCTACATAATGGTATTTTATTTGTAATTTTTAGACATTAAATAATTTAATTTAGTTATGAAACAACGATGATGCAATAATTATCTTATTAATGAAATATTGACATAATTGATGTTATAAATACCCAAATAAATATAATTTGAGAGTTTTAATGAATTAAACTAATTTTAGAGATTAATATGACACGTTATTATTGATTTAATTATCTTTTTTCGAACTAATAATTCTGTTATTATTTTCACAAAAATTATTTACTAAATAGTGTCAAAATTGACATAAAATAGTTTGTGAAACAAATATTATATTAGTAATTGTTATTTTATTCCTAAAAATCAAAGGTTCGGCCAAATGACTTATATAAGGTTATATATATTAATAATAAACAATTTGGGGTTTTTTTGGCTTCTTATAGTAAGTTTATTAACCTTATAGTATAAGAACACAAGAAGACACGGTAAAAGTAAAACTATTAAACTTAATGTTAAATCTAAATGATAATGTTAAAATAGGAACCTAAACTTTTCTAAATTATATTGGATGATAGGATTTCGACCCATACCCACCTTATATTCGAAATAAATCAATTTGGATCTATTTAAAACCGATCATGACTTTAAATAAAATAATATATTTAGTTATTCCAAATGTGCCCCTCTCCTCCCTTATAAAAGGGCACCTCCTCCCTATCTTCCTCACACCACTTTGAGCCTTCATGCTCGGCCAAACCCTAATAATTTCTCCTCTCCACTTCCCTAGAGACATCCTAGAGGTCCTGGTATTCTTCAAAGACCATTTTTAGTGCCTTAAAAGAAGGTCTCAAAGAAGCACTTCAAAGAAGAGGTAATGTCCGTTACCGATTCTTTCATCTTTATTTATTCTTCCACTTCTTCTTATTTAGTTGTTTCAGTATGAAGTAATAACATCAGTATCGCTCATATACTTATATGTTATTATAAGTATGAAACAAACCTATTTCACCATCTATCCATCCTACGGAAAAAGAAATCATCGTGCGTGCGTACGTACGGAATACCGTCTCCACGCCGTGGTGTAATCTATTTTCCACAACCACCTTACTTGGATGGGTATAATGGTGTAAAAAATGACTATATATGACTATTTTAAAGTGATACAGATTCTGAAATAGTATAAATACACTCCAATACAATTCCACGATCATAGGAATGATATCATCACTCGTGCGTACGTACGGAATACCGTCTCCATGATGTGATGCGACTTGTTCTACGTGATCTTCATTTAATAAAGATTATATAAATTAATTAAATAATTTATTATGATATATACTACACTAATAAAATTCTGTAAATGAGTTATCTATAACCTAAAGAGAAGAATAAGAATTTATTCGACAAAACACGCATAAGAACAAAAAGTTATAAACACCCGAATAACAAGTAGAAATGAAATATTAATACAAAGAAGCTAAGAATATGACCCAATATGATATCATAAAAATAAGTATGATTCTAGAATAAGTCAATAACATTATTTAAATCATTATACAGGAGGTTCGGACACGTACAAAGCATATCGAACCTAAGGTAAGGGAAATATCACAATCTCATTTTTATCCGAGATTGTTTATACTTTGGCATTTACTGAGGTGTATTTTATCATCAACATCCATGTTTCCTCAATATGTAATATTATTTCCATTCACCTACAATTGATTAAATCCTATTTTACCCTTCGGTGACTTTTTAGTAAAATAAATGAAAGGAATCTTTTGTCGTTTTTCGTACGAGGTACTTTTTTGACTTTTCCGACAAAAGTATGATGAATGTTTTTTTAACTTATACGGCATGAATGGATTTTTAAAACAGTATTTCCATGAAGCTTCCTTTATAAGTTTTCAAGTTTATTTTTAATCAAATTCTTTTAGTTTAGAATTGTACGACATGTTAAGAAAGGAAAAGTGTTTTTGAAGCAGAAAGGATATTTTCCTCAAGAATGGAGTTCAAGTGTTTTATCTAAATTATTTTCCATCTAATATAATAAAGGGTCCTATTTCTATCCCTATAATTACATTGATTTGATTATGTTGTGATGGAATTATTTTTATGAATTCCTTTATAGTATATGAATTGTTTTATGATGTCATGTTGTTTAGGAATCCCATTTTTATTACATGGGTTATGTAATGATGTATGATTTATGATTTTGTGGCACACATAATAATGGTATCATTATGAGATGGGTGGGACCTATATCTCCCTCCAATCATTATGTAGAGATTTTATATCTCATGAGATAGACATGGCCGAAACGGTAGGTTATACCGGTTCAGTGAAACAGGACTGAAACGAGGAGTGAACTCAGTTCAGAAATGGACTTTGTTAACTAATATAGTCTTGGCAGTGAGTCTTGACTAATAAGAAATGATTCTCTATGATTATGTGTTTATGCCACGAAGTTTCATGTTTTATGTTATGATTATTGGGATTAAATTTCACTACTAAGGCTTATCCCATGTTATGAAATTATAATCTCTTTTGCAGGTTAAGATTTCCCAAAGTTATATGCTTATGTATATGATGTGATTGATATTTCTTTTTTTTACCCTTACTGAGAATTTGAGCTCACCCTTTTGTATGTTTTGTTTCCCCAGGTCAGGAAGAAGGTTATTAAGTAGAATATGCCAAAAATGGACTCTAGATATGATGAAATAAATGGGAGGCAAAGTAGATGCTTTATGAACCAGTTGTTTATGTTTCCCAGTTTCTAAAGACACTATACCTATACGGTCCTTTCTTGGTTTGGTTATATGTTTTAATAAGTGTGCTCCAATTCTGAAGTAATAACAATGTATGTAAAGTATGGGTCGTTATAAACGTCCCCATATCTAGAAGTATAAACTATCTCTAAGTCATAGTTATTAAGTAGTTCAAGTCATCACTGTTGTTCCAGGTTAACGTCCTTCCGAGAGAAGATACACCTGGGATTATTGAGATGGAGAGAACCTTAAACCATTCGGTCAACAAACAGTGGGTGAGACTAGCCAATTGTAAGAACTCATATCCACCCTTCTTTGTCTACGTTCCACCAAAGAGCTGCTGAGATTTCTCCTCTGCCGAAAAGAGAAATCTCATCTCATCCCATGGATAGACCACATTCTTTGCCTAATACAGTCAATCTTTACATTAATGATACATTCATTCCATTGATGATGTCGTAAGGCCTCGATGCTACTACCAAGAGATCCAATCGTTACTCTCTCCTCCAAGGGTCGAGTCACACTGTCGGCATCAGTGTGTGGTCACTGGGTCTCCTCCAGCCGATATGTTAAAAGTGAGGGTCAAGTTAACGGTTTTAAACTGAAACCTCTTAGTAACAACCATATAGAGAGGAAAATTATGTAAACATCACAAAAAAGGTGTCTTCTATTACTGCAGCTCGATGTAAAAAGACACAAAGAAAAGTGAGGGTCAAGTTAACAACCATGTTGTGTTACACATGCGGTGGGTCCCACTGCTGGAGACTGATCAGCAAGGGAACTATCCCCTAAAAGGGCTCGCTCTAACACCTCCACCTGGGTCAGGATGATGAGAGGGATCATCGAAGATCTGATCTCGTGCCTCAGTCCCTGCTCGAAGGTCCGGGCCCTGAAAAAGGGGACTCGTACAATGTCTGTTGAGTACTGCGGGAGGTCTGTGAACCTCACTGAGTATTGAGCTACACTCATTTTTCCCTACTATAGATGAATTAGCTCATGTATCCGCACCACTCGAAGGGTGGCTGGTAAAAACTCTGCCCGGAATAGGCTCTCGAAGTCTACCAACAGAAGCGATGTCTCATCATGCATCTGGAGCATCATGCTCCACCATCTGCCTGTTGCTGCCTCAAGGAGGATGGAAGTGAAGATCTCCATGAAGTACAATGGTGTCCCTACTTTCCTGAAGACTCTCAACATAGCCTCCAGCCAATCCTGAGCCGCCTGTGCGTCCATCTCTCCCTAGAACCAGGGTGGCCTCTAGCGCTGGAACTCGTGCAGCGTGCTCAAGCGGCGTGCATCACATACAACTAGGGCTGATGGCATCGGTGGCCCAACGGGTGGTAGTACGGCTGGTGCCTCCACTGGTTCCTCAATTGGATGAGATCCTTGTACTAAGGCCTCATCACTCAGTTGTCTGTCAGTACGTACAACTCTCGGGGCTCTAGCGGGTCGTCCGCAGGGAGGAATCTTGAAAGAACAGATGTGACACGGTCAAAAGACTATACCTGGTGAGCTGACCTAGTTTGTGATGATTTAAAAGAAACTTTTAAAAACACACCCGTAATCTGTGTTTTCATGCACTGAGTCAGAAATCAGTTGTCAGGGTCCTAGTGTATGGATACGTCGGCCGCCCGCACCAACACTGGACTCCCTGAACTAAAGACCACACTTAGTACCCTTAACACAATTGCATCATTGAATAAAAAATATCACAGTCCTATGTTCTATGGTAGAATCGACCCCTCTGATACAAATTTGTCACGACTTGTCCTCGGGGACCGTGCCGTGACTACCCCAAGCCCGCCTTCCATAGGCCAGGGGCTAGCGATTAGCACCAAAGGCATAAATCCTGGTATATGGGATGGAATTGCCTTTATAAAAAATAAACACATACAACCAGAGTACAAGAGGAAGTAATACATTAAGTACAAAATAAAGTGATGAAATGTAATGGGCCAGAATACAAACCTGACTGAGAAGTACAACTACAACTGAATGAACGTACAACATAAAAGACAAACAACTAGAAGATAGAAGCACATCCTGACCATCCACCTCGGATCCTACCTAAAGGGTAGATACAGAAAGCCTCCTCAACTCTCTTTCCCGCCAACCTTCTCCGAGTACCATATCACCGTGAAGTACACCTCTGGGTACTGACTCGTCGTGAGGTCCACCTCCGTGTGTCGTCCAGTCCTCGTACACTTGATCTCAGTCAGCGTTGTCCGTCGTCTGCATCCAACACAACGAGGTGCGGGTATAGCCCATGTAGGGGTGAGTATAATGATACTTAGTATGGACCCCGATACCCTCAAGGTATCACTAAATCCAATAAGGATAACCAGAAAGTAGGGTCTCAACAGATAACCCATACTTAGGTAAAAGCCCAGACTTATACCTAAGTTACCAAGTAAGCCATCTCAATCATGAGGCATCACACAGTTATGAAATCAATGGATAACCACTACTTTGGTATATGCCCATACATATACCCTAAGTTATCAAGTAAACCATCTCAATAATGAGGTAATCACAAAGGTCATTGACTCCGCTCAAATCAGGATTTTTATTCACGATGACGAAAACACGGTTGTTGGAGAACTCCTCCTCTGTCGAGTGTAGTAGTCCTGTCACAACTCTGAGGTGATACTCACTAACATTATACTACTGAGGTACTCCTCCTATCGAGTACCGAGGGTCTTCCACCTCACAAATAAGTGCTCCCCGCAATGGGTCTGCCACCTCACACAGTAGTGCTCCCCCTCATAGCCTATAGAGGTACTCCTTCGATCAAGTACCTCGGGTCTACCACCTCACAAAGTAGTGCTCCTCTTCCATGGGTCTGCCACCTCAAAATTTAGTGCTCCCCACTGGGCTATACTAGTCACTCCGAATCGAACCAGACAAGCATTCATCAGATCTCTGCCACCTACAAGGTCACTGAACTCCGTATGCTCGTCTCTGGGAGGATCCGCTCCATGATACACTAGTAAACACTCCAAGTGTCTCAATGTATCATGAAGAAATATATCAAAGAACAGCCTCGTCATAGGGGTCTTAACGCAATTGATGGCGCGTCAATCGGACGCTCGGTCTGTGAGTTATTAGCCTTTCAGTCCTAGGGGGCCGGTTGGTTTCGTGTATGGACCAACCCGGCCATATCTCAACAGTACCCCAAAATATTATAGGGTATACACGAAAGGACCTTTTCTCAACTAGATTAAAAATGCCGTAGACGGTTCGTCAAACAGACGTCCGGTCTGAAAGTTATCGGCTTTTCCGTTCAAGGGGCCCGGTTGGATTTCGGGTACAATCCAACCTGGACAACTTCATCCAAATCTCAGGTGAAGTATGCCAAAAGTTCTTTCTCATCAAAAGGAATCCAACAATGTTGATGGAACGTCAATCGGATGCCTGGAGCTCATGTTATAAGTGTTTTCGCTCCGAGGACCCGGTTGGTTTCGTGTTCAAACCAACCTTGTTGTAACCAATGTTCACCAAAACATTGAGTGTAATATACCAAAACGACTGGCTCGACCCATGGATCCCTACGCTACTGACAGTGCATCGATCAGAGGTCCTTATCCCAAGATATTGGCGTTTGAATGAACTTGGTCTAAAAATAAGGGGTTCGGGCCCGTTCTGACCTGACACAATACCCCCTAGTTCGGCCCAAACCGGGTCGACCCGACCCGGGTCTGCATCCGGCCCAGTTTGGCGTGGACCGGCCTGACTAGTGTGGCGTGGCCCGGCCTGACTAGTGTGGCATGGCCCGGCCCGACGCTGGCTACCCGGCCCGCTACGGGCGCAGCCGGCCCAGCCCGTGCGGCCTGCGGCCCGGCTCGGATGCCGGCCAAGGCTCAGTGCGGAATGTGCGGGGTGCAAAGGAGGGCGCCGCCCCCTGTTTGCGAAATGGCGGACCCCATGGGGTCCTCCCTAATTTATTATCGATGGGTTACGACCCCCCCCCCCCCAGTTCTTCAAACACCTGACCATAGGCCCGCCGACTGTGTAACATCGGGACCCCCTCGAGTCCCGCATCCAGGTGGCGCTGGCGGCCGGCTCAGACGACCGCCCTTTTGAAGACCGTCGAGGCCCTAGGGCGCGACTCCTGTCTGACCGGTGGGGCGCAACGCCACCGCAGCCCACTCCTGGTTGTGGCCTCCTTCGGCCTCACCAGCGTGGCGCGACGACGCCACACTACCCTGCCGCCTCCCACTCCGGTCATGGTCCTCTTCATTTCCCGCATAGTGAAACAGTACTGCACCGTCTTCGCCACAATCATCATTGAAATTAACAAAGTGGAGGAGAGTAGAATTGGCCATGTTCGTGAGATCTGATCTCCTCCCGTTACGACGATAACATTCGGCCAATATTAAAGACGATAGAAGATGATAAACTTGAACAAAGAAATAACCCCTACCTTGAAAAGAAGTCACACGTCGTCAATCTGTGGAAAGAGGCAAGAATCACGGTGGTCAGGCGTCGCAGAAGAATGGTGCTCCTCATGGCATCAACTCACATTCTTGTCTGGGATGAAGGAGATTCCCTTCACCGAGAGGAAGATTGTGTTCTTCGTGGAAAGAAAGATTTTCATTCAAATCCTCCAAAGCTTCTCCACAAGATTATTTTCCCCAACAATAAAATGAAAGGATTCCACTTAATTTAATAATTCCAAGTAATTCAAAACTAAGGGGAGCCAATTCGTTAATTAAAATCAAGTTGGAAAACTTATGGGAGAGAGAGAAGGAGGTAAGGGGTTCACATAATGAAATGGAAGTCACTAATTAATTTAAGGGGTGATAAAGGGGAATTCAAAGGGGTTATGGGGAGGTGAGGAGTTGGGGTATTGTGTGGGACCCACCACACTAAACCCTCCTTTGGGAGGTTAGGTGGGTGTGGGCCCCACCTCTAACTCTCCATTTGTAGTATAAAACTACCTTCCTTCAATAAAATTTATATACAAAAAATTTTATATAAATTATTCAAAATCCCCATTTATTAAACCACAACCCGCTCAGAACGTAACCACGAGAAAGGTCCCCCTAAGCAATTATCGGCACTACGAGTTCATCGGTGCACTAATATTTCAATTCCGAGCACCGGTTCAAAATATAGAAAAATATTTCTCATACGCTTCCGAAACGTACCCGAGCTGAACTTCAGAAATTGATTCCGGGCACACCGGGCCTCGGAATCAGGTGCAGTCAAAAATTGTGCACTCGTAAATGTCTAATGAAATTAAGAAAAACATTTCCCTGAAATTTCAAGGTCTTTACACTCTTGATCAATTTTTTTTCTTTGAGGAGATTCAGCTGGGTGATGATGTTTCAGATCAATAATTAATGTATTTTATTTTCACAAAAACTAAATTATAGCCTCTTCACTATTATATAATTCTATAAACCATGGAATTATAAGAATGTTACATATGGGTTTTAAAGGACTCGGTTCATCTTTATTGTATCATACTAAACAACACATAAATATTTTTTAAGAGAATCATTTTCCTTTCAAAATAATATATTTTCATTCATAAAATAATTTATTCTGTTAGAGGATATACCCATTGAAAATTACTTTAATTAACCATCATAAAATTAATAAAAAATCACATTATCTTCTTGTAATATAAAATTTATGATACTAAGTAGATCTTTATGGTTGGAATCAATACATCCATTTCTAGGTTTCAAATTATATATTGTTAGTACAACTGGAAATCTCATATATTTATTATAATTGGAATACAATGGAATTTTTTATTGTTATTCAACATCTCAAACATCTTTAGATAATCATACTGTTCATCATCAACAATCCGTTTTTATTTCATCAATTTCAACCACTACAGGAAATAGGGGATATTTTTGCTAGTTATTTGCGACAGGATCCCATTGCAAATACCCTTTAGCGATGAGGCGCCATTGCAAATGACCCATTATAGAAAACGACATCGCAAATATGGTTTTTTTGTGATATTCTGTCACAAAAGTAAATATTTTCACTGGGATACGGGTCCATCGCAAATAGGTTCATCGTGATTTTTAAATACCTTATTATGACGGCCCGTCACAAATACTTTTGGTGATGGTCCCATCATAAATAGTATTTGTTTCGAACGGAATTCGGGGATGACCTCCTGGATAAGAGATTCAGACGTTCCGATCGGTTTCAAATGGTTTTTTTCGTAGAACTAGAAACATCCAATGATTCCACATCCATTTGGACCTACTTTCCAAAGGTAGGCGCTCATTAGCTTGTGGGCTAATGAGGCTTAGGAATTTTCATTGGTCGAGAGGATGGGAGGTCGGACTCATCACACCTTTTTGAGGGGAATTATTGTCTACTCCGGGACTCTCTTTAAAAATTTAAGTTATGTTCGTGAATCCTTATTACATTACCAAGTATAAAATGAGATTTCCTTCAGTTTTAACAATCAATGATTAAATATGTAAGAAATTTAGAGAATATTTTATATGTATTCGAGGTTCTTCATCAATAGAGAATCATCTGTATCTATTTAGATATTCTGATTCAATGGTATCCTTCAAAAACATTTATAAAAGTCTCTTGGTCATTATAATGACCAGGCTGGTTTTAAAGACACTCAGTGGGGCACTTGAAATTTATCGTCATTCAAAAGGACATGGATTATTCCAAAGTTGGGATCGAACCCATAAATGGGTTACCTACGTATCCTTTGTTTTGGAAAAGGAATCAGAACCCACGTAGTTCGAGTAATGGAGTATGAAATTTATGATTGATGGCTCAAAGAAGGATTTCATAATTACTTTTACACTCTATGCTCACGTGAGACATGCTCGGTGTGAGAAACAGAAGGTATTGGTAAAAAATTAGACAATTGTGCCATGAAAGATGAAATCATAAGAAATTGTTTGGGGCTTATGTATGTATGACTTTCCAGATAGATGAAGGTTTATGATTCACTTTTAGGGAGAAAATCCATGAACAAGGTCCATAAAGTTATATTTGCTTCATGGAGATTTGAATACTCTAATCTTGGGGCTTACTCCTAAGGAGGATTCCCAAGTTATGAGGGGACTTTTGATTGGGTTTTACTTCTGAAAAGGAAGCCCAAATCAAGGGTAAATTAGTACTGGTTAAGAGAAATTTAAGGGACTTGGGGCTTATTCCTGAAAAGGAAGCCCAAGATTATAACTGGGACTTATTCCTGAAAAGGAAGCCCAATTTAGGGGACTTGGGGATTACTCCTAAAAAGGAAGCCCATGATTATGACTGGGTCTTATTCTTGAAAAGGAGACCCAGGTTAGGGATTAAGGTTTGGGGCTTACTCCTAAGAAGGATGCCCATATTTGAGATTGGGGCTTACTCCTGAAAAGGAAGCCCATATTAAGAGGACTTGGGGCACACTCCTAAGAAGGATGCCCAGATTAAAGGACTTGGGGCTTACTCCTATGAAGGATGCCCAGATTAAAGGATTATGATTGGGACATACTCCTGAGGAGGATGCCCAAGTTAAGGAATTAAGGTTTGGGGCTTACTCCTGAGGAGGATGCCCAGATTTGGGAATTTTAAGAATTTGGGGCTTACTCGTGAGGAAGATTCCCAGATTAAAGGACTTACAACTGGGGATTATTCCTAAAAAGGAGACCCAGGTTAAGGATTCTCTCATCTTAAATGATGAGGTTGAATGAATGAACTCTCAATCTTTGGTGACATAAATATGTATAAATCACTCTGTTTTGAGAGATATTCCACAGAATTCCATTCAAATAAGGAAGTAAAATCAAGAAATCATGCCATAAATGGCTTTGAAGAGTATCTTGAAGACTAAATCTTGAATAGGAAAGGTGAAATGGATTAAGAGGGGTAAAATGGGCATGATGGGCACCCAAAAAGGTAGGGGCGCGCAAGTCTTGGGAGGCGCGCAAGTTTTGCGTGGGAGCGCAAGTATTGGTCGCGCATGTATACCTGCGTGGCATGTGGGGTACTTGCGCGATTTTCAACCTACATAAAAGTACTTGAGCGACTCTTTATTAAACCCTTTAGAATCTTCTTGAGTTTCGTCCATAAAAGGGACGTTCAAATTCTATTGAAGGAATAAGTCGGCGCGCAAGTGTGACCAGTTCCCTTAAGAGCTGGCCATTCAAGCGCGCAAGTGTTGATGAGTTTCAACACTTAGGCCTTCCTCCCTCTCTTTAGATCTTCCGTTCTAGGTAAGAAATTACCTTAGAAGTGTTCCGGAAGCTTTGAGAAAAGACTTGGGCGTCGGGAGCTTCAATCCGGGTTTCTGGAAAAATATCCTCTCAAATGGGGGGCCCACAGGGTCTATTTATAGCCAGGAGAAGACCCCGGGCGGTTACCGGGCGGTTATCACATAGGTCGTGCAAGTCACTTGCGCGACAGTGATATAACTTGCACGGTTGAGTTGCTTTTGATCCTTTGTTCATGCTTTTGTTGATTTTTGATGTTTTTCTTCAAAGGATGAATCACTTTGAGCTCATATATTCCCCTTTTCCAATCTTTAGATTCTGTGACGAAAGGAGCGTCAACAAAAGTCCCCCCTCAGAGTTGGATCCGGAGAGAAATGAGGATTTGACTCTGAGGAAATCGAATTCATCCAAAGGAAAAGGGGGCGCGCAAGTCTTCAGGGCATAGAGGGCAGCACGCAAGTTCTCTCCGCGCTGGCCTTAAACAGACTGGGTACGGCGCGCAGATAGGCCTCCTGGCCTATAAATACATGGCCTCACCTCCGTACAAGTATCCAAATTTCTAGACTTCATACCTTCGAGCTCTCGCCGCACAGGTCACCTTAGCCGCGCATGTTGCTCTGTTTTCTAGTGTTTTCCTTGATGTCACGCTACTGTAAAGGCATTTGTACTTGCGCGGTTTATACTTGCACGTCAAAAAATAGCGCAGCACATGAATACTTGCGCACCGTTTTTTAGACTTGCGCGTCTTAATGCCTTAGCCATTTTTTCTTAATCTTTCACAAATTTTATGAAAAAAATAAACCCATTTAAGAGTTTAATTTATTCAACTTTTGGGCAGATTCAATGGCTCCTAAGGAAGTTAAAACGTCTGATGAACTGGCTAGAAAGTGGATTGATGACATGATGAACATCATTGGCCATGATTACTATGATATCTGCGACAGCATTCTCCCAGATTTGGCTATGTACTTGAAGAAATATCATCCTAATTTTCCATAGAGCATCTATCTGCCTCTGTGTGGTCATGGTCATCTGCAAGGAGAAAATGTTCCAAATGAAAACAATTATACACCTGAGATGAGGCTGCCCTGCTACTCCTCTATTTTGGTTATGTTGTGCATTAAGAGCAACAACAATGGTATGAACTTTCAAGTTCTCCTTCCATGCCATTTCTTTGCAGATATGAAAATGGCCAACCCATGGGCTGAAATGTTTTCAACTGCCAATTGGTGGAGAGAAGACAGACATGGTATTAGAGCAATATCTGAAAAGAGTACTCTCTCCAAATGGCACTTTACTTCCAATGCTCCATTCTCAAATCCATGTATCCATCTTCCAAGTCTCTTGGACAGAAACAGAGTCACTTTTTGATCAGCAGAAAATTTTATCAAACCGCACCCAAGAGCATCCTTTTACAATTGTTCCAAGAAGAGCTAGTATCACTTCATCTCTTATTGTATCCAGTTGAATGAATGAATTCCAGGTGGTTGCTGATGAAGCTCTGGATGTCGTAAATCAAATGAAGTGTTATGTTGAAAGCCTCTTGTAATTCTTGAAAAAGAGAAGAGACTCCAGTCTGTGGATGTCCTTCTAACTATTGTGTATCAATGAAAAACACATTCATCTTCAATCATTTGTACCTGCATTCTTTCACTACCTACTTCAATTTTACTTAAGCCAATGGTCCTAGTAAGCATAGTTTGATTTTTACTAGGATTATTACAAATAAACCTACAAACTTTGAACCTTTTAATTGCTCAATATTACCTAAATCATACAAAAAATGTATATTTAGTGAGCTGTAACTTGACTTTTATTTAGAGTTCCTTTGTCTTTTATGGGCAGTTTAAAGTCATGCATGCCGGACATAAAGGGGCTAATGTTTAAGGTCAAAATATCTTTGACCAAAATGGATTAGAATTGACACAATTCCTTGAAAGTTCATCTAAAAACATACTACCATACTCAAGTATGAGGGAAGAAAAAAATGTAAACTATGGCTTAAGAATATTCGAATCTAAGGAATGATATGAAAAAGAGCTAAAAGGCATTAGAAGAAGTAGTTTCCAAGAATGAAGTTACTATTATTTAACAAAACCTGTTAGGGGGTTGAAATATTCAGGCCACCTAAGGGCATTTGCTGCATGGTTAAATAAATAGCATCTTTCAGCTGACAAGTATGTTATGTGGACTGTTTATGCAAGGCCACCTATGGGCACTTGCTGCATAGTCAGGCGAAAGAACTCTTAGAAATTTACTTTCCTAGTGCTAAAAGCCTGTGAAAGTTTATGGAGATTCAAATTTTCTAAAGTATAGAGTTTGTTGTATGGAAAGAGGGACTTGAATATGGAGAAGATGAATATCACTCCTACGAAGGTCTGACCCAATCGTAGGGAAGAAGAATAAACTATAGAATTGAATACTTTCAGATCATGAAAAAGGATATGGGAAAAATATGTTAAGGATGGATATTTTTTGCAGATCCCTACATACCGTCATTTAAGACAAATAAGGACAAAAGAGGCATTTTCCCAAGAATGAAGTTACTATCATTTAACAAACCCATTAGGGGCTTGAATTATGCAGGGCCACCTAAGGGCATTGGCTGCATAGTTAAATAAAATAGTATCTTTCGGCTGACAAGTCTGTTATGTGGACTGTTTGTGCAAGGCCACCTATGGGCACATGCTGTATAGTCAGGCAAAAGAATTCTCAGAAGTTTGAAATTTTTGTGACTAGAAGTCATGAAAAGGGTTATGAAGATCTGAACATATTTAAGTTTAGGATTATAACACATAAATATGGGTATTTTCTAATGTATATAGAGATACATAGGTCAATGATAACCATAATCATGTTGTGGCTGGGTCCTGAATTGAAATTTTGGACTTCACTACGTATCTCATAAGAATGAGAATCAAGCCATACATAGATCTTGAAATGCAGTTTAACGTCGTGCAGGAAGAAAGTATAAGAGATCTTAGTTTAGGGTCATAGAATTCGGACCATAATAATGAATACACAGTGTGTGTTTTCATGAGGACTTTTCAGCCAAGGGACTGAAAGTGAAATTTGGGGATAGGCCCAAAAGACTTGGTACTGGATTCGAGGGACACTCGAATGTTCCTACGTATCCCATAAGGATGGGAATCAATTCCACGTAGTTCTAGAACCACCCTTTGTACAAATTTGGTTCGTACATGTGAAGGGTGAAAGGGGACTTTAGTGGAATGATGGTTTAACCGAAGATAAAAAGTTTAGGCATTACCATGTATGCACATAGTCTTTTAAAATTAAACATGTTTGAAAAAATCAATGTCAATAATAGTTCTCTCTCAAATAAGGATATCAAATAATATTGTAGTTTATTGTCGTACCAGACAAAAATGTTGTATAGTTTAACGTCATATAACAAGGAGGAAATTGAAGAAATGTAAAGATATTGATTCCAGGGGTGGTTTCACGAATCAAAATCATATGAGATGGTGGTGAACCGATGTGAAGAGATTGTTTTTTGGGATTGAACCCTGGGAGGTTGCCTACATACCCATCCTGGAGGGAAAGGATCAAAGTCTGTGTAGTTCAATTAAAGAATGAATTAATGATCAAGTTGTTCTTGGGGACAACGATCTAATAAAAAAATTTTGGGACTTACACATGGTTAGCGGCCCAAAGAGAGTGTTATGGTTGATGTTTTCTCTAAGCTCACGTGATTCATAGTCGGTGTGAGAAACAAGAGGTAACAACAACCTTAATGATGCATAGTTTAATGTCATGTAGGACATAAAAAAGGGACTATGCAATTTAAAGTCTTGCAGTTAGGACTATTGGTGCTGTACAGTTTAGTGTCATGTAGCAGGGACAAAATAACAGTTTAATGTCATGTAGGACATATCAAGGACAATCTGTACAGTTTAGCGTCATGTAGTTTAGGACGATGGGGACAATACAGTTTAACGTCATATTGGACATAAGGGGGACTGTGCAGTTTAATGTCATGTAGTAAGGACAAAATAACACACCATTTATGTTATGTTGGACGAAAGTGCGAATAGTTTAAGGTCATATGCCTGGACCGTGGATGGTGCAGTTTAATGTCATGCTGGACCTTTGAGATTGTATAGTTTAATGTCTTTCCGGACGTAAGGGACTTTTATACAGTTGAGCGGCATGTAGTTAGGACGTCACAGTTTAACGTCTTGCTGGACGTAAGGGATTTGCAAATAGTTTATGGTCATATTCATGGACCAGGGATGATGTAGTTTAAGGTCATGCTGGATGGTTTAGGGAACTTTTTCACAGTTTAATGTCATGTGGGACGAAGTTGCAGTTTAAGGTCATACTGGACCATTGCTGTATAGTTTAATGTCATATAGGACGAAAGTGAAAATAGTTTAAGGTCATATGCATAGACCGTGGATGATGATGCATTTTAAAGTCATACTGGACTATTGCTGTATAGTTTAACATCATATAGCAAGGACGAACTGGTGTTGCACAGTTTAATGTCATGTTGCGGGGACAAGTTCTTTTCTATAGTTTAACGTCATGTTGGACGAAAGTGAAAATAGTTTAATGTCATATGCATAGACCGTGGATGATGATGTTGTTTAAAGTCATACTGGACTATTTCTGTATGAACCACTTGTAAGAATCTTGGTTCTGGGAACCATATTTTGTGTTTATACAAAATATTTCTTCATAAATCTGGCATTGGTTAGAGTCGTGATGAGTTCTCCATCCATTGAGATTAATGAATACGCTCCATTGGAGTAGACCTTATGTATTGAATAAGATCCTTCCCATTTTGGTTCAAGCTTGGGAGGTTTCTTGCCTGGTATCATTGGTGCTCTGAGAACCAATACCAATTCTCCCTGAATGAATGAACGAAGAAGAACTTTTTTGTTAAAAGCTCCTGCTATTCGATTCTAATAGATTTCCAAGTGGTGCAAAGTGCACAATCTTTTCTCATCTAACTGTTCCAATTCATTCAATCGCTTTTAGGAGAACTCATCTGTAGATAACTGATCACAAATGGCTACTCTGAGTGAGGGAAATTGAACTTCAATTGGCAAGACTGCTTCTATTTCATATACCAACGAATATGGAGTTGACCGCGTTGCATTATGAGTGGTAGTCCGATAAGCCCATAAAGCATGAAAAAGTTTATCAGGCCATGATCTCTTATCTTTATCCACCATCTTTTGTAGTATATTTGAAAGAGTCTTGTCAAAGTCTCTTATTTGGCCATTGGCCGCCGCATGATACCGAGACGAATGGTTGGATTTAATGTTGTATTCTTGATACAATTTCTTCATCTCAGAATAATAGAAGTTGGTGCCATTGTCCGTCAATATGGTATGAGGAACACCAAATCTAGTAATGATGTTAGACTTGATGAAGCTGAAAATTTATTTAGAACTGACTTCTTTGAGAGGTACTGCCTCTGCCCATTTGGAAAAGAAATCTGTAGCAGTAAGAATGTACATAAACTGCTTGGACGTAGCTGAAGGGTAAGGTCCCACCACATCTATTCCCCATGTGGAAAATGGCCACGAGTATTTAGCTATATGAAGCAATTATGGAGGTTGATGAATGAAGTTGGCATATACTTGGCATGAATGACACTTCTTTGTGAAATTAACATAATCTTTTATCATTGAAGGCCAAAAGTATCCAAGCCTTTGAATTTGATCAGACAGTCTATGTCCAGACTGGTGGGCACCACAGACTCCTGCATGCACTTCTTTCATAACAGCCATTGTCTCTTCACCATCAATACATCTGAAGATAACTCCATCAAAACCACGTTTGTAGAGAATTTTCTTGAGGTGGTTTGGGCTATCATAAAGAGTAAAATTGACCACATGTCGCCGGATTTGTTCTTTCTCGGCTCTATCAGGTGGAAGTGTTCCATTTTGAAGGTTTTCCCTGATAGGTGAAATCCATCCTGTAGTATGACCATACGGTTCAGGAATGGGACTAATTTCATTAATTTCCTCTATTCTGACTTGAACATAATGTGAAATTGCACGACGGTGGGAAATACTGATGGATGTCTCGTCCTGATTTGGATCTGCTAGAGCTGCGGCTATATTAGCCAGTGCATCAGCTTGAGCATTTTGTGATCTTGGGACATAAGAAAATGTCGGTTCTGAAGGGAATTCAGCCATTAACCCTCTGACGTAATCATAAAAAGGGATTAATTCTTCTTTTCTGATGGAATAATCCCCATTGACTTGTTTGATTACCAGGTCTGAATCACCTTTCACCTTTAAGTGATTCACTTGGGCTTGAAGTGCTAACTCCAAGCCTGTAATGAGAGCTTGGTATTCAGCTTCATTATTGGTACGACCTTCCCACAATAAAAAGGAATAAGGTAACACTGCCTTATCTGGAGAAATGAGCACAATTCCTAAACCAAGTTTTTTGAATTTAGGATTTTCCATTTTCTTCCCTATTGGACTTCTGGAAGCACCATCAAAATACATTTCCCATGTTTGAGGACTCTCTTGAATAGAGAAAAATTCCTCATCAGGGAGTTCAATATCTGAAGATGTGTCTTCCACTGAAGGATGTTCAGCAAGGAAATCAGCCAGAGCTTGGCCCTTAATTGCCTTTTGAGACTCATACAGAATTCGAATTGCTGCAAAATAACTGCCCACCTTGCAAGACATCCTGTAAGCATTGGATAACTAAGGATGAATTTGAGCGGATTATTGCGAGATACCAATTGGACTTCGTGATGTTGAAGGTAGTGTCTCAGTTTCTGAACTGCAAAGATTAATGCCAGGCAGCACTTCTCAATACTTGAATACCAGGTTTCTGCTTCAAGAATAGTTCTACTGAGATAGTAGAGGCTATTTTCATTCCCAGCACCATTATTTTGAGCGAGAAAGGCTCCCAATGATCGCTCTAGAGCTGTCACATAGAGGATAAGCGGTCTACCCTCAACAGGTGGCATGAGTACTGGTGGACTCAAGAGGTATTTCATGATAACATCAAATGATTCTTGACATTCTTCAGTCCACTGGTAAATGAATCCTTTCTTCAATAATTTGGTAAAGGTTAAACTTTTTCCTGCCAAATTGGCGATGAAATGCTGAATATAGGCTAAGTGTCCTTGAAGTCCTCTTAATTATTTCAAATTATGAGGAGGTGACATACCAAGGATTGATTTGGTCTTCTCAGGATCGACTTCAATACCACGATGGCGTACAACAAAGCCGAGGAATTTTCCTGAGGTTACCCCAAAAGCACATTTTAAGGGGTTCATCTTCAAATTAAGTTGTCGAAGCCTGTGGAATATGACTTCCAAATCAGCCAAGTGATTAGAACGTTGTTTGGATTTAACCACCAAATCATCTACATAGCATTCAACAAACTTCCCTAAAAGAGGTTTGAAGATACGATGCATGGCGCGTTGATATGTTGCGCCTGCATTCTTTAAACCAAAGGGCATCACCCGGTAACAAAACACACCTTGAGGGGCTCTGAAGGCTGTAAATTCCTCATCTTCTGGGGCCATTCAGATCTGATTATATCCGGAATATCCATCAATGAAGGAATGTACTTCATAGCCAGTCATCGCATCAATTAAGAGTTCTGTAATCAGAACTGGGAAATCATCTTTAGGACAATACAGATTAAGATCTCTGAAATAGATGCAAACCATAATTTGTCCGTTCTTCTTCTTTACAAGGACAATATTAGCCAACCACTTGGGATATTGAACTTCTCTGACGATGTTGGCTTTGATCAGCTTATCCACTTCAGCTTCAATTTTGGAAGCATAGGTTGGGTGTGTTCTTCTTGCGGCTTGCTTAAATCCTCGATGTTCTTTTGGTAAACACAAATGATGAGTAACAACATCAGGATCAAGCCCAGTCATTTCTGTATAATTCCAAGCAAAAATATCTTTATTTTGCTTTAGAAAAGAAATATACATCTCTTGCTCTTCAAGGGTCATGGCTGCACTAATTAAAGTGGGGCGTGGATCTTTCTCTGTACCCAGATTTATTTCTCTGAGTTCATCCACAGTGGTAGAGATACCCTCTTCAAATGGTAGAGGAGCATATCTAAGATATTCCTCTTCCTCTTCATTACATGCTATTTCTTCTGTTTCTACATGCAAAGTAGATGACAAAACGAAATTCTCATGATCATAATAGATATCAATATTTTCACATTTTGAAGAAGAAGCTTCCATTTCTGACCCTATTGATGCTAAAGGGCCTTCTTTGGGAAATAAAGAGGAGATGATGGATTGATAATCGACATCATTATTCACCTCTGGTGTTTCTATAACTTCTTCTGGCCTGATTGGTGAATTATAGACCTGTTGGACTTCAGTAGATGAAATGAAAACGCCACCACTTATGCTTTCATCAATGTTTGGTAGGTTACCAATTTCTCCCATGTTGTTTGGCTCAATTACCGTAATTGACATTATGGATCTTTCCATAAGAGTATTTTGATTTGGGCCTATTTTGTCAATTTGACTGATAGGTAACACATAATCTGTACTCACATGTGTAAATGGATTTATTGGAATCTTCTCCAAACCATATGGAGCATTAACTTTGGTAATTTCTTTCATTGTAGATTTTTCTCTTCCCTTCATGTGATAAAATTATGCCTCAATGTATTGAGACTCACATGTCTTGAACGGAGTTTTATCACCATACAATGTTCCAACTTGACCATTGAAACAGTATTTGAGACATTGATGGTATGATGAAGGGATAGTCGCATGCTGATGTAGCCAGGGTCTTCCAAGAAAGACGTTGAAAGCTGAGTCTTGATCAACAATCATGAAATCTGAATTGGATACAAGATCTTCAAACTGAGTTCTGAGTGTAACATCACCCAGTGGTTCTTGTTCATTTTTATCATATCCTTGTAACATCATGGTAGAAGGAGATAAATCAGATTCCGTAAGGCCCAATCGACGAAGTGTACGAATGGGCATGAGGTTGACTCCTGAACCATTGTCAATGAAAGCTCTTCGAATATCTACACCATTGATTTTGCCAGATAAGTACAAAGGTTTTATGTGCCCATGCACAACATCAACTTCATCTTTATCAGTAAATGATATCACTACATGGCATTATGCAGGATTAATCTCTTTGTGATAGACTTCAGCTGCAGCAATTTCAGCTTCAAACTCCTGAGGACTTGACAAAGCTTCGATGAGTACTTCCCGAAGATCTTTTTACAGTTTCAAAGCATCCAAAATTGATAACGTGGCTGGTACTTGGGCCAAGTGTTTCAATATATCATACTTTTGATCTAGAGGTCTGCGTTTCCCAACAGGAATATGCGGTTTAACAAGAACCTTGGAAGCAGATGCTTTGGAAGCTGATGCATCTTGTATAGGGATAGAAGTTGTCAAAATCCTTGGTTTTGGAAGATTATACTGATTGGATCCATTTACTTGCTGAGATAATGAAGATGGAATTTTCAATCTGTCTTCCAAAATAACTGTGCCAAAACTGAGTTGACTATTGGCAGAAGAACTTGCTTGTTCTTTTTGAGCTCGCTGAAGGGCTCTACCATGAGTTTCTGCTGCATACACAGTGATAGCAGGGGTAGGATTGGAGTAGTGGCTTCGGAAAGATCCACGTCTTCCCCAGTATCCTGAACCTCTAGAATTTCCTCGGATTCCCTTATTTCATACAGGTAATTCAGGCTCATCCAGACTGAAATATGGATCTATTAATTGAATCATATTAACAGAACCGAAGATTAACTCTTCGTCTGATAAAGACTCTGCCTGATTAGCCTGTTTAGGCTGTGCCGTTTGATGGGGATGTGTACATGGCTTTGAAGTAGATGGCATGAAATCTTCCAGAGTCAAAGACAACATAGGCCTCGATACATACTCATCTTCTTCTGATTCCTCTTTCTTCTTTGAATTGTGATGCCCTTTTGAGGATTTGTCTTTTGATGGAGGCTTCACTGCAGCTTTTGTAGGAGACATAATTGGCTTCTTCAATTGTGTTCACAAAATGGCATGGGTCCGATTGATTGTCTTTCTGACCATCCAATCATCATATTTTTGCACAGTTTTGCTTTTGACTTCCTGCCACTCACCTCCTTTCTCTAGATCTGTAATGGTAACACATGATACATGAGCTGAAGAACCCTTCAATTTGACTTGTCCCAAGTCAACCATCTTTTGCAGGAGGTCTTTAAAGACAAAACACTCCTGTATGGGATGCCCCAACATTTGATGTAAGGGACAATAATTGGGACGGTCTTCATCTCCTTCCTTGTTTGGCCTCTTGGGCACTGGTAATTGAACCAAATTATTTTACAGAGCTGAAATGAAGTAACCAGGAACTTGATCACTTCAGAAAGAGTATGTTTTACTCTTCAAATCCTCAAATTGTTTTCGTCAATGATCTTTTTGATCATTTGGACGAAACGACCTTTGTTGTTGGCATTCAGGAGGTGGAGCCCTTTGAGAAGATGAAGGTTTTTTAGTATAAATAGGTACAGGTGCTTGTTTAAGCATAACTGTAGCAGTTTCTGCTTTACCCATTATCCTTCCTGGAGAAGATGGAATTACACGAGATTTAACCTCAGCATGTAAAAGGGAATCTTTAATCTGTTGAGCGATTGAAGTAAGGTCTCGAAACCCTCTTGTGTATTTCACAGGGATCAATGGCATGTGTAATTCATCATGCAAATTTGCCACACAGATTGGCAATAGTTCCTCCTGAGGGAGTGCTAAACTTAGGGAATACGTTAATCCCTTCCAGCGAGCAATGAAATCAGAGACTCTTTCACTCTCCCTTTCTTGCAGTTTGTAAGATCGAAAACTATAGTTTTTGGAAAAGATGAGCTGAACTGAAGAAGGAATTTTTGCCGAAGATCCTCCCATCCGATGATTGACCGGGATTGCAGGCTTGTATACCAGACAAAAGACGGTCCTTGTAAGGTTCGCACGAAGCATCTGAGTTTCACTACTTCTTTCTGTTCTGGAGTTCCCATTATAGGATCACAACAAGACACGTAATGTTTCAAATGTTGTTCAGGGTCGCCTGATCCATTGAAAGTAGGGAAAACAGGGTTTCCAAAACTGGATGGAGGAGAAATTGAATCTACCCATTCAGGGTAAACTTTCGTTTCAGGTTGAACTTGAGCATGTTTCCCTTCCATAGTTTCTAACCGAGCTGTTAATGACTCAATAATAGTTATTAAGTTTTGAGAAACATCAGTTTGAACTTGTTTTTGGGTAGGTGCAATGAACGGATCTTGGACAGATGTGGTGGTTGGTGCTGCAACTGATGGTAGTGTTGCCAACCGTTGATTCATTTGAACCGTAGGATTAGACTTCTGAGGGTGTACTGATAAAGGAGGATATTCCTGATCTATCTCAGTAGTTACAACAAATTCCTTCAGCTGTCGGACTTCAGCATTCGTAAGAAGAAGACTACTCTGAAGTAGTTCTGCATTCAACCTTCTTAATTCTTTCATTTCTTCCTCATGTTGTGCAATCCTTTTCTCTAATGAGAGCGACTGACCTTCTCCAGAGGAAGGATATGTAACCTGATTCTTTCCCTTCCCTTTTTTGGATACCTTTTGAAGGGAGGGAAGTGGATTACCTAGGTTCTGAGTAATTCTTTGACTTCGTGTATGTACACCTTCTTCATTTGTATCGGTGCGTACAATTTCTTGAGTAGGATGCTCTTCATCTGAGTCCCCTGAGTGAGTCTCCTCTGGTGGATTAGAAACAATGAAATTGATGACAATGATTGATGCATAATGAATCGCATCCCTTCTATCAACATTTCTGTGATATTGTCTTTTTTCATGTCTTTGATGAGTCATTGCCTTTTGTTGATTCAATCTTTTAGGAACTTCATGACGAGATATAACTTGGAGGGAATTTCCTGATAATTTGGCTCTTCGTTCCTCTTGGGGCTTCTTCCCCAATCGAGAAAAGACCGACATTATATGAGGAGGGGATTGATGATTTGAAAGAGTCCCCAGTCTCGAGAACTGGGGATGTTCCTACTGCTTCCGCTCAACTCCTCGAATCCCATTTGTTGACTCTGAGGGTTGGGTTAGTGAAGTCCCCAGTCTGACAAGATGGGGAGGATTTTGACATGCTACGTCTGAGATCTTTTTAAAAGATCTCTTGATCTTGCGAATCATAGTTCGGAAATTAGCTGGATGCATTATCCTGTATCCACTTTTATCACCTGGTTCAACAGACCGTTGGATGATTTCCAAAATTTCTGTCATTTGATGACGTGTTTGCTCCATACGAGAGGCTTGTACAATATTCTCGCCTGCTTGATGTAGGAGAAATTCAACAACTTGTTCTCTATATGCTTGATTTGGAGAGGAACTAGTTGAAGCCTATTCTTGAGAAAGCTTTTGATTATGAACAAAGCCCATTGACTGTGGTCGGCCATGGGCAATAACATTAAATGAGACAATTTTCGGCGGGCTTTGCTGACTGGAAAGCACTGTGAAATATAGGGCTCCGAGAATACCACATCCTCTGATATGAACACCAGATGGAGCATTGGCAATTAATTGACACAATTTTCTTAGTGCTCCAAGGCATGAACGTTGAAGGGTTATCTGCTGATTTTCAGCCTTCGGATACCGAGAGACTGATAGAGATGCCAAATCAATCTGACATTGTATCCCTTCTATTATCTTAAGATGATTTTCATATTCATCATAAGATAATACCTTTTTCTTCAATTGACAAATAGTTTTCCATATGTTGAGACGAATATCATGGATTCCATCATCCGTCAACATCTTTGGAATGTCGTACTGGGAGTTATCCAATGGCCAAAACATGACTGGTACCTCACTTTTTGTCAGTTTTTTCCTCATGTTCAACATTTCCTATTTATCATTACATGAAGATTCTTTTACCTATTTTGACCAGAGTTGGTGTTTCCTTGTTGCTTCATCGGATTCAACCAGATTGGTAGAGAGATCATTGATCAAACTAGAAGATGCATGACTTAGGGGTGGTTCGGAGAATGACCTACACCCTGGGCTATCTTCTGATTGAGAAAGTATTTCACTTGTTAGCGATAAATCATCAGACATGACTGGTTTCGTATTTTCAAGTGCCTCAAGATAAGAGGGATTTCTCGGCACTACATTGTCCATTGGAGTATTTTCCAGGCAATGTGAATCACTACTGCGGAGAGGAATTTCACAGCGAAATTCATCATCATGGGGAGGACCACCATAATGGGTTACAGCAAAAGATGAGATCTCTCGCTCCTTGGTCTTCTGACCACACAGAGGGTTCCTGTGGATCTCATCTGAAGAAGAAACTTCAAGATTGAATGAATATTCATGAAGCGAGCCTTCATGAAGAAGTGTCTGTTGAAGACCTTCAGAATTAATGTTCCTGTTATCGGGAACTGAGGGAGTAGAATCTTGAATTCCGACAGATAAATGTCTGAGGGCTTCAATAACTCCAGCATCGAGCAAGGCCTTATTGCAAATTGGCCTTTGATCTCCTGACTATGCTGGGCGGATCTTTTTCTTAGATGCCTTCTTACTCGCTTTAGAAACCACTTGTTGATGAAAGTGGTTACTCTGAGCAGGTGTATGTGCCTGATCAGGAAATATGGTCAAGTTAGGCTGATGATCTCCACTCAAATCAGGTGTATGTGCCTGACTTGGTTGTCCGTATGATATGGGGGAGTATGCCCCATAACCCTCTTGGACTGGAATAGATATGTGTGTCTGTTCTGGAGTGAATAGTTGATGTGTCACTCCTCTACTAGGGATAGATTTATGTGTCTGTCCCTGAGATGATGCTGAAGCTATTATGATATCCTGGAAAGCATCCAGAATATGAGCAGGAATTTTCTTTTGCTCTTTCACCATTGACAAAATATGTTTGGTGACTTCAGCTGCCAGAACAGGGATATACGTCCATTCCGAGTTTGGAGTAGGTGTATGTGCCAGCTCCTGTCCTCCTTTTCCTATCAGTGAATCCTGAAAGTACTCAAGTGTCGAGGCAGAGAGTTGAGTTTGCCTCCTGTTTTTCGACGGGGCTTTCCGACTGACTTCTCCATGCGCTACCAAGCGAGGCTGTTGGTAGGCTTGATTAGTATTAGCAGGTGTATGTGCCTGCTGATTACACTTCGCCAAAAAAGGTTGACGAGATCTATCATATGTAGTCAAATGATCCTGCTGACTAACTGGTGATGCATAAGCAGGTGTCTGTTCCTGCCTATAGTACTCCGCCGGAATTGCCTGGCGGGATTGGCTTGATGCTCCCAGACGAGTCTGTTAGACAGCGGAATTAAAATGGACAGGTGTGTGTGCCTGTTCGTTCTCCACCAAGTTAGGTTGGTGAAATCCATCATATGTAGTCAGGTGAGCCTGCTGACTAACTGATTATGCATAAGCAGGTGCATGTTCCTGCCTATAGTACTCCGCTGGAATTGCCTGGAGGGATTGGCTTGATGCTTCCAGACGAGTCTGCTGGACAGCGGAATTAAAACGGGCAGGTCTGTGTGCCTGCTCATTTTTTGCCACCATGTTAGGTTGGTGGACTTCTCCGGAGATGGCAGGGATGATAACATGCCCATTGTTAACCGGATTCCGTCTATGGCGGTTCATCTTGCCTGCTCGGGTTCGAAGAACCTGAGCTGAATGCCTGGAGTCGGTACCCTCATCATGTTGATGGCGCACTACCGCACGAGTCTGGCGGTGATTGTTGATGGGAGCCCTCAGGAAGGACTCCTGTCTTTTTGAATTAAGGCCCTGAGGGACCTGCTCATTCACTTCCTCAGAGTAAGGTAGTGAATGGAAACTGCGTTCTGGGGATAACGACCCGAAACGGTTAGAGACGGTAGTCAGTATCGCCTGCTTCTTGATTGATGGCCGCCTTTGTCCGGACGACCAGGTACAATTGTTAACTTGGAGGTCTTGATAGCTGGACTCCAGAGTTGGGATAGTACCGTTGCGACGGTACTCCTTAACAAGTGCATTAGAAACCCAGCGTTGAAGATGCTGAGTTGGTGATGTCATCCTCAGAGCGGACGACGTTCCAGCAGGAGTAGCAGCATTGGTTTTCACAGTAGCAGACCTCACAGTAGAGGTGTTCACAGCAGCAGTATTCACAGGGGTGAATTTAAGGAATGCCATTTTGCAGAAGATCTTGAGAAAAGATTGTCTGTTCCATATAACAGACATAATCAAGATGAATCCAGCCACTACATCTTTTGGATGAGCACATGTCAATGATTTCTTTTTTTTTTCAAGGGGCCTAACAAATAAGAAGAAAATCACTTTAACTTGGTTAAGGATTCACGTCGGGTTCACCATTTTTTGTTTCGCATGGAATTCGGGGATGACCTCCTGGATACGAGATTCAAACGTTCTGATTGGTTTCAAACGGGTTTGTTCGTAGAACCAGAAACATCCAATGATTCCGCATCCGTTTGGACCTACTTTCCAAAGGTAGGTGCTCATTAGCTTGTGGGATAATGAGGCTTAGGAATTTGCATTGGTCGAGAGGATGGGAGGTCGGACTCATCACACCTTTTTGAGGGGAATTATTATCTACTCCGAGACTCTCTTTATAGATTTAAGTTATGTTCGTGAATCCTTATTTCATTACCAAGTATAAAATGAGCTTTCCTTCAGTTTTAACAATCAATGATTAAATATGTAAGAAATTTAGAGAATCTTTTATATGTATTCGAGGTTCTTCATCAATAGAGAATCATCGGTATCTATTTAGAGATTCTGAGTCAATGGTATCCTTCAAAAACATTTATAAAATTCTCTTGGTCATTGTGATGACCGGGATAGTTCTAAAGACACTCAGTGGGGCACTTGAAGTTTATCATCATTCAGAAGGACATGGATTATTTCAAAGTTGGGATCGAACCCATAAATGGGCTACCTACGTATCCTTTGTTTTGGAAAATGAATCATAACCCACGTAGTTTGAGTAATGGAGTATGATGTTTATGATTGATGGCTCAAAGAAGGATGTCATAATTACTTTTACACTCTAAGCTCACGTGAGTCATGCACGGTGTGAGAAACAAGAGGTATTGGTAAAAAAATTAGAAAATTGTGCCATGAAAGATGAAATCATAAGAAATTGTTTGGGGATTATGTATGTATGACTGCCCAGATAGATGAAGGTTTAGGATTCAATTTTAGGGAGAAAATCCACGAACTGGGTCCATAAAGGTATATGAGCTTCATGGAGATTTGAATACTCTAATCTTGGGGCTTACTCCTAAGGAGGATTCCCATGTTAGGAGGGGAATTTTTATTGGTTTTTACTCCTAAAAAGGAAGCCCAAATCAAGGGTAAATTAGGACTGTTTAAGAGAAATTTAAGGGACTTGGGGCTTATTCTTGAAAAGGAAGCCCACGATTATAACTGGGACTTATTCCTGAAAAGGAAGCCCAAGTTAGGGGACTTGGGGCTTACTCTTGAAAAGGAATCCCATGATTATGACTGGTTCTTATTCCTGAAAAGGAGACCTAGGTTAGGGATTATGGTTTGGGGCTTACTCCTAAGAAGGATGCGCATATTTGAGATTGGGGCTTACTCATGAATAGGAAGCCCATTTTAAGAGGACTTGGGGCTTACTCCTAAGAAGGATGCCCAGATTAAAGGACTTGGGGCTTACTCCTAAGAAGGATGCCCAGATTAAAGGATTATGATTGGGACTTACTCCTGAGGAGGATGCCCAAGTTAAGGAATTAAGGTTTGGGGCTTACCCCTGAGGAGGATGCCCAGATTTGGGAATTTTAAGAATTTGGGGCTTACTCTTGAGGAAGATGCCCAGATTAAAGGACTTACAACTGGGGATTATTCCTAAAAAGGAGACCCAGGTTAAGGATTCTCTCATCTTAAAGGATGAGGTTGAATTAATGAACTCTAAATCTTTGGTGACATAAAGATGTATAAATCACTATTTTTTGAGAGATATTCCACAGAATTCCTTTCAAATAAGGATGTCAAATCAAGAAATCATGCCATAAATGGCTTTGAAGAGTATCTTGAAGAGAAAATCTTGAATAGGAAAGGTGAAATGGATTAAGAGGGGTAAAATGGGCAAGATGGGCACCCAAAAAGGTAAGGGCATGCAAGACTTGGAAGGTGCGCAAGTCTTGCGTGGGCGCACAAGTATTGGTCGCACAGGTATACCTACGCGGCATGTGGGGTACTTGCGCGATTTTCAACTAGCATAAAAATACTTGAGTGACTCTTTACTAAACCCTTTAGAATCTTTTTGTGGTTCTTCCAGAAAAGGGACGCGCAAATTCTATTGAAGGAATAAGGCGGCGCGCAAGTGTGACCAGTTCCTTTAAGAGCTGGCCATTCAGGCGCGCAAGTGTTGATGACTTTCAATACATAGGCCTTCCTCCCTCTCTTTAGATCTTCCGTTCATGGTAAGAAATTACCTTAGAAGTGTTCCTGAAGCTTTGAGAAGAGACTTGGGTGTCGGGAGCTTCAATCCTGGTTTCTAGGAAAATATCCTCTCGAATGGGGGGCCCACAGGGTCTATTTATAGGCAGGAGAAGACCCCGGGCGGTTACCGGGCGGTTATCACTTAGGTCGCGCAAGTCACTTGCGCGACCAAGGTCATCGTGAAAGTGTACTTGCACGACAGTGATATAACTTGCGCGGTGTAGTTGCTTTTGATCCTTTGTTCATGCCTTTGTCGAATTTTGATGTTTTTCATTAAAGGATGAATCACTTTGAGCTCAGATATTCTCCTTTTCTGATCTTTAGATTCTGTGATGAAAGGAGCGTCAACAGTATTTTCGATGCGGCCCATCGTAAAAGTCCCAGATACTATTTGTGATGGGGCCATCGAAAATAGTTTTGAAAAATAATAATAATAATAATAAAATAATATTAAATTTAATGAAATGATAATATTATTATTATTGGTAAAAAAATTAAATTATAAAATAATAAATTAGTATTCATAAAATAATAATAATATTATTAACAATATAATAATAACATTAATATTATTTTTAACTAAATAATAATATTAATATTACTAATATAATAGATATTTATAAAATAATTAAAACCTAATTATTCGTGAAAAATATTATTAATAATAAAAACAAAAAAATAAGATTTAATAACCAAAAAATCAATAAAAAATTAAAAAATAATAATTAAAAAAATATTAAAGATATTAAAAAAATAAAGAACGTAATAAAAATGTAATAATGAAATTATTCATAAAAAAATGTAATATTACCAAAAATATATAAAATGAACTATATAAAAATGTTGATAGTTAATATTACTAGCATAATTTACAATATAATGTTTGATCATAAAAAATAAATAGATCCATGGGGGGGTCTTCTGGCTAAGATGATGGAGGGAACTCCATCCCTAAACCACGAGTTAGATATCGCATGTACTCTAACAGCTCATGCTCATGCTACTACCTCTACCAAAACATCTCCTCCTGCATATCCAACTTCTATTGATGCGGATGTCATAGGAACTCTTCATGTTCTTGTGTTTCCATTGACACATCTGCTCTAGCCCTCTATGCATAGTCTCTATAAGCTCTTTCTTAACTCATAGCTACTCCTCAAACTGTGTAGCTGATGATGATAACTCTCCAAAAGCTCCTCTAGAGCTGGATGAAGACATCACAGCAGTGCCAAAATAATCTAAAGGCCCCAAATGAGAGTTGATACCAACAACTCGGCGTTCTTTGAAGTCATATTGTGTCGCTCGCATCCATGATGTCTCATCAAGTCAGTGAAAAATAGTCTGATTATTGGTCCCTATATGACTCTAAGTATTTTTTTGAGGCGTCATGGCCTCATATGAATCCTTTAATTTTAATTTTAATGTAAAATAGTTAAAATATTATTTTTAGTTAAATTTTAATCTCAAAAAATAAAATATATTGACCACAGTCTTATGCTGGCGAGTACCTCTAATTTCCCCAGTGGTTAGATCACTATGCATTCTCCTATAAATGTCAAACTCAAAAATATCGTGTTGTTAAACTTCCTATATGGATATAAAACAATCATTTTCCAACTTAAGTTATAAAAAATATATTTAAAAAAGTATTTACAATATGCACCCTATGTGTACTGAATGTACAACTACCGACTTGATGTGTCACCTCCTATCTCACCCGATTTTGTCAGCCTACCGATGACCACCTCTGAAAATGACAAACCATATTTTTTGAAAAAAATCCATCCCAAACCTGAGATGAAATTTAATTAGATTGGTGAGTGTGAGAGGACTCATCGTACTTTGTCCCTCCTAGTTTCTCTATTTCTTTCCTTCCCAAATTAAGCAAAAAAATACTACAATGTTGACACATAGCCACCTATATGTCCTTATAAATATCCCAAAACATGATCTCGGTGATGGGATACCATAAAACCAAAAAATAATTTCTAATATTATTTTATTAATAAAAATATATTCCAAATAAATATTATTTATTTATGAACTATCCAATGATCGGACATACGATGATGAACATCAATGGGAATCTGATCCTATACGACCTGTACTTCAGAAATATAATTGTGCAATATTTTTCTCCTTGTCAAGTAGATATATGCGTAAAGATGTCAAAAAAGAACAAATAATCAAACAATTAGTATATAAATAAAGTGTTTAAATGTAACAAAAATACACAGGTAAACATACCTCTAAATATGTGGATCGAAGCCCATATGTGGACATCACTTAGGGGTCAGTTTAGGAATTATAAAATGCACAAGACCACAACCCCTCTGAGTCCCCCTGAACCGCCAATAGTCTAAGGGTCAGATGGCCCAACATCATACTCGTCCAAAGGTAAATCATCTTCTTGCAACAAACAATACAGATACTCATCCAAGCTAAACACAAAATTACTATTGTATGAAAACAACTGAAAATAACTATTATATATAGATATATATTTTAAATGATTGTAAACAGAATTTATCTATGTCAATGTGCATAATCATCCTCATTTTCATATTTGAAGATGTCAATGTCTTCATGTTTCTCCTCAGCATCTTCAATTTATATATGACTTTCAGTTTCATCATATCTATAAATTTTTAATTAATTTATAACACCATTAACATCATTGTCCCCATAAACCCTTACCTATTGGGGCGTCATCATCAGTATTTGTGTCTGTTTGTTTAATATATGGATTTGGAGAATTCTCATGAAATAATTCAATTCATTATACTTCAATGGAACCACATTCAGTTTCAGAAAATTGATTTTCATGAGATTTAATTTTTATTATGCTCCACCAGTCACCCAACTCCCTTGAAGTAGAATAATATTATGAATAATAAATATGGTGTTCCTAATGCCAATAAAAATAGTTCATTTACTACAATGAGACATTTATATTTAATATCATTGATTCCATGGTTTGAATGAACTAGAAATCCTCTCTTAGTATCTAACCACTGACATTTAAACATCATTATGTAATAATTTCCAATATAACATAGTTCAATACATTATTCTAGAATGCTGTAAATGTAAACATCATTTTCTCTATGATGAGATAATTTCAAGAAAACACTACTATTCATTGTTTTTTTGATTCACTATATGAATGTGTATGAAATCAAAAACCATTAACTACATATGAATTATAATATTGAACCATTTTTAATGGTGGATTTCCCAATACATGTAACCGATTATCAATTTTATCATCATGTTGAGATACGTAAATGTTTTTAAAAAAGATATCAGTATAGCAGATAATAAATTTATTTTATATGTTAAAAAATAATAATATATGTTCTTAGTTTTTGAAACATGGTGGAAACATTTTTTACTGACATTCATTATGAGGAGCTGCTATAATATTTGGAAGTTGTTTCATGATATGATTATCATATAACATAAAAAATATAATAATATTAATTTACTATAACCAAAATTATAGAATAAGTGATAGGAGTACACACTGTTCAAATGGTTTCATTTATTCACATTTTAGAAGAACATATGTTTGATCTCTGTATTCTTCATCATCTAACATCCATTATTCATGAAATCCACTGAAGCCATGTTCAGGATGATTGATAACTGAAAATTGATTTCCCAGTTCATCGTCAATATTTCCCTCGTAATAGATCATACGGTTCTGTTTTGAGGGATATTCATATTGAAATTTATTTGAGCATAATAAATAAATTTCCACTTGTGAATAAGCTTCGATAATTGAACCTTCAACCAATGCTTTGTTACATACTTTTTCCTTAATTTCTACATGCATCTCTCGAATGGTTATATCCATCAGAACTGTACCGAACATCTACATTTTAATCATGTGAAAAATGTAATATCAAATGTTACATGGAATCTAAAAAATCTGGAAGGAATATTTCATCCGGTTTATATAAAATTAAAACAAATGCTTCTTGCAATAATCTTAATGCATCTTAGTCACCTGTCAAAACAAAAATATCTCAAAAAATATGATATGTCTTTTAGCACATTCCAAATCCTATAATTAACCATGCCATTTAATTATTAGTATTTATTACTAATTATTAGAATATATTACTAATAATTAAAATTATTATCATTTATTACCAATTTATTTATTACTATTTATTACTAATTATAACTAATTATTACAAATTATTACTAATTATTACTAATTAGTACAACTTGATAACAATTAGTACAATTTTTTCTATTTATAATACATTATTACTAATTATTATAGTTTATTACTAATTAAAACAATTTATTACTAGTAATAATAATTTATTACTAATTATTACAATTTATTAATCATTATTTATTTTTATTACAATTTATTACTGATTATTTATAATTATTAATAATTATTACTATTATTACTATTTATTAACTATTATCATTAATTGTTAATAACTATTACAATTTATTACTGATTATTGCAATTTATTGCAAATTATTACAAATTATTACTAATTATTACAATTTATTCCTAATTATTATAATTTATTCCAAATTTTTACAATTTATTACTAATTATTACAATTTATTACTAAATATTTCTAATTAATATAATATATTTCTAATTATTACAATTTATTACTAATTATAACAATTTACTACTAATTATTACAACTTATTAATAATTATTACAATTTGATACAATTTATTCCTCATTATTAAAAGTTATTTATATTTATTAAAATTTATTAAAAAATATTATAATTTAGTACCAACTATTATGATTTATTTCAATTTATTAAAATATATTACAAATTATTTCGAATTATTACAAATTATTACTTACTATTACAATTTATTACTAATTATTGCAATTTATTAATAATTATTATAATTTATTCCTTATTATTAGAATATATTCCTAACTATTAAACTTTATTACTAATTATTACAATTAATTACTAATTATTACAATTTATTCCAAATTAATATATTTTTTCCCCAATCATTACAATTTATTACTAATTATTATAATTTATTACTAATTATTACAATTTATTTCAAATGATTAATAATTATTACAGATTATTGAAATGTGTTACTAATTATTACAATTATTATAATATATTACTAAATTATTATCAGTTTATTTCAATTTATTACTATTTATTACTAAAAGTCAGTATTTATTACTATTTATTAATAATTATTATAATTTATTTCTAATTATGACAATTTATTAGTAATTATAACAATTTAATACGTATTATTAAGATTTATTAATAATCATTTCAATTAATAATGAAATATTACAATTTGTTACTAATTATTACAGTTTAATACAAATTATAAAATATTATAACTAATTTTTTGAATTTATTCATAATTATTATAATTTATTCTTAATTGTTAAAATTAAATCCTAATTAGTACAATTTATTACTAATTATAACAACTTATTCCTAATTATTAAAATTTATTAATAATTATTACAATTTATTACTAATTATTTCAATGTATTACTAATTATTACTATTTATTACTAATTATGACAATTTGTTACTAATTATTAAAATATATTACTTATTATTATAGTTTATTAAGAATTATGACAATTTATTACTAATTATTAATAATTATTACTAATTATTACTAAATATTAGATTCTATTGCAAATTATAAAAATTTGATACTAATTAATACAAATTATTCCAAAATATTATTAATTATTCGAATTTATTTATAATTATTCGAATTTATTAGTAATTATTTGAATTTATTACTAATTTATTCAATTTATTACTATTTTTTGCAATTTGTTACTAGTTTTTTTATTTATTACTAACTTCTTTATATTTTTCTATTTTTTTCAATTTGTTACTTATTATTGAATGTTATTACTAATTGTTGCAATTTATTAAATTTTATTTAAATTTAATACTAATTATAAAAAATTATAACTAATTATTTCAATTAAATACTAATTATTGCAATTTAATTCTAATTATTACAATTTGACACTAATTGTCATAATTTAAAACAAATTATTACATTTTAATACTAATCATTACTAATTAATATAATAACTATTAATTAATGCTAATTCTTTCTAATCAAACATAATTATTTATAGAAATAAAAATAAACAATGATAAATAAAACTATCTAATTGAAATTAATTTAATAAAATTTAATTAACAATAATTAATACTAAAATAAAATAAAATCAATTTATTAAAAAATAAAAGAAATTGATAAATTTCTTAAAACTGAATCTTTCAAATGATATAGGCTACAAATATTGCCCCAAATAAAAATATTAAAGATAAAAAAATGGATAAAATTCTACACAATAGAGAGGGAGTAGTAGATAATTGAGTGGAATGATAGGGATAATGGGTGAGGGTATAAATAGGTTAGATTAGTTGTGACGAGATTATTTGTGACGGGACTACCGTCGCAAATAGAACCATTTTCCACTGGACCCGTATCAAATTCTGTCCGATTAAAAAATCTTTCGTCATAGACCTTGTCACAAAACACCACCTGCAGACCTTGTATTTTAGACGGGATATATATCCCGTTGCAAATACTAAAAACACCGCTATGTATTTTCGAAGGGCTACTATAGCCCGCCGCAAATAACCTTTCTTTCATTTTTTCGTGGGACACGCACCAAATCCTATTCGACGTGAACTGTATTCCAATAGTAAAAACATTATTATTTTGTATGGGGTGGTCCTCCAATCACCAAATCCAAATTTGAAAGACTATATGCGCCAGGTCAATGACCCGTCGCAAATATCATATCGTAGTTTCTAGGTTTTCCCGTAGTGATCTCTGTCATCATTTATAGTTTTAACCCTACCGAATGATCTGTAAACATTGATATTTCAACATCCACTAGTTAAATTCCTTTCTTCCCTATGTTTAGTATAATATTTTTATCTTTGATCAATTCTATGGATGATTAGTTAATATTCAAACTCATAAAAAAATCATGAATAACTTGATCATAATCCCTGAGAAATTATTTAAGAATGTTCATTTCTAAGTGATATTACAATCTTCGTGAACTCTTTAACCACATCCTCATACATTTTTGTCAAACAATTTTCAACAATCGGTTTTTTTCTTCTTATTCATTATATTTATTTAGGAATATTCATATTTATATAAAAAATAAACACATAAGGTATGAATATATTGTATCAATTTTTACATAGAAAAAATTTATAAAGTATAAATATAAAAAAAATTACATTTAAATTTTTATAAATATATGTAATGACCCCCTCTCCACAATGTGTACCCCTCCTAGGCCAGTAATGCGAGAAATGAGATAATGACCCCCCGAATCCCACCTCAATTAGGCATCATGTTGGCGACTATCACCACGGGTATAGTAAACACAAAAATGGGAGGCATTGCCCTCTAAGAGAACACATGCGAAAGAGAGAGATAAGACAGACACCAACCAATACAAACTCAAACTCAAACTGAAATATAAAAGAAATCCCACGTAGAAATATATAATGTCATGAAAACTACAAAAAACATAAAGGGGAAAAACAACAAGTAACCAAAAGAAAGTAAAAATAGCATCAACCACAAGCCCAAATAGCTCTTGAAACCCCAAGCTTGTAGAAAGCAGCTCGATCTCCAACCTACTCCATGTGACCTGAAAAACAATTTATATATACATATGGTGTGTATAACAGTGTACTCAGTAGGATCCTCCCTGAAGCCTCTCTTGAAAAAGTAATGAAAGCACGCTAAAGCACAGTGAACAACAAGTGAAACTAACTCATCACCTTAATAGATATACAATGCTCACAGTCGCACCATGGATACTCTCACCAGGTAACGAATACAAGAGTATATAGTATAATAAAGAATATCTAGGGTACCCACTACTACTTCGCCACTGGTTTTCTGTTATGTCCCAATGTCGCACATCCTAAGAATCACTCTCCAAAAGGCTTGCCCATAGACACCTTGGTGATGCACCACAACATGCAACTCATGCAACAAAACCACCACATCTACTCAAGAATGTAACTTGGTACATTCTGGGAGCCACCACAGCTCGTATAGATTTTATCATAAATCGGGTATTATACCTCAAGGAATTACAGCCCATAAACCAAGTAAGGATCCTCAAGCCATCACATTCTAAACACATTACACCTATTGTAGTCCATATGATACTATATCCAAAATATATGTGTGTGAATAACCACATGCCTTTACAACCCTCTACACAAATATATCAGGAAAACATACCATTGTGCGTACCAGCACAAATAACTACCATGAGAAGAGAGTTGGGCCAAAGGGGGTAGTCATCCATCCATCCTCCCACCGGAATGTTGGGGAAAGCACCACCCCCCCCCCAAGGGCTCAAAATCCCCTAGGTCTCTGTTGCCCTAACTGACGGGGTGGAGTAGCGTATAGAAACATAAAAAGTATAGAATATACTATATCTCATAACCACACTATGGGAATAACCTAGTCTTAGAATCAACTATATCTTACATCTCTTAGACTCCCATCTTCCACTTCTAAGACTAGTAATTCTATAAGCACACAACCATTTAAAGTTCATTATTACATTACATCATTCCAATTTTTTTAGTTCCACATTACGATAATTAATTCTTTAGCCAATAATTAACCATTACTAATTTCCACATTATATTTCATTGGAATCACTCCCAAAGTCCATTGTCCCATTAAAATTGTAACCACAACATTTCGTTCCAATAAGTTCCAACCCCATTGGTTAACATAATTTATTCATTTATTTATTTACTTCATAACATTCCCACATTCCTAGGCATTATATAAAGACATTCTTTGCTTCTAATCACTATGGGAATCAACACGGTTAGTAGATAACTATTCGTCGAGTCTTTGTGGCCTATAGAAAGAGCGTAGACCCATCATCCCTTTAGAAGTTAGGCATGGAAAGCATGTGTGATACCCTGTGCGTCTTCACCCATTTCAGAAGAAGGGTAAGAAGGACCAGCTTCCTTTAGTAGTGGAGAATGTAAAGTAGATAAACAAATAAAAATAATCATCCAGCATCAAATCATTCACATACAATAAGTTCCATCACCACAATGTCCTCCCCGACACCCACATGCATAAACCGATGAATCCCTCCACTCCAGGCGTCAACTTTTTCCACAACAAATAGGCCTCCCTACCCCCACATATCACAACAGCCATCCAGGCTCACACCACAACACAAGCAGCAGGAAAACTAACCTTATATCAAAGGGGCCCTTGGCCCTTAAACCAACATGAGGGTAACTCATAACCCACCAAGGAATTATCTTTTCTCAAACAACCATTTCTTTAAATCATCATAGATTAACCGATTTATTATTCGTAGGTTCCAAATTTGGGAAACCTAAATAGTAATCTATTTCAAATAATTAATCATGTGTACTACACCAATATGATTAACATCAAATTATAACTAGAAGAACCAGATTCAATTACATGTCCCTTTATCTTTAGCCAAAAATTAGTAATTAATTATAGCTTTAAGTTCTTTCCCAATTTCAATCAAGAACAAGCATAGATATCACACTATCTAGAAAAATATGAGGCAATAACATACGATTGATATCAATTAATTCATCTGGTTTAGATAATTAATAATTCAATTCCATCGTGATCCAATGGGATAAAACATGCTAACTACATAGTTACACGTAAAAGAATAGAGAAGCAATGAATCTCTTAATTTAAACAGTTCTTGATTTTCTTTATAAAAGAATGTGCCACACAATGGGTTTTGATCTCCTCTCCTATGACAATTGTTTCGACCTGAGGATGTAGAGACACCACCACATTGGCCAACACCCACTAAAATCCCATTACGATAATGGGGGTAAAAATCCCATAAAAATGGCAAGGAGAAAGAAGGAGATGAACCAAAATACTGAATATAGACCATACCTTATAACAATGACCGATCGATATTTCTTGGTTTCATCAAAACAGAGTGGAAAAAATCCAAGGAGGACAATTTGATTTCCCAAATCATACGGGAAGGAATGGGATTTTCGAGCATCTCACACTCGAGAACAAGGAGGAAGAACTAGGGAGGAAGATATTTCATCCATTTAGAAGATTTAACATAGTAGTGGTTTAAGATACTCTGGGTTTTCCATTAAAATCACATTGCATTAAACCCCACGGTTTGACCAAGTAAAAACATCCCAAGCCTTAGGAGATATTAATAAAGGTGTTATGGCCTTTGAATCAGCCTTAGAGTCCTTATAACAAGGCTCTAAATGCATTTAAAATCAAAGGAAACATTAAAGGGGTGAACTGTAGGAAGTTGGAAACATTGTTCACAAACTCAAAATATGGAAAAGGAAAAACACTATTCCTAAACCTCACTATTGCAACCTCACCATTCATGAAACACTGTTCATGAATTCAAAATTTGGAAAAGGAAAAACACTATTTATGAACCTCACTATTGGAACCTCACTATTCTGGAAACATTGTTCATGAACTCAAAATTTGGGAAAGGAAAGAGGTCATCATTGGATCCTCACCGTTCTGGAAACATTTTTGATAAACCTCACCATTGTGACCTCACCATTCTAGAAACGTATTTCATGAACTCAAAATTTGTAAAATTAAAGAGGTCACCGTTGGAACCTCCCCATTATAGAAACACTATTCGTGAACTCAAAATTTGGCAAAGGAAAAAGGACAGCGTTGGAACCTCACCGTTCTGGAAACACTGTTATTGAACTCAAAATTTGGAAAAGGAAAGAGGTCAACATTGGAACCTCACTGTTGGAACCTCACTATTTCACTGTTCATAGAAGGTCACGGATGACATTGTTCACATAAGGTCACCAAGGTCACTATTAACATAACGTTATTGTTGTACTGTTCACATTAGGTCACCGATGACATTGTTCACATAAGGTCACCGATTTCACTATTCACAAAAGATCACCGATTACACTGTTCATATAAGTTTACCATTTCACTATTCACATAAGGTTACTAATGACACTATTCAGATAAGGTCACTGATGGCGTTGTTCACAGAATGTCACCAATGACACTGTTCACATAAGGTCATTGTTTCACTATTCACATAATGTTACTGATGATAATGTTTTCAGAAGGTCACTGATGACACTGTTCCCAAAAGGTCACCATTTCACTATTTACAACTGTCTACCATTGGAACTGTTCGCCGATGGAACTGTACATAGAAATGGAAAATTAGCAGAGTGTTGGGGATACGTCACCTTGACCTCTAGAGTCCCCACATATAACTAATTTTCCCAAAGGAATGGACCAAAGAGGTCTGGACCATTACATCAGATAACTCTCAAAACATTCTCAACATCGAGAATTCAAAACCCACATAAAAGGAAAAATAAATGAGGTCCAAACAACCACCCATGGAGATACATCTTCAAAAAGAGCAATCCATAAGAAGCAACCAAAGAAATCCATATTGTAAACATGAGATGGTCTATAACCAAAAAGGCTACATCGATACATGAGAAGAGTTTAACATCAAAAATATATCGGTACTGAGCACGTATATGTGACTCACGTTCTGAGGTACTCTCCTCCATGCCACTGTGTCACCACAAGACATGAACCAAGGGGATAGAACGCTCATGCAACACCTTATCTTTGTGGTCATGGATATCCATATGTCACTCCTCAAGGGTCGCATCATCATCAACATTGATCTCTCCCCAATCAATGACATGAGAGTCATCATGAATATAACAACAGAGTTGTGATACATAAAAAACATCATGTATCTAACTCATCTACAGGGGATGCACTACTTTATATGCCATAGCTCCAACATGAGTTAACACCTCGAAGGGCCCAACAAACAGGGGAGAAATATAACTCCCAAGAACAAACCATCACTTCCCATGACGGGGAGTCACCGTCAGAAACACATGATCCCCAACATTAGACTCTAAGGGTCTCCTCCTATGATCTGCATATGATTTATGATCTTGCACTATCTTCATCCTCTCACAAATCAACTGAACCATATCTATTGTATTCTACACAAGTTCAAGTCTGAGAATTGATGACTCTCTGACCCCAGTCCAGCATAATGGATAATGGAAAGGTTAGTCAAATAAGGCTTCAAACGGCGTGATACAGATGGTGTATTTAAAACTATTGTTGAATGAAAACTCCACAAAGGGAAGGTTCCTCATCCACAAACCTCTAAAATCCATGACACAAGAGCGTAACATGTCTTCAAGAGTCTGGATGGTTCACACTGTCTGTTCATCCGTTTGAGGATAAAAGGTAGTGCTAAGTCATAACTAAGAGACAAAATCATGTTGAAGATGTCTCCACACACTAGAGGTAAAATGAGGATATCGATCAGAATTGATTGTCCTTAGGACTCCATGAAGTATCAACACCTCCTCCAGCTACAAAATCATAAAAACTACCACTAAGCTTGACTCCATGATTGATATAAAGTGGGATGATTTAGTTAAATAGTCCACTACCACCCTAATAGCCTCATTTCTTCCCTGAGCTCAACCCAAACCAATAACAATGTCCATTTTTATGTCCTCCCACTTCCATTGAGGAACATTTAACGGTTAGAGCATACCACCTGGAACACGGTGTTCGGCCTTAAACTTTAGGTAGACCAAACATCGAGACACAAACTCTACAACTGCACAATTCATCCCAGGCCACCAAAACTGGATCCCCAAGGCTCAGTACATCATTGTTATGCCAGGATTCACTGGTAAAGGAGAACTATTGAACTCTCTAATAACCGCCTCAAGCATCGTCAAAGGAACAAAAAGCCTTCCTTGATACAACACTCAGCGTTGTTCATCATCAGACCAACCATCAGGGGCCTCACCACAAACATCTCTGTCTCTCCAGACCTCCACCTCTTGATCCCCTATTTGGGACTCTTCCACCTTATGTACTAGAGATGATTGCACCGTCATCTGAAAAGGACAACCACTTCCCGCAACTTCTCTCAAATCAAGATGTAATATTGAAAGTTCATTCATTACTCTTTGGGAGGCACTAGATTCATGCACTGCATCACTACCTGACTTTCGACAAAGAACATCAGCTAAAACATTCCATTTTCTTGGTTTATATGATATTTTGAAATTGTATTCATGAAGAAACTCCATCCACCAATGCTATGGTAAATTCAAGTCACGATGGGAGTAAACATACCTCAGGCTATTATGATTGGTGAAAACCAAAAAGTGCTCACCATCGAGGTAATGTCTACACAACTTCAGAGGAAACACTACGGCTGCTAACCCAAGATCATGGGTGGAAAAGTTACATTCTTGGGGATATAACTATAGAGACCCATAATAAACAACTGATCATTGCTGCATCAGAACACAGCCCAACCCCAGATGCGAAGCATCACAAAAAAACAACAATATGAACTCCCTCATCCCGAATACAAAGAACTGGAGAACTTACTATGTTCTCATTTAGATACCCAAATGATGACTGACACTAATCATTCCATATGAACGCCTAATCCTTCCTTGTCAAATCATTCTGAGGAGTTGCAACTCATGAGAAATTGGCTATGATCCTCCTGTAGTATCCTGCGAGACCATGGATACTTTACACCTCTGACACTATCCTGGGAGCTTCGAAAGACCCAACCGCTTCTATCATTGATTGATCCACAGCTAATCAATATTGGGTGACCACATGCCCCATGAAACGGACTTCTCGAGCCCAAAAATTACACTTCGAAAACTTCCCAAACAACTGAGGTAGAATAAGAAGTCCAAAAGTAGATAGTATATTCTCTGCATGCTCCTCTTGAGATATGGAGTACACAAGGATATCATTGATGAAAACCACCAAGAACATGTCTTGGAACTCGTGGAACACAACTTTCATCAATCTCATGAACACAGCTGGAGAATTTTTCTTGCCGAACAACATTACAACGAAATCATAATGCCCATGATGATAACGGGTAGCAGACATTGAGATATCGTCATCCTACACATGCATCTGATGATATCTTAACCTAAAGTCGATCTTTGAGAACCAAAATTCTCCCTTCAGTTGATCAAATAAACCATATATCCATAGAAGAGGATAGTGATTATTTATTGTCACTTTTTTCAAGAAACAATAATTGACACACTACCGCAAACTGTCGTCAGCCTTCTTCACGAACAAAACAGGTGCACCCCATGGTGACACACTCAGCCAAACTAAACCGCACTGTAACAGACCATCAAGCTATATACATAGCACTCGTAACTCGGAAGGGGCCATCCTATATGGATACATAGAGATATGAGATTCTCCTAGTTGTAGGTTGATCCCAAACATGATCTCTCGTCTAGGGGGTAATGCTACAACCTCTTCTAGAAAGACATTATGGTACTCTTCTACGCCCTTGGAAAATGCCTACAGTTGAACCTCTAAAGAACTAAACATCATCTCATCCATCAAGTATAAAAAGGGTGGAAGAAACATATGACCCATTAAATGATCTCGCTTGCCAAAAAACACCACCTGATCTCCATTCGCATTAATGAAACTGACCTTCTACCTGATGTGATCCACGATAGCCTTCACGAAATACAACTAATCCATGTGGAGGATGACATATTATTTTTGTATTCATAAACATAGGGAATCCCCCCAGGAGTGGTGTTTCCCCAACCCTAGCTAACAGTCTCTACAAACTTCCAACAATTCAACTCGACCTCCACCCAGCATAGTCAACGCCAAGGGCACTGGAAGACTCTCAACCTCAAGTTCCAAAGCATGGGAAAGTGTAGATGATATGAAGGAGTGTGTCTCTCTTGAATCAAACAAGGCATACACCAAGGTATAAAAAAAGATAAGGGTACCTCAAATGAAATTTGGATCACCTGACGTTTGCAACGCAATATCCAAAAGCTGACCACGACCTCCTCCACGACCTCTCTGACCCTGATGAAGATCACCACCATGGCCACACTCTACTCTCTAATGACGGGGAGAGTCACGACGTTGTCCTTTGCCTGCCCCATCTACACTCTGCTGATCTATAGCTAGTGCAATCAGATGATGTTGCCTTTTCTAGAACAGCTTCAATGGAGGAACATGGAGTGGAACACCTGGTGCATGATGACTACTATGAAAGGTCGGGCACTCTCACAGGTGATGACCTCAACCACCATAACAAAAACAGGCGCATGATCCCCTGGCATAGGCTTGAGAGATGGTTCCCCCCGAGAAACGAGATGCAAAGGGTTGGGCCTACCCCAGGCTAATCAGACAACATTCTTCCAAAAAAAAGGGAATCCATGGACCACCGCTTGTCTTTTTTGGGAATCAGGATGACACCCCTCTTGTGATGATTCGGTTCTGGCCAAATTCCTCTCGATGACCTCCTCCCTTTCCAGCACCTCTAGATATGTCGTCAGCATAATGGGGTGACCTGGTGCTGGATCTCTGGATGTAATGCCTTCTTGGAATGCCTTTCCCTGGCCTCCTCATCTGGGAACAGGTCTGAAGCCTACCGTAAGAGGTTTGTGAAACGGATTCCAAACACTCACACACTGGAGCTCCCCTGTCGAAGGTTAAGAAGCTCCGGGAGACTGGACACCTTTTTTTTCGAAGAAAGAAACTCGACTCTAAACATGTCTCGAAACTCCTCCCATGAGATCAACGAATCCTCGTGGTCCTTGAGGGACAAGAACCACCACTGAATCGATGCTCCATGTAGCATCGTCACAATAAAGGACACCCAATGTCCCTTATAAGAACAGATCAAACTGAAGCCTATCTCGACCTCCCCCAACTAGTCTTCTGTGACTTCGTCTAAAATGGATCCATCGTACTTATATAGACATTGGTTCTGAAACTCTCTGAGTTTCCACCTCAAGGGGTCGTCATCGCCAACCTCTATACTGCGACGATCAGCTAGCAGAGCCTTCTAGTCATCTTCAATGCGATCCTGATGAGGACACTGACTTGGATCCATACCTATACAATTACAAACAGTTAGAGATCCTAAAACTATAATATGGGAGTCTCAGCATTAATTAATTATTTAATGGTTTTCTTTTATTTATTTTATGTTAACCAATAACAAGGTCTACCCATTCAAATACAATCACAAAGAAGAATGATGCATGATCCTTTCCTAGGTCTCTACCACACGACTAGTCTCACCTCGTTTAGTAGCCATTATAAACATAATGGTATGTACATCAAAACATAGGGGGGCCTCAATGTCTATGTCTTAGCCGGTCCCTGTTTTTTACAACAAATTCTAAACTTTATTGACACTTTTTTCCTACCAACCCATGAAATCCCACCTATGCCTAACACCATACTCCATCCTATCTCTCAACAAGACATCTGATACCACTCTATCACGACCCTCTCCCCACAAAGTGTACCCCTCCTAGGTCAAAAATGTGAGAAGGGAGATAATGACCCATGAGCCCTGCTTTCAGTAGGCCCCAGGTTGGGGAGTAGCACTGATGGTATAGTAAACACACAAATTGGAGGCATTACCCTCTAAGAGAATACATATGAAAAAGGGAGATTTCAAATACCCCAACTAACACTATCTCAAACTGAAATATAAAAGAAATCCCAAGTACCAATATGTATTGTCATGAAAACTACTATAGCTGAATGGGGAAAAACTACCAGTACCCAAAAGAATGTAAAAACGAGAGCAACCAGAAGCCTGAACAGCTCCCGCAACCCCAAGATATTAGAAATTGGCTTGATCTCAAAAATACTCCAAGTGACCTGAAAAAAAATTTATATATACATAGGGTGAGTATAATAGTATACATAGTAGGATCCTCCCCAAAGCATCTTGGTAAAATGTTATGAAATCATGATAAAGCACATTGAACAACAAGTGAAACTAACTCATCACCTAAACAGGTATACTAAGTTCCCAACCTCCCCATGGATACCCTCACCAAGTAACACTTATAATAGTATATAATATAATATATAATATCAAGGTTACCCCGCTACTACTTCTCCACTGGTTTTCCTCTTTTCCCCAACATCACACATCCTTGGCATCTCTCTCCCAAAAGGCTTTCCTGCAACCACCTAGGCGAAGCATCACAAAAGTACTTCATGCAAAAAACCACCATGTCCACAGAAGACAGTAACCATGTTGTTTCTTGGAGCCACCACAACTTGTATAACATATATCATACGTCAGGTACTATACCTCAATCCATTACATCCCATACGCTGAGTAAGGATTCTCAAGCCATCACAACATACACATGTTACTCCTATAGTATTCCATATGATACTATATCCAGAATATATGTGTGTGAATAACCACAAGCCATTACATCCCTCTACAATCATATATGGGTAAAACTAACCATTGTGCCTACCAGAACATGTAACTACCTAGAGAAGAGAGTGGGGACAAAGGGGGTAGTCAGCTATCCATCCTCCCACCGAAATGTTGGGGAAATAACCTCCCAGGACCCATAATCCCCATGGTGATAGTTTCCTTAACTAGCGGGGTGGATTAGTGTATAGAAACCCAAAAAGTACATACTATATTATTTCTCACAACCAGAATATGGGTATAACCTAGTCTTAAAATCAACTGCAGCTAACATCTCCCAGACTCCCAGCTGCCACTTCTTAGACTAGGTATCCAATAATCACACAACCATTTAAAGAGCTTTATTACATAACTTTATTCCCCTTTTGTCAGTTCCACTTTACCTTAATTAATTCTTTAGACATTAATTAACCATTAAGAATTCCCACATTATATTTCATTTTCATCAATCCCAAAGTCCACTCTCTCTTTAAAATTGTAAGCTCAAAAATTCATACCAACAAGATCTGACCCCATGGGATAACATAATTTATTCAATTATTTATTTACATCATTACATTCCCAAATTACAAACAATTTTAGAAAAAATTATATTATAATAAACACAATGGTTCTCAACACGATGAGTAGATAAATACCCGTTGAGTCATTTCCTCCTATAGTAAGAGCATAGACCCATCCTCCCTGAGAAACTAGAAATAGAAAGAACATGGAATACCCCGCACATCTACGGCCCTTTTGGAAGAAGGGTAAGAAAGACCAGCTGCCTTGAGCAGTGGGGAATGTAAAGTATATAAACAACTAATAAAAATCAGCCAGCTTCCAAACATTCAAATCCAATCGGTTACATCATCCAAGCTGTCCTCCCCGACACCCACATGAATAAGCCAATGTATCCCGCCACTCTAGGTGTCAACTATGGCAACAAAAAATAGGCCTCTATGGCCCCACATATCACAATAGACATCCAGGATCATACCACAGCACATGCAGCAGTAAAACAAACATTATATCAAAGGGTCCCTTGGCCCTTAAACAAATAAGTGGGTAACTTATAACCCTACAAGGAATTATCTTTTATAAAACAACGAATTCATTAATCCATCATTGATTAATAAATTTATTATTCATAGGTTCCAAATTTGGGAAACCTAACTAGTAATCTATCTAAAATAATTAAACATGATTACTGCACCAATTTAATTGACATCAAATTACAATAAGAAGAACCAAATTCAATTATATGACTCTTTATCTTTAGCCAAACCATTATCAATTAATTCTGGCATTATTTTCTTTACCAATTTCTATCAAGAACAAGCATATATTTCAAACTATCTAGTAAAACAAGAGGAAATAACATACGATCAATATCAATTTATTTATCCGGTTAAAATATATAATAAGTCAATTCCCTTGTGATCAAGTGGTATAAAACATGCTAGATATACAGTTTCCAATGGTAGAAAAGAATCCCCTACCTCAAATTTTTTTTGATGTTCTTTATACGAGAACAATCCAAACAATGGGTTTCGATCTCCTCCCCTAGGAAATCTTTTTTCACCCTAGGGTGCAGAGACACCACCACATCGGTCGACACACACGAAAATCCCATTAGAAGCATGGGGTAAAAATTCTATAAAAATGGCCAGGAGAAAGAATCAGATAAACAAAAAATACTGAATATAGATCATACCTCATATCAAAGACAGATCAATATTGCTTGGTTGCATCAAAACCGAGCGTAACAAATCCTAGGAAGACAGTTTGATTGCATTACTCTTACAGGAAAGAATGGGATGTTTGAGAATCTCACACTCTAGAATAAGGAGCAATAACTAGGGAAGAATATATTTTTTCCCTTTATAATATTTAACGGAGCAGTGGATTAAGATACGATGGTTTTTCCATTAAAAAAGGATCACATCAAACCACGTGAAATGACCATGTAATATCATCCCAAGCCTTAGTAGAAATTAATATTGGAGTTAGAGCCTCTGAATCATCCTTAGAGTCCTTAAACTAAGGCTTTAAATGCTTTTTATGTGAAAGGAAATGTTAAAGGCGTGTAACTGTAGGAAGCTGCAAACACTATTCACAAACTCAAATTTGGAAAAGGAAAAACATTGTTCATGAACCCCACCATTGAAACCTCACCATTTTGGAAACACTATTCATGAACCTCATCATTGGAACCTCACAGTTGGAATGTCACCATTCTGGAAACACTGTTCATGAACTCAAAATTTAGAAAATGAAAAACAATGTTCATGAACCTCCACATTGGAACGTCACTGTTCTGGAAACACTGTTCATGAACTCAAAATTTGGCAATGGAAAGAAGTCATCATTGGAACCTCACCATTATGGAAACACTGTTCATGAATGTCACTGTTCAAACCTCACCATTCTATAAACACTATTCATGACCTCAAAATTTGGCAATAGAATGAGGTCACCGTTGGAACCTAACAGTTTTAGAAACATTGTTCATGAACTCAAAATTTGTCAACGGAAAAAGGTAACCATTGGATCCTCACCATTTTGGATACACTATTCATGAACTCAAAATTTGGAAAAGGAAAGAGGTCACTGTTGGAACCTCACAGTTGCACTATTCACAGAAGGTCACTAATGACACGGTTCACAAAAGGTCATTGAGGTCACTTTTCACAAAAGGTCACCATTTCACTATTCACATTAGGTTATCGATTACACTATTCACAGAAGGTTATCGATGGAACTATTCATGGAAGGTCACTGATGACACTGTTCACATAAGGTCACCATTTCACTATTCACATAAGGTTACTATTCACACTATTCACAGAAAATAACCAATGACACTATTCACATAAGGTCACCATTTCATTATTCACAACTGTCTACCGTTGGAACTGTTCACTGATGGAACTGTTCATTGAAATGGAAGATTTACAATGTGTTGGGGATAAGTCACCTTAACCTCCCGAAACCTCTCATACCCCTAATTTTCACAAAGGAATAGACCAGAGAGGTTTGGCCCATTACAATATATATATATAAGTTATGTGTGGGTATGTATTTATAGACATCAATTTTATCGATGAATGCCTCATTTTGATATTCCATCCCTTCATGGATAAATCTTTTTATACTTTCTGTAATAAATTAAATTATAAAATTTTATTTTTATATAAAATGAATTTTATTCATAGTTTATAGTTATTTGATTATCTTTATCTTCTATCATTTTAAGCTGTTTAAATTGATTTTATTGGTTTACTATTTTTTGAAATTTATTTTTTAGATAATATGGAATTAGTTTCATAAATTTCCTTTTTATCTATTCAATTAACAATTGTTAATATTTCATTATTTAATAATTTTAACTAATTTTAACTTGTATTCTATAAAAAAGAATACAATAAATAAAAAAAAATATTATAAGTATTTTTCTCCAAGATTAACATTGAGGCATAAATTCCCATTAAAGAATAAATTTTATTTTAATTGTAATTTTTCTGAATTTTGATCGTTAATCGATCTTGCTGACTAAAAATACATCAGATATATGAAAATAACATGGATTTTTTAATTCTTATTCTTTTATATTAGTTAGTATTTATTGTATATATATATATATATTGATATTGATTATTATTGGATTGGTTATTCTAATATGACATAATAACATTGTCATGTATGATTTTTGTAAACTATACAAGTATTGGACTAATCAAAACTAACATATTTACAATTATATATATAAATATCTGTAAAAATACATAATTTTCTACACACACACATACATAAAAATATATTATACGTATATAATTATATATTTACATATGTTTGGGTTTGTGTCTTTGTTTAGATATATATAATAACGTATATTAATATATTAAAATATCGACACATATATAAAATGTATGTATTCAAACTATATATATAATCTATATTCTAATTGTCTACATGTATATAAATACACACATGATCAATTCAAGTATAGTTGAATAAAACCTGATCAGTTAAGATATCCTCAAAACTATGTTTTGATTGACATACCTTAGGTTTTTAAACTCAATTCACCATAAGATGGAACATTGAAAAAGTGAAAGTGGTTGGATTTTGTGAAGGATTGATGAATTGGGTTGAGAAGTGGGATGGGTAAGGTTCTTTTAAAAAGGAATCAATAGCGTTATCGATGCTTCTAAAAAGAACATATAAAATATATCGTTATCATCAGTAAAAATTTAAGCATTGATAAGGCCACCTATTATCATTGTTACAATTGAAAAATTTTCAACAATAGCTGTGATAATTTAATAACTGATATAGGTAGCTTTATGAGTGCTAATTTTAGCTTGGGTAAAGTACAAACCAAAGAAAAGAATTACTTATCTTAGCAGAACAGTATGTTTTGAACCTCGATGCTCAAGTATAGGACCAAAATGTTATTCAAGTAGACCAATCGATTTAATTAGTTAATGCAATTATCTTTTTAATCATTAATATATATTATGGGAGATGTATTATTATTCACTTATTTACTTATATGTATATATATATATATATATTAAAATATATATCCATGTATATGATTATAATAAATTAGTTAAAATAAATTATATATATTTACAAAATTTAAATATTTAATACAATTAAAATATTCATATATTATAAATTATATATATAAACATTAAAAAAATTTATTTATATTTCAAAATGATTAATTATATTTAAAAATATTTTTAAATATATAAATGTATATATATTTGAACAATATTTTATATATTATATAAATGCATAATTAAAAATATAAATAAAAATAATTATAATTAAATAAATAAAATATTTAAAATAAAATAATAATAATATAAATTTATATAATACTTATTATATATATATATATTATTTTAATTATTATTAATTTTATTTAAATATTATCAATAATATATTCAATGTTGTATTAATGATATTAATTAATAATATACTATACAAAAAAAATATAATTATATTTTAAAAATATTAATAAATATATTTAAATTATGAGGATTATTTTCCATGTTTTAATAATTCAATTTAAAAAAAATTTACTATTAATTTATTTAAAAAATATTTTTCTTTGTAGATCGATAGTGTTTGAATACTAACACTAATTATTAGGAACAAAAAATTGTTTCAATCAATAAATTGAGCTAATTTGTTAATGGTACAGTGTTTTGGCATATTAATATTTATTATGATATAAAAAGGGTCTCTAATCCTGCTTTGTTTTGATTAATATATATTATAATTCAAATTGGTCACGACCTAGTTTGTCAGGGATTCTTTTTTTTACCCATGTAGTTGGGGTTCAAACCCTAATCACTACTCCAATTACTACTATTAAATAATGGATTTTCTTTCACACATGGTAAATTGAATGCATGGACGACATTCAATGGCGGTGTCCTACATAATTGCGAAACATGATGGATTAGAAAGGGAAGCATTATGCATCATTGGCCATGGGAAAGGGTGATTAGTAGTGCCACATCAGTGAGGCCAGGATAGACAGTATGTGTAAATGGTTTTCCATGTAGAAGAAAGAATCCAACAGAAATGGCCTTTTGTCTATTGGTCCTTTTGGCCAATCTCTTATGGACTATGAGCCACCGAAATATCATGCCTTTAATCCCAATTTAATATTTTAATAAGTCATTATAAGTTCTTTGTAATCCTCTTTGGGTGGGATGAGGATTAACCCACATGGTACCCTGAGTATGTCTGTTATTTATGTTTTAAATCCTTTTAACCTGAATAAAGTATAATATTGGTTATTTAATATATATTATTAATTAATTTTTTTACATATATAATAATAATTATTTATTTATATTAAATTAAATTTTATGTATTTTATTACTATATATATATATTAAAGTAAGAGTATATATATATATAAATTAAATATTATTAAGTATAGTTGAAATATTTATATATTATTAATTTTATATAAAAAAGTTATAATTAATAATTATATTTCGACACAATTAATTATATTTATAAAATATTTTTACAAATATAAATTTATAAATAAAATATCCTAATGCATTAGGAAGGCAGTGCTATATGGCGACACACAGTTTTCACTGAGTGTGCAGCCTCAAAAGAGGGATGGGAATGTTGGATCTTGTCATCTGATCACTTGTCCCCATGGAATTCCTATATGGAATATATGGGTGCCTTACCAGTTTCAATTAAGAAGTGGGATGAGATAATGAGGTGGAAATGGGAAGGCGATGTAGTGGGGTTCCAGACATGGCATCATCGATTTGGGAACTAGAAATAGATATGAGAATGTTGGAAGCTAGAATTTTTCCATTTGCTGAAAATATTTCTATGGTTGGAGGGTTTCTTTATCATGGTGCACTAGAGCTGAGCACGAGATATCATTTCTTATTGGGGGGTTGGGGTAACACAAAATTCAGACCAACTAGTATAGGGGTGACCAGACATTTGAATGGATAAATTACATTATTCAGGCTCCTCTACTGGGTCTCCGGGATACATAATAGTTGTCACATTCAAATTTTTATGTTGAGGTAATTCATTTATTTATCTTTGGTTATGATTTTTTCTATTTTTACCCCATGTGGTTTTGGTAAAAAAATTTGGCATTTCTGCCTAACACCAGTTGCAGGATAGTTGGTGCATGGTTAGTGGAAACCATACACCTTTCTCCATAAACCTGGGAAAACAAGTGTCATTTTAGACAGTGGAGGTTTCATGGTTAGTTCATGATTTTTCAAATTTTTTAGGCCTAACCATGTGACATGTCCTTCATTCATAGTGAGGGGCACATGATCACTGCACAGTTTGAAAACCATGTGGTAAACCTATGTATTCAATCCGGGGAATTAAAAATAGTAAAATTATCTTTGTTCCCTCTTTCAATATTATCCATAAATCCCCCATTCTTTCCACATTCGAACGCTCCAGCCTGAGGCACCTCCCTCTTAGCTCCCTTGGACTCCATTAAATTAGTGGTTTTGGTGTGTTTTTTTTTTTCAAGAATATCTATATAAGTTTCCTTCCCCTTGATTCATCCCTTTTTCTAGGGTTTTCATTCCCTCCCTCTTATGGTTTCATTTTACAGTAGATGTTTTACCCAATGGGGGATATGTCTTTTGATATTGATGTAGTTATTCATGTTTTTTTTCAAATATCACCTTGTTATGGACTTTTGGTGGTGTGTTTTGGTGTCACAACAATTTCCAGAAGATTCCAAGTGAAAGGTATTCAGTACCTTTCTTTTTCTTTATTATGTGATTTCAATATTCTTTCATGGTTGTTTAATTTTTTTGTATTGTTTTTTTGTGTGGTATGAATGTTTTGGAAATTGTTTGTAATGAATATGTGAGAGAAGCAATGTTTTGGAAAAGAAATTGGTTTTATATCTAATGTGCTTCATTGTGGTATTTCTTAAATTTGTTTTATACCTTTTGTGAAAGGTGTGAAATTTATTTTCAAATGGATATAAAGGATCAAATGTGATGAAAGTGGATTTTCTAGGTAAAATATATTTTTTGGTATGTTGGATTCCTTTTCAGGCATTTTAAATGAGCCTTTGAACTATGAAGCATGTTTATAAAATAATTTTCAGTTTAATAGGATTTTGAAATGTGATTTTCTCATGGAAAATGGTTGGATTCCATATGTGTTTCTCTTGTACTCTTTAAAAATGAATTTCACTAAATGTGAAAGGGGATATTTCTTAGTGGACATGGGATTCGAGACATGTGTATGTGAAAATTTTGATTTATTTGATATGTGAAAAGTGATTGAGCACAAAGGGAATACCGGGTATCTAGGTGGGAGAACTAAAAATAGTACGCTAAATGATTCAGAAATGGCCAAGGCCTAGATTCAACTATTATTATTGATGATTGGAACACTAAATAATAATGTCATATAATAAGAGACCACTATAAATATGATTGGGATCTTATCTTGTGGATAATTCAGGACAACGTTTTTGGACCACTAAATGTTTGGATGGGATCATCTCTAGTGGAATGGGCATGAGAATTTTGTTAGTAGTTGAGTTTGATGATTTTGATCGCCAAGGTATGATGTTCATTGTGTACCATTTGTTCTAATAAACTCATATAGACTTACCCATTATGCTCTCTTATTACCTAATTCACATGTGATGTGGTTCTCCTCGTCAGTATAATGTAGACCTTATGAACTTTTATGTCATGAAATCTTATTATGGAATTGGTTTTATTTGAAAATCATTTCAAAAAAAATCTCAACCTTTTTAATGAAATTATCTTGTTAATTTGTCATCTTATATTATATCAAGGAACCTGTTATTATTTTTGGAATCATACTAGTCTTCGTCTCCCACACTATATACACCATTATATGTAAGTAGACAATCTTATATATGACCCAGGTAAAAGAAAGATATATCTTGGCGATGGTGGTTTTGATTTCTATAGTTCCACTTCTTGTAGGTGTTAGTGGCGGTGGCATGAGGGTGATATCAATCTTTTCACATAGTGGTTTTTGGGATAGTTTTTTGTTTTACCATTCAATTGGAGTAAATTCGTTTAGGTTAATTTTTTAAAAATTGAATCTAAAAATTGTCGTTCCTCATATCTCTAAGGTGAAAATTTGTTGTGATGATGATTATTTTTCTTTTTTATGATTTTTAAAATTGAAGAAATCATTCCAATGGTATAATTTTGATACCTAGGCACTAGTTTCTAGCCCATGGGGATTATAAATTCCCTTTTGTCCATGCCAAAAGTCGATTCAGGTGTCGGGTTGGATGGCACCTCGGCATGGTTCATGACACCAGGCTTTCATGAAACTAGCCCTTTAGGTCGTGCAATGTCCTTTGGGAAAATAGTTTTTTTCACCATCATATATAATAAAATGGTTCTTGTGGGTTCTTATCATTTATGATGGGGTATGTTTAGGAACAAACACACATATAATAAATTAGGCCTTGTGGACATCCCATGTGCATGTTAGAATGATAAATTCTTCCTACCCCAGCATCATTCATTAATTATCTTGTGATTTTTTTGATGAAAATAAAATTTAATTAATGTGAATTATTTTACATTAGTTTCTGTCTTTTTTTGATAAATAGTAAGATATATTTTTCTACATCCTATCAATTTTTTGAAAATTTACGACTATATCGTACATGTGGTTTATGAACATGATGATAATTATTCTTTTAGAAACCATTATCTTAAATGAAATATTAAAAAAAATGACAAACTTCATACAGGTTGAAAAAAATTGAAGGTCAAAACTATAGTGGCCACATTGAAGGTATTTTAAAAAATAAATTATCTTTTCCTTTTTAATTTAGGAATATGTCTCTTCTAGTCCTTGTAATAATATTTTCTCAAGATTCATTATCAATGTAAAAATAGTCTTTTATTGAAATTTTTTTATTATCCTTAATACAAATATAAAAAGAATTATCTATGTTTCAAATTAGAAATATTTATTTATAGTTATTTGTTTTGTTGTTAATTTTTTTAATATATTAAAATTTTTATGATATAAGAATTATTATTGAAAATTTTCCTCTATCAATAATCCCTTATAGGTATTATAGATAGTGATTTTTATTTTATGCAGTCAAAATATGATGCCTCTATTGATTTTATCTTACTGGATTTCATATGACATTCATCTTAGATCATAAATGAACTATCACTTTTAAATTTTATTGATCATAATGTTTGACTTTTAATATTATTCATAGTATCTATATCAATTTTAATGTTAAAGGAATAACCTCTTTCAAATATCTATAGCATGTCATTCTTCAAATCCTTCTGAGAATCTTCCAAAATAAATGAATTTTTTACAATTATTTTTTCGTTTTTTATTGAAAACTCATGTTTAATTAAAAAATTGAATTCATAAACATGAATTCTTTAGTAGTATGAAAATTTTGATCACATATTACATGCATATATTCAAAAAAAAAAAAATATGTTTTATTATTATAAATTGATTTTTCCAATTTTTCTAAAGTCCACTCTATATTTATAATGATCCAATTAATCATAGTTTCATTACCCTAACTACATTCCATATCTTAATTCTATAAAATAGAACAATAATCCAAGAAACATAGATATTATATCTTGACTTGCTTATATTTACCCCCACATTATTTTTATTTACTCACTTTCTAATTTTAATAAAAATTTATTATGTGTTTCTATTTTCTATCTAGTAAATTTTTTAAAAAGTATTTATACCCTAATTTGATAAGGAGATGTATTTTTCACAATTGTTTTTTATCCAAATTATCCATGAAATTTTACTATAACCTATATCGATAATAAACATAGTTGTATCAGATTTCTAAATTTCTAAAATAAAATCTACATATTTTTTATTATATATGTATCACGTGAAAAAAAAAGTAACCCTTATATAAAAATACAAGAAGATATCAAAAAATTTATATATCCCGATTTTTTTATAGAAATATCTCCCTTCTCAATATCCTATATTGATTTAACCATAATATAAATACATTAATGATAATATAATTCAATAAACTTTGTTGTTATTTTAGTATTAACATTATTTTCTTTCGCATCCTAAAGATTTGTATCCTTATCTTTAATATCCTCATAATTTTATTCATTTTGTATTGGGATGAACTTATTAATATTTTAATTTATAATTTCATTAATATATTCATCTATTTTTAGATATATATTTTTTATTAATATTAATTTATCATTTTAGATTCTTTATTTGGTATAGTTTTAATTATTATTCATGTAGTTATGAGTCACAAAAGAATAATGTTTTTCCTTAATTATGTGATATATATAATATTATTCACATTCTCCTTCACATATTAATGATTCTATATCCATCATAATAGGAATCATGGAATATATTTATTTATTATAAATTGTTTTTTCTTCAAAATTAAATCCTTTAACATATATTTCAACCTTTTTCATTCCAATCCAAAGAATTTTTTTTGTTTTTTATATATTATTTTAACCTGAAACCTTGCTGCCCTATTTTGAATTGATATTTTTGATACATATTCTTCTTCACGCAATATCAACATGGGGGTCATTTTTTAACACTCAAATTCATATTATAATTGATAAAAAAATGGATTTCAATACAAGATTATAGTAATTTGGATTTAATATTCCATTACAGAGTAATTATTTGGAAATTCTATAATATATAAGACATAATTCATTCAAAATATTCATCATTTACATCATCATGATAATCAATAGAGGCTTCTTCATCATTATATTTATACTTATATTTATCATGGACATGAATATAATATAATTATATTCCATTATATTATTTTTTTAATGGAATAGAATTGAAATCAAATATCAACCCATAGGGGCCTGCCTGGTTAGTGAGATAGAGAGTGACTCCCTAAGACCGTCTCTAATAGGACAAGGGATGTAGAGTAGAACTATGTAGGAAAGTCCCACAAATGGAATACCTTATCTTAAAGTACATGTACACTCACAGACATCTCCATTCACTAATTTAATTTAAAAATAATAAACAACTGATTCTGTAAGTACATTAATATCATATAATACCACATCAAAGTATGAAAAATAGTGGTAAGATACAGAGGACCAAATACAAGGCAACCAAAACTATATAGGATTCTTTCCAAGTAATATAACAGAATCTTATATCAAAATAATACTGAAATACTTATTCATGACTAGTCTAGCCCAACTAAACTCCGCCTAATCCGAGTCCAACTCGAAGTCCATTATATTCCCTTTCATTTGTATAAGACATGTTATTTACATGAAGGGAAAATGAAGTGGTGATTATAAACATACACATTAGATCATCTAAATGGTAACAAATCAAAGCATCAAAGAGATATCCAACTCTATTCATAAGGGAAAGGGTAAGTAAAGAAGATACACTAATATATGATCAAAGGGAGACTCCCAGTCTCTGGGAGAGGACTTCCCAAATTCTCATCTTATGTATTCTTTTTTAGGCTCTAAGGTAACCCTCATTATAGGGAACTTACTCCATTGGTTATGCCAGCATTGAAGGATCCCATAAGAAAAAAGTACAACAATAAGGGAGTAATCCTAGGTCATATGGGGGATACCCAACACTATCCAAAATATTCAACCAATAAGGGGATCACATGCCATGTATGGAATTCAAGTGATACCTGACCTATTCTAGGGATGGATTGATAGAGGATAAAACCCAGGGCTGTATAGATAGAAAATCATCTCTATCTAGCAGTATCTTGTATAAGGAATCGTTGTACCTCTCCTTGAATTTGGATGCCTCAATGTACCCTCATGGGAATGGAAATGAGGAAACACACCCAAGATAAATTTTATAAGGGATCAAACAGTCACTAAAACCTAATCCAACAAAGGAGTCACATTCAATTAAGGTGAATTACATATCTGTATTGAAATTTATCATCCCTAAAAGGACAGCTATCAAATGTGGGGTCCACATGAAGTGTTACCTCAAAAATGAAAACTTTGTAGGTTAGTGTTTCATAGAATCCTTGTTTATTTCACATGTAATCACATGCATCACTATATCCTCTATTTCTATCATGGGTATTACATGAAATGAACAAGTATTATTTGGACCATGTTAGATTCATCATTATCACACCCCCATAGGGAAGAACCCTCATAATCCATCTTCAAAAACCATAATAACGCACACTACACTCATATTTCTATTTTAATTCTCATGACTCTTTAAAGTCACTGAAACCAACATTGAACCCACATGATCTATTCAAAGAAGCATATAGTAAACTGTTCAATAAATTTATTCTAGAATATAGAAAAATCACCAACCCTAAAATAAGGAATCAATCTAAAATTACTAATTATAGAAAGTGAAAAATAAATGAAATATAAAAAACACATACAATCCATGAATTAATTTTTCTTACTCTGAATAAACCAGAATGTGAAATTAAACCACAAAAAAATCCTACATCAGGATGGATTTATTATTCAAATAAAATGCATATAAAAGCATTGAATAAGGATATTAGGTGTTCTCTATTTAGACTCCAGAAATTTTTAAAAAACATTCATCACAAATTAGTAGGAACAAAACTCTATCTCCCTTGATTTGATCTTCTGGTTAGGTTGAATACACCTCCCTTAGAAGCAACAAAAATAGATAATCCCATTCTTATCCAGGTTTATCCAAATCATCTGGAACACTTCATGAATATCATCTAGACTAAAGGAATAATTTGGTAGTGGAGAATATATTGATTAATAAGGGTAATAAATGATTACAAACTTCATCAGATACCCTAAATTAACGATCCATACACTAATACTTTGAAACATACAAGATCTGAGAAAATATAAAATGGTTTTTACAGTTTAAAATATATATAGACCATAGCCATTCCCCCTAACATAGCCTAACCATGGATGTGGTGGTGTTGAAATTATATGGAAATGGCTATCCACCATAGGTGTTTGACATGAAGCTTATTTTTTCCCTAACCTTGGATTATAAAATTGGCATTGTTAGGTATCCCAAACAATGGATGAAAAGTCTATACATAGTGCTCCATGCCAAGAGTCACTCCCATAGAATGTATTTTTGCATGATTTTTTACATATAAGGACCACCATAGCTTGCACAATTGTGTGGTGAAGTCTATTTTGGAAATAAAAATTCTAAAAACTATTTGTAAGAATTTAATGTCCATATAATTCTCTAGAAAACCGCGTTGACATTATTCTTTTATAAGAAAATATCAATTAGAATATTTCAATGTGTTTAATATAAATACCAAGTAATTAAATTATCCCCACATTATTTATTTTCATCATTAAAAGGAAAAACATACTCAAACATGTGAGGTCTTGAGGTTCACATTTGGTTCTCTTGATCACAAAATAATTTCTGGTGGTTCTCATGCTACAATCGAACACACTCTATGTGAATCACTCACTCAAAAAGGATCTTATCCACCAAATACATGGTCACCATTGGGTACTCTGTGAATGTAGTTTTTTCATTAATTTCCAGCTCACCCCTACCAATAATGTGTGATGGTTCATGCACATATCTCTTTAATGACAACATAAAGAATACATCATGTACCTAGTATAACTGTAGTTGTAACCCCATGTGGAACTCTACGTAACCAACCCTAAATAATATATGAAAGAGTAATTAAGAATCTTATATTGTTTTCATCATCTAGAAAATACCCACCTGCTTCAATGACGAGAGACCTTAAAAAATACATGATCACCCATATTAAATCCCAAAGGACTTTATAAAATGTCTTGATGGGGATTCTGATAGATTTAGTAGTCTCTATTTTTTCCTGCAATGTCTTTAACTACCTTTTCATCACATGCAATAACCTAAAACCCATATTTATTGTCCCGCCTAACTCTATCCATGACATCAAAAACATACAGGGTATCCCATACAAGGGCTCAAATGGTTCTATAGAAATGGTGGAATTGTAACTATTATTTAATGAAAAATCCAACAAGGGTAAATGTTCCTCCTAGATATGACCATATTCACATATAAAATCCCACAAAATTTTTTCTGGGATCAGAATATTCCACTCCGCATGATCTTCTTTCTGGTTTTGTAATGTTATTTCCCACCAGAACTGAGTGTGGAAATTCATTTGTAACAATCTCTAAAATCATCAGAGGAAGGGAGCCTCATAGTAAAACATATTTATTGAGCTAAATCTATGAATAAGGACTACATATTTTTCATAATGGTGCCCCAAAATATCTGTTGAATTCTTATATCAAATGGATAATAAGTGGGATAACTTGGTAAGTCAGTCTATGATCAATGAGACAGTATCGTCACCTCTAGATTATCTCAAAATTCCTATCACCAGATCCATGATGATACCATCCCAATTCCACTATATCACTTTTAGGGTTTACACTAAAGCCACTATTACAGGATTATTGGCCTTCACCTGTTGGTAAATGTGGAATTGATAGATGAAATCCTAAACTATGCCCTTAATTAATGGAAAAAAATGAATGATGAAGGTCATGGTAAATCTTCCACACTTAGAGATGTACCGCTAAGGGGGAAATATGGAAATCCCTTATAAACTCCTCCCATAGCAAGAATAAAACAATATTACGTCCTAAAAAAAGATTTACAAGCTTCCCACATTTGGAAAATCAATTGGAAGCATGTTTGTAAACATTTGGTAATGTAATACCTAACATGTTATTGGATATTCATGGAACATTTGAGAACAATAATGCTGAAGAGTCTTTTTTTTCTTTATATGAAAAAGTATTTAATGTTTCACATCTAACATCAAACAAAAGACTAAGTGTATTGGGGATGAAAGGTTATATTATCCAAATTAATGGTGACTAAGATACAGTGAATGTTTTTGAGTTTTTTGTTCATAATTATTTCATCAATTATAGGAAAATAGACATTGAGATGTTTATTTTTATTATTTTGGAGAATATTCAATTTGATTACATAATGTAAAAGATTTTTATGTTTCCAGAATTCATCATCAAATTTATTGTGAACTGTATAGATATTTTAATGGATGAAAATAAATATTACCCTGTAATAGAAAATATTTCTTTCTTTTGTGAAGAAACAATTTCAAGGAAGATATTACATTTCGATTCTAATTTGAAAAGGTTAGCTGAAAAAATTTATGGAGCTACATTAGAGTAATAACCATCAATGAATGTTTAAAAAGCTAAAAAGAAGAGAAAATATGAAACTTCCCCACCATTAAAAAAACAAAGAAAATATGATGAAGATTTAAAGAAGTTGACGTTACCTGAACGTCAAATGAAATTAGGGGAGTAGTTGTTCAATCATGATCTTACTGAGACAAAATATTGGAACATTTTGTCAATCGATCACTTATAAAAAGAAAAAAATAATAAAGGAAATCAAGAGTCTTTATGAATCCATGATTTTAGAAAAATTAATGAAAGGTGTTGAAAAAGTGTCTAATAATCGAGTCCTTTCGATTTCCCATACCTATCACGTAATTTCAAAAGATGTAATTTTTTTTAAAGAAATGTTTGTTGATCCTACTGATATCGCTTCATTATATGATATGAGAAATAAAGAACATTTTGTTGAAGAATCGGTTCTTACCATTCCTGAGAAATTATTATTATCTAAATCTTTTAGAAAGGGAATAATTTGAGAACAAGACAATTAGAAGATGATATCGAGAAAGAAGTTGTAGAACATGAAGAATAAGAATAAGAATAAGAAGAATTATAAGAAGAGATTATTGTATAATTAGAATAAGAAGATGGATATGAAGAAGATAAACAAGATAAGGAAGAACTTGATGATGAAGAAACACAAATAGATAAATGATGAAAAGAAAATTGATAATCATGAACTACTTCATCTTTATCATACATACCTTTTAAGTGCGATAAATGTTCTCATAAAATATCATCATATTAAGAAAAAAATATGTAATAAAAAAATAGTAAGTAAATTCATCCTCTTTTTAATAGGAAGAATATTAACATTTTCAAAAAAAAAGTTTATAACAATGATGGATATGATAAATATGTGGATATTGTTGAAATTTTTGTTGATAAGAAAGTTTTAAATTATGTTAAAGGGAAAGGGGTTGTAATTTTGAAACTTTCTGCTTAATCTAGTAGAAAAAACCTCCAAAACATTTTTTAGGATAATCATATTTAGAGGAAACCATTGCACAAAAATGTTTTGATTACATATTTCAATCCTTGAGAAGGTAAAGACACAATTCTGTATTTTTTCAACCATGATGAAAGATTTCAACTTATTCTAGATAGCATCAGTGAGAAATCAATATATTTGAATGTGATATTGTAATTAGTCCCCCATATTTAAGTTGAGTTGAAAACATTTCAGAAATGAAAAATACTTAGAAAATATTATACAATTAAATGTTCAAGTGGTCAAACTAACTGGATAATTATATTCAGGAACAAGATGACCAAATTGTAGAAGTAAAGAATATTTTGTTAGAAATATATAATTTCATGAACTAGTTTCCCTCAGATATATCCAATAGAGTAAAGTATTTTGAATAATTCATATAATCAACTGATTATTGGATATAGGAAGTTAGAGTATTGAAACAATAGGTTTTGTATTTGGAGTTTGAGATTACCCACACCAGATCATGTGAATCCAAACATTTCACTACAAAGGAATAGAATAACATGTTTTATTATAAGATTAAAATCATGAAGAATGAACTACATAATTAGGTATTTCTAGACAAAAATTTAGTTAATCTTGAAAATGATTTACCTGAGTTTAAAAATATTAAGGTATTCATGAAGAACCTCATAAAGAATGAATATTATTTTCTTTTCAACTCTTGATGTATTTTTTGTAAAACATTTTAATTTTTTCTAATTATGAAAAAATCTCATGAAAATTCATTATTCATGTTTTTTTTTAAATTTTGATTGGATATATGTAATTTTATATTTTTCATAAATGATTAGTTAGTTCAATTTCTAATTTTATTTTATAACTTTTATAACATTTCAGAAAAATGTAGATTCTTTGCAATTTATTTTCAAAAATCATAAATGGGGAAAACATTTTATAAAGGGGGAGATGTTTTGATAAATTGGTAAATATAATCCTTAGGATGAGAAGTATTCCATAGAGGGAGAATTATTAACTATAGGGATTTTTTTCTAATACATTCCATCATATTATGAACTAGTTATAATCATAAGTGGAGTAATAAGAAATATAAATCTTCAAAGATATTAAAATAAAAAAATGACCATATGTTTTTCAAATTGTCACTGTTTATTTATGTTTTGTTTTTTCATTCAAAAAAGGTGGATATTTTTGAGACATAATTATTAGATCATACTTTTTCATTCCATTAGTTTTAGAAATCAAAAATAGACTCTTAAAACCATGTTTACTAACATTTCCATGTCCCAAGTGTTTTATTATTTTTTTTTGAAAAAATTCCATTTTACCATACATTGTGAAAGTTCAAATGTATTATGATTATAAACCCATAATAGTTCAATACAAGCCATCAGATTTTTTATGAATCCAATTAATCAGACATTCCATTATTAGGAACATTTATTAAACTTTTACATTTTATATCATATCAAAAATCACAATGACTACCAGAATGATTTGGGTACTAATAAATCATAATAACAACATAAGGATTACTATATTGATAATAAATAAGGAATTCCATCAGACTACCTAAGTTGATAATTTGAATAATTAAGAATTGTTTCTATTATAAGAAATTATTTTAACATTATAATGGTGATAATTATTGATTTCAGGCATCCAGTTACACCAGAACTTTGTAATATATCAATGAAACATCTATTTGAGGTCATTTCAACTAACTCAGAAATATTAACATTGGATTTTTGCCCATAAATAGTTAGTCATTTGAAGATTTTGGTGCTGATCACATTAACAACAAAATTTATCTGATGCTTTCTCTACATGAAAATTTCATTAAAAGGTCATTGTAATACTTTAAAGAGTTTTATCACTAATTAATCATAATTGAGGTTGTTTCCATTGGAACTAGTTTTAGTTTGTAATCACACATATAATCATTGTTAGGAATGAATGATTTTAGGTATAGGAATATAGTGTATCAAATCCATCGTATTGAGGGATTCTAGGGCTAGGAATTTAGATTTCGATCATTATATCGAGGGATTTCATTAATAAGAATATAGAGCTTATTCCAGTTATCATATAGAGGGATATCCTAGTAAAGAAGGACATACATTATAGTAAGTATAAAACTATGGATACAGTTAGTAATGTTTATTAACTACATTTACTCTTATGGTTAAAAGAGTGTATTATTTTAATATGTCTTGTATGTCATTCATACTTTTACTAGCTATCGTATAACTTGTTTTTACAATTTTATTCCATTGTGCATGTAATAAAAATTTAGTCAACATACGTATATTTCTATACCATTAGTTTTATCAGTGTCACTAGGATTTCAATAAAAAACATACATTTATATAATCATGTCAATTTAGATTCTAATTCATTCACTGTGGTCATTGGATGAAGTTTGAATTTGATTTTTTTATTTAATAGGTCTTTTGTATTGATTATTTTCAGCTTTTTAAACTTCAATTCACCCACTCTTGTATGAGTATCCATCTAATCGACGATGAAAAATATATCATAACACATCCAACATTTCTCTAGAGGAATTATAGAATACCATATACTCAATTAACTATTCTAGTTGTATCATGATGGCGGAACACATCATTATCTATCATGGATCCTAAAAACCCTCTATAAACATCTTTGAAAATATGAATGGTTTCCAATTTTAGGTCAATGTACTCATTTGTTCTATAATCCTAGAAAAATAATGCATCAATATTTCCTAATAACCTTACAACCCAATGTATATTTTCAACTCAATCACACTCTTGGGTGGATCCCAAGCTAGCACTACCTTGATGTTAGTTAGGTCCACTATCAGTCCATATTATGAGATAGCATGTCCCAATAAGTGGTCCCATTGAATATAAAACATACTCTAAAATATATTTTTATAATTCATGATCTCTCGGTGTATTTCTAGGTCCATCCCCAAATTAATTTTATGTTTATCCTCTGACACTGAGTACATGAGGTTGTTATCTATGAATACCACCTCAAACTGAATAAGGAAGGGCTGAAATATCTAGTTCACGACTCCAGTGAAAATTTCTGTAGAGTTATTAATGCCAAAGACCATCAACAAATACTCATAGTGACCATAATTTCACTGAAATTTCATGTTTAATATAACCTCCCCACAAAATTGGAGATGGTGATAACATGTTCTGAGGTTTCTCTTGGAGAACCACTACATCCCTTTAATCTAGTTGAATTTATTTCAAATTATTGATAGTGGATATTATTTTTGATAGTAATCTAATTAAACTAATGACAATCTATGAATAACCTCATGATACCATATTCCTTCCTGAGAAAAACAAATGGGATGCCCATGGTACAAACATGGTCTAACAGATGCATTCCTCTACAGATCCTCCAACTGCCCATCTACTCTTGTAGCTCTATTGGGGACATTTGATATGCTTATGTTGATATAAGGGTAGGCTATAGGTGTAGTTGTATATAGATTTTGACCTCTCGATGGGGATGTAATCATAGAACGTCCTTAGTGAATGCATCCTCATACTTTACCACAACTTCATGAAACTAAATGATCACATCATATACTATTCCAAGTAATATAATTCCAAACTAATGAGAAATATGTTGTATCATCCTATGTATCTTCTCATCCTACTCTGTCTGGTTATCCTTATTTCCTAAAACAGAAAATCTCTTCCCATATTCTAGAATGCACTACATTCTCCATATGAAATTCTCAATCTACGCATGGACTACAGATATCCATTACATACCGATATTTTCATCATCAGGTTTAGTTTTGTCTATGATGAATTCTCATACAAATCTCTCACATCCTAGAGTCAGGTCACACTATCAAAAAACGGTTGTGATCATCAGTAATTCCCAAGTAGTATTCTATAAGTGAAATGTTTGAGAAGAAGGTTTTAGAATTATCATCAAGTATCTTACATGGGATATGTAATGGAAGGAGTGACTCTCAACTATTTCTATCAAGCTATAGATAAATTATTAAGTATATATATCATACCTCATAACAAACATAGCTATTATAGGTCATAATCCTCCACTAAGATTAGTTGTCCATGTCCTAGACCACAAGGTTACTAGTCATGATGTGGATCCCCTAAGGGTTGTTGAAGTGGAAACAGATAATAAATTTGACTACCTCTCACAACTCTCCAAACTCATTATCCACATCTGTTATTCTATAAATCTCACGTATCAATCCACAACCTCTACATTGGTGTCATGTAGATTGAATCCTTGTTTTCCACTAAAAATGCCAAGATGTCTTGTGAGATATGTCCTCACTCATCATAGGGGATGAATCTTCTCTTCCTCTACAGACTAGAACCTCACTAGGATCCCTGATCCACTAATCCATCATCTATAGACTATCATTAGAAGTGCTTCATGCTTCAGGGTCCCTATGTATTTCATAACCTAAAATGAACTAATTTATCATCCCATGGGATCCTACTGCCACAAACAATAGTAAAAAAATAATCTTCTATGAAAATATCTACAAATAAGGCAGACTCTATCACCACATTATAATTATGGATGTGAAGAGATAGAACTCCAACTCATATATATCAATGAATTATATGCATAGTGTTTCATGAAAAAAAGTATCCATCATGAACCATATCTATGAAATAACCCAAGAGGTTGGTGAAAATCAATCTTTAATTTTTGAATAGCATGCATCCCTACTAGAGGTCTGGTATATCTTATATATGCACCATTCAAAATATCAATGGATAAAAAACATCTCTTAAGAGGCACTCAAACTCTACCAATTCTAGGGTCACATAATCAGGAATATGAACAACCATGATCCACTGTCACCTTATTGAGATATGGAGAAGGCTCAATACAATGACCAACATATGACCAGGAGTGGTCCATATAAAGGTAAAAACTCACTCTACTACCACAAGCTAGTCCTCTACTTCCTGGGGGTATGTATCCCTAAAAAACATGAGTAGTCTCTATCTCTAGAACATTTGATTTGTGTTATGACTATTTGCATTATAATAAAGAAATGCTGAAAAAATAAGATACACAATGGGTGGATGTAATACCAATAATACACCTAGAATAACTACCTCCTTCATAGGTCAATGAACTGAAGCTTCTCCTCTTACTGGATAATCATTATGATGTAGTTGTGGAATCCTATATGGATTTCATCATGGAGGAATCAATTAATATTCAAGATATACAGAGGATAAATGAAAATAGATAGGGATATTACTCAAGAAGTACATGAAAATCACAACCCAATCATATTTGATCAATGTACTAATGTTTCCCCACCAACTAGTGCTTAAAAGAACCAAGTAAACAAGTAGGTTTTCTGAGTCCTTATAAATGGATACATTGGCCACTGCATTGTCACTGGATTACATTTCTTAATGTCCAAACAAAATATACATTAACTGAATTTCCATTGTCCCTAAAAAATAATTATAACTATTCAATCTGCAAACCATGGTCTTCATATAGCCTAGCCTCGGATACCACTCTGTCATAACCTAACCCAATGAGACCTGACTGGATATCTGTAAGATAAGAGTGACACCCCCACATCCTCCAATACATTAGAGGCTGAAAAATAGCATTGAGTATTCATATTAGACACACATTAAAAGTTATCCTAAAGTACATGTACACATTCACACATACCCATACACTAGTATAATGTGTAAATTATTAATAAAAGATATGGTAAATGAATGCATAACATCTAATCCCAAATAAAAGCATGAAATAAGAGTACCAATATTGAAAAAGGAAAAAATATAAGTCTACTAAAACTGTAATCATGTCCGACCTTCTAATAGAAGAGAGTATATTATCAAACCACATATCTAGGGAACATCATTGCTTAGTCTATCCCTTTTATGATCCACCTAAACCTGGTCCACCCTGGACCTCATCATAAATCTTATCATCTATATAATAAATGAAATGTGCAGGTAGAACCCATACATGGTTGAGTACTAACATACTGGATAAGACACCGAAGAATCACCAAACACAAGCACCAAAGAGGATGTTATCTCTAATAAGAAGGGAAAGGGGATGTAAACAAGATAAACCTATATTTTCTCAGAGGTATAAACCTAGTATAATGGAGATTTTTATAGTAAGTATTATCCTATATATTATAATCAAGGCTCCAAGGTGACACTCATTCATAGGGATTCATTCCCTTGGAATTTTAAACGCTGATGGAACTCACAAGAAAAAGGTATTAAAATAGGGAATCCTAGACAGAACCTATGAGGAATTCTTGACCATAAACAAAACAACCCACAATAAAGGGGATCACATAGCTTAGATTTTTTGAACATGATACCTAACCCAACCTTGGGAGGAAGAGATGGGGGATCACACCCTTGACCCTACAGTGGGATACCTGACTCAGTCTAGAACAAGATAATAGATGGAATATTTTGTCCTCTATTTTGGATGGGATGCCTCACTATACCCTCATGGAATGGAAATGATGAAACACATCCATGTTTAATGGTTCTAGGGAACACAGACGCACAAAAATTGATGACATCCAAGGAGAAACCATGAATGTAGGTGAAATAAATGGTTGAATGATAATTTATCATCCCAAATGGATATCCATAATACAGATTATACCATAATAAATATTCCATAAAAATGTTCACTATACAAGTTAGGGTTTCTAAGAAATGTTGGAAATTACATGATTTATCATATAAACCATTTTCTCTTTTGCTTCCCCTGTGGGTATTACCTAAAATAATTCTAGAATATTTGGACTGGGTTGGAATCATCATTATCGTACCCCATGAATAAACACCTAAAAAATATAGATCATAAAAATATAATCACCCAAAAACCATTGTATTTTCATTATCATTTTCAAACTGCCATTAGGTTTCTAAACCTGATATCAAACAAGCATTAGTAATCAACATAAGAAAAAATTAAACTAACCATTAAACTGGTTCCCATTTATTTTCAAATAATAAAATAATTAAACATTGAATATGATTATAGAAGTAAGGAAGATAGTTACAAATATAAAAGGTTATAATATTATGACGGTAATTTTAGTTTAGCCATCATCGATGGAAACCGAATAAGGGGAGGTTAAAAAATATTAAAAATTACAACACAAGGAATAAATTTCCATTTCCCAATTTTGGGAAGTGAAAAATGAATAATAAAAAAATAACATGGATGATTCAAGAATTTATCTTATAATAATTAATTCATGTTTTTGTCAATAAAAAATAATGGGGAGTTAAACCAGAAAAAGAAATTCTCTTCCTTGTGTAGGATTGATAATTTGAGGGTAAGATGTCTAGAAGCATTTAATAAAGAGAACTATCCAAAAAAGTTAATGGATCCCTGAATTCCTTAAACTCGTCTATTAGTGGTCATGGGGAACAAAACCCTATCTCCCTAGCGTTGATATTAAAATACACCTTGGAAAAAACTAGAATGTATAATCTTGTTCTCACTTAGGTTCATGCAAACAATTTTAACTCTTCATTATAATAATCTCTCTCAATGAAATGTAAGGGAGAGTACCATTGATCAAATAATAGTGGTAATAAATTATTAAAAAAATAATTAGAGACACCAAATTAAATATTTATTCACTTACTGTATAAAACATATGATATATGAGAAGATATCCCATGGTTTCATTCCTTTCAAATGTAGCCTCACCACCACCACACCCTCTATCACAACCTAGCTTCGGTCATGGTCTTTTTGACATGACATGGAAATGAAAGCCATTGTAGATAGGTGAGGGAATCAGAACATTTTACCTCACTAATACCTTCAAAATGGATGTGGTGATGTCACCCAAACTGTGGCCCACAACTCCATCCCTAACACTGCAGGCCCATAACCACACCCCCATTATTATATGAATCCCTTTTTATAGACATGGACCACTAGAGATTTTGCTAGGGTTTGGAATATCCTATTTTGGATAAGAATAATCGTAAAACAATTTATAGGAATACAAAAACAATCATGGGGCCTAAAAACATTTCAACCACTATTCCATACTCAGAAAATATCAATTAAAATGATCCAAAGTATTTAATAAAAAATGGAGACTTTAAATTCAATATCTCTTAAGAAATAAGGATGTTTTCAAAATCACGTGTCTCCCTATACCCAGTTAAAAAGAGGTATTTGCATTGATTTTATAATAATATGAGGCTTATTCTCCAACCATTAAAAAAATGTTCTTCTTCTCAGAATAACTTTCAAAAATAATATTCTTTTAACATCTTAAAAATACATTATTTTTATTAAAATTTTAATTTTTTATTTAGGGTTAAATATTTCATGCTCACCTTATCATGCAACCATGAATTTTAAAATTTAACTCTAAATTTTATTCTCATTATAATTTAAATTTTTTTCTTTTAAAATTTTATCTAATTTTGAAAAGTTTTATTTTGACGTTTTGAAGCCCATTTTCATTATAAATTCTTTATGAGATACATTTATTGATTTAGAGTTTCTTGATTTACCATCATTCTTTATATATTTTTTATCAGTAGTATTTATTGTTTGCCTATTATCTTAAGGAATAATTCTTATTATGCTAGATAAAAGAAAATCTTTATCTAATGAAAATATATTGGTAAAAATATTATAATTTTTTACATGATTAGATTTAAAATAAAATGTTGTGATTATTGGATTCTTTATAGAGTTCAATAATTCATTGATTCTTTAAATAGTCAAAAATAAATAAAAATATTATTCTTAGTAAATTTAGATATTTAATCATATGAATCAAATAATAGGAACTTCTTTTCATCGTAATAATGTGGTTACCATGGGAAATGTTATGATGAATCCCAAGACATTGGAATTAGACAAGAACAATTTTATAATTTCATTTAAATAACCCACTATAAATTATTGGAATTATAGATCCAATCATCTTTTAATAACACCCATACATGTATGAAATGAAATAAGGAAAAAAATTAGACATGCTAGATTAAAATATTTTATCCAATGTTATTAATTACATCTATAACACCATGGTATTTTATGAAATATATTTTCTCTCATAGCTTATATTATGCAATAAAACTTGTTCAAACAACCCGTGATATACTATTATAATGTTATTATTTAACATGAAATCTATCTAATAGATATTGAAATTAGCAAACTGAATAAAAATTAATAAATTTTTAAAAATATATATAATGGTTTTAGATAAATAAAAAAATTGATAATTAATTCCTCAATGTTTAGTAATGTCTTTATATACTTGAAAAAATTTACTTTTCTAGAGAAATGACGATTTTTTTATTCTTGTAAAAAAATGAAAATAACAAATTTGCTAACTTTTAGAAAAAAAAATTGAAAAAAAATTCATTTTTTTAATCAGTACATCACAATTATCCTACATATAATTTTTGATAATTTTTTGAAAGGAATTATATTTTTGATGAATTGAGAAAAATGATTCTTTTTATTGAAATTTTTTTTAAAGAATTTTATAATTAAATTTTTTATTAAAATGATTTTAAAATTTTTATTTAGTGAAAATATATTATTAGAAATTCCATTTAGGTCATTGTGATTAATTTTTTTATGTTGATTTTATTTATTAAAACATATATACTTAAGAAACATTTTCCTTGGAAACCCAATTTTCCCTGATTTTTGTGGGTTTAATTTTACATTCAATTATATTAATTTTTTGAGTTAAATTTGATAAAATGGATTCCATATTTGGAATCAATATAATTAATATAATTTAATAATGAAAACAACATTTTTCATTATGAATAGAGACTATGGTAAATATTTATCGCTTAGGTAATAAGAGGTTAAATTATGTTAAAACCTTTTGGTAATACATATAAAATCATAAAACATGCCTTTATCCTATTATATGTAGTTTTTTTGGAAACATTTATCCATAAGGAGTAAAATAATTTATATTGAAACATTATATTTTAATTGGGAACCAAAGAAATACTTTTTTGATGATAAGTAATATTTTATTTAAATTAAATACAATTTTTGATTATTTGTACCTAATGTCATGGTTTTAATATTACATTAGGTTTTTTATTGATCCCAAACTCTAAATACCTTTCGTATTTTATTATTTAACCAACTAAATTTAATAAACCAAATTTAATATATTCTTTTATTGTAAAATTTTTGTTACTCTTAATCTGGTATTTTCCTAAAAAATGGTTTGCATGTGTTTTGTGTTCTTATATTAAAATTAATTTATACCAACTATAGATATGAAATATTATAAAATTTATTTAACATTTTAAAGCATCATATGCAATGTTTGTTAGAATTACACATTAATTTTGGATTAAATAATTATGTTACCATGGTAAAAATTTATGTTATTCTAGTTATGGTTAAAATGGTATTAAAGTGGATTAACTAGAAGATAAGGTATAATATTAATCCAACACAAGAACAAATGTGATTGAATGAGTTTAATTATTTCTTACTACATATTAAATTTTAATTTCTAATTTTAGGTTCTAATTTACCCAATTATTATATTTATATTATTTAATATTATAATTAATTCCATGTGTCTCCTTTCCCCCCTATAAATCAAGGTCTGTCTCCCCTTCTATTGTAAAGCCATGATCCCAGAAGCCACTCAATAATAACTTGAGTCTAGCTGGTCACATATCCTCATGTGTATCTCCCCAAATTCAAGAGTTCATTGGCTAGTAGTGGGGTACTAGAGTGTGTCCATGTGGAGACAATGACCTCATTAGTAGAGTGTAACACATCAGATTAACAATAGCAGTCAATAGCGGAAGTTGATAGAACAAGAATACAAATGACACATAAAAAAGATATGAATATAAAAAACTAGATGTGTCTCATATACAATGATGATGATACATGTCTATATAATGTTTCAAAAAGCGGAAAAATTTAGTATAGTGCAAAACATTTGTTAAACTACTTAAAATACCAAAAAGTGATATCTTCATACAGAATCGTGAGCCTCAACTCAGTTCTATTCTCCCGTGATCCAAGGAATTTTACCAATTCAACCCTCAAAATATGTGTACTTTCCTCGGTCTATACCTAAATCTAAATATTCTGTTCAGGTACACAATGATAGCCCAAACTGGTGGTGAGATACAATCCCAATTGGAAACCATTCAAAGGTATTTACACTATACGCTATGCAATATAACATGAAAATTAGTGTGTAGGTAAATCAATTAAGTAGCAAGAAATGTAAATTTCCAATGGAATTTCTATTACAATGAAAGTAACATTGAAATACCCTTTCACGGATCCATAAAAAAGATGGTCAAGTTCCTCTAACAATGTTTCTATAATAGAATAGGAATAACTGATACATCTTCTTCGTACATCTATACATATCAAGTCATCACTGACCATATCATAAAACTAAACAATTTGAAAATCCATGACTAATCCATTCATCCAATCATATCAAAATTCTCATGGTCCTTTATTATAATCAATGTGTCATGCCACAAAGAGTATGATCCTAGGTTTAGAAGATCAAGGAATCCTCTTAGAGTCCCTAGATCATCCTGATGGAATCACGATAAGGCACTAGTTGGATTACATCGATCATGCCATACTTAACATGTCCTACATGAGTCATGAAATCTAGATCCAAGGGGTGGTAAGGCCCATGTAATCCCATAGAATCAAGACCCAAGGAGGATACATTGTCCATGACATCCATTAAAGAATCAATATCCCTGGAGCTTCATCCATGGTATCTATACATTCATGCACCAATTCATACCATATGACTCTACCCATTCATATAAACATTTACATCTAAAGGCATCCAAATAGTATAACCACTCTTTGATCACATCATAAAAAACACATACCATTATTTTACCCACACATTTATAAAATAATCATATCTATCTATTTGATCAAGTCAACAGTCAACCTTTTTTGTAACTCGACATCATGTTTAACATGGAATTAAGTAAAGTCATCTTCTAAGAAAGAAAACCATGAAAATTTAATCAAAATTATGATTCCTCTAACTGGGAAATAATGAGAACACATCCCATGTATGTTTTAACCAGGAATAAACATAGTGAATTCATATGGAACACCATATGGGTGGCCATGCTTTGGGAAACAACCTCCAACAAGCCTCATGGAATCTACAAAGAATACCTAACAGGTTCTAATTCAATTAATTCAATATATCATTTCAATTCTAGGGTTGTTTCATAATTTTTGATAGGAGGAAATATGAATTCTAGCTATATAAAGCCCCAAAACCGAGGGAAAATGTATATAACACCTACTATATATCTGTAGTAAAGTCATCATCTAATATAAACTTTTAATTTGACTTAGAATAATTGGAAAATGAGGAATGAACGAATAACAGGAAATTAGGGGAAATCAGTTTACACCTAAATAGAACCGTCGATTCCAATGACAATGAAGAATGGATAAAAATGTGTTGAGTACTCACTGATACAGATTTAATAAAACATTTCTCTCTTGAATTGGAAATCAGTCACAGATTTGATGAATGTTCCATGAATAAATGACCAATATGGCTCTCAAAGTGTATGGGTTGTTGTGCATATGAATAATAGGAAAATATAATTAGTTCTAAACATTTAGTAAAGTAAAATTGGTCATTTACCCCAAAATATCTGGGTTGGATAGATGAGGCACACAGTTTAACAAATCTGCACCAACCATGCATGGTTCACTATTGGTCAATGTCACATGCATGGTTACCTCACACGGTTTGACTACGAAAGTATAAATCATGAAAAAACCCACTATCCATATAATAGTCATTCTAAAACTGTCATCCCTCTCAAGCCACATAGTTTGGCCTAACGATGCTGCCTCCACCATCTCTCTTCCCATACCTCAGATGGTTGATCAAACCATGTGGCATGCCCTGTGCAGATTTAACTAACCATGGGCTATGCCATTTTCACCAAAAAAAAATATAGGTTTTAGGCTTCGAATATTCCCCAGACACCCCCACTACCTCTATACCCTAAAAGGTAATTCTAATTAGGCCAAATGTAAAAATTAAATATGAAAATAATGGGATATGTACCTCATAAAAAACCTGGAGTTTTAAAATCATCACACTTAAATCAATTCATACACAAATTTCTATCAAAGGGGGGGTGAAGATTTTTCTGAGAATAAATGCAGCCACTAATCATATACATTGGACTCCTTCTCCAAAGTCTCATCCTATAAATGGTTTTGATTCCATATCATCCCCAATAGAGGAACTAACAGGCCTCGGATAAACTTCATGATCCTAAAAATAATACATATTGGATGTTATAAAAAGGATGCATCTTTCTGTAACTCAACCTCATCCGAATGGAAAGCCTAAGATGGGCCCAAATGATAAGAAAACAGTTGAGAAATGTGGACGATTTCATTCATGAATCAGTACCTCCGTGGTAACTACAAATGATAGGATATTATCCTGGATTTACCTAAAATCTTGAATGGCCTAACATATCAATGTGAAAGCTGGCCCTATCTTCTGATCTGTCTATGTCCCAGCCTTGGTGAAATATACAATAAGACCTGATCCCTAACCTTGAACACTATTGTTCATCTACGATGATGGACATAGGAGTTTTTTTAATATTGTGCAGTAGTCTTATACATTTTAACCAATTGAACCTTCTCAAAAGTCCCCGACATGAGGCGTGGTCCATGTAAAGCTGCCTCACCAACCTCTAACCATCACAAGGGTGATCGATATGGCCTACCATAAAAATCCTCATAAGGTTTCATTACCTCCTCCAACCATTTATAACCTTCATATGATGGAAATGAAGAAAGGAAGATAATGACTCCCCGAGTCCCACCATTTGTAGGCCTCGGGTTGGAGACCAGCCCCAAGTGTGTTAAAATCTCACAATATGGGAGGCATTACCCTTTATAAGAAATCTAGATCAGGAGATACTATATAGCCACCTTAATAAAATCCATGAAATATATAAAATAAATCCAAACCATCCAACAATTCATGTATAAATAATAATGGATACAAATAATAGTCACCAAATGAAATCCCAAAATAAACAAAAGCCAATGTAGCGAAGTAACAACAACTCTGAAGGCGCGAACTAGAAATGTTCATCACAGTCCACCAAGTCCTCCTAGAATCCTTAAAATGGTTTTTATATATGTATGTTGATCATAAAGATATACTCAATAGGAAAACCAAAGTCTCACATGCACATATGATAAGATCATACTAATGCACCCATGTGAAAGTAAAAGAACCAAAAAACACCTAAAAATGTATACTAATAAATACCACAACCTCACCAAGGATCACTCTCCAACTAAAATATCCATGTCATATTATATATTATAAATCACATCGATGATATGGTACCCCGCACCACTTTCTCACTAATTAGCTTCTCTCACCCCAACGATAAATTTCCCGGCGATCCCAACACATTGGAATATACCCCATCACATCCCACCCGCACACACATGGGCCTCACATCACATCACAGCTATACCAAACTAGGTCTCACACCACAACCCTCTCACACAAACATGGTCCTAACAATAAGACATATCTCATCCCAAAGACAGTTGGATCCTCACATCAAAACTCATCCCAAAGACATCAGGTACATCACATAACAACTCATCCTGAAGACACCTCGGATGCCACATAACATTCAACATCTAATGCACTAGTATTCCTCCAACCAATAGAGCCTCTGAAGTACATACACACCTTAAATATGGGACATCGGAGAGCAGGTGGCCAACAATCCATCTTCCCACAAAGATGTTTGGGAAAGACACACCCAGTGTGACGATGCGTGTGTTTGGTACATAGTGCTCATCGTGAGTGGGGTGCATATAGAAAAAAAAAGTTAGTATAGGTACATATATATATATAGTATCAAACGCTCAATCCCAACCTATGTGTTCATAATAAAACAACCAAATCCAAACACCTCCACCTTTGTTATCGCCTCTAACTACATAATACCCCTCAACAAGTGGAATCCCCCATTTCACATTAGAAACCAATTTCATTTAACTATACCATTCTTTTCACTATTCATCATCAACTAAATTTTACTGTATAACGAGCCTCAATCCACCTTTCATAATCCACCCTTTACTTTATCAAATCATGCCAATTTATAGAATCTCCCTTTACCAACCACTTTAAAGCAAACTACCAATTTAGTTTTCATTTATCAACAACCATATTAACTAAAAATTCCATTATCATTACAAGAACTCATTAACCACTCTAACACATGCCATTATAATTCAACATTATCTTTTAAATTTCACTATTTCCCTGCAATCTATCACATCACTACTCATTCACATCACATCCACCTATTATCATAAACATATAATTCCAAGATTTGAAAAACGGGGAGTACCACCACATTCCATTTCATTATTTGAGGATATCATCGCACAAACTATAAATCTCGGGGTAACCATATTTTTTAAAAAATATAAGTGATTAACTAATTTTGTTTAATGTGATGTCAAACAATCACACCGATCAGAATTTTTCAATACATTCCAAATTATCAAAGACAACAACTTCAAACAATCATGATTTTCTATGTGAAATCAAACATGTATAATCCCTTAAATAATAATATAACACAATTAAAACATGGGAAATATTACTTTTGTGAAAGACAATAATAATTTACTTAATGTAATTATCACATTCTTTCTCTAGGTGAATCTTTCAATCATTTAAATTAACACAACAAGAGATAATAAAGATAATTTTACTCTTTACATGACATAATAATTTATATGGATAATTATCAACAACATGATGAATTTATATAAAATACATTAGATAATTCCTTCACTCCCCATCATTTTTAATTAATCAGTTAATGATATTTATTAAGCTGGTGTATACCATTTTCTCAAATAATAAAATAAGTAGACCACTCTCGCATGATACACAAATAAGATAGATAAGGGATCCCCAACCTCAATTTGTAGACCCAATAATGATGATGAAAAATGTTTGTGCGGGTCAGCGCAAACCCATAATCATCTAATTATCCATCTCTAATAATTTCAATTTTCAAAATACGGATTAAATTAAATCTATAAATTAGGAGGTGCTTCCATACAAAAAAAATTATCTTACGTTCTAATTGTCTTGACGAATCCAACGAAATTTATAGCATATAAATTCGATTTCTATTATGGGAGATATGGCAGTAACATGTTGAATATATATATGGTATTTATTTACATAATTTTAACATGAATTATCATATTTTTATTATCAATTTATTTTAAAATATAATTTTATTTATAAAAACAATTTACCATTAATTTCAAATGTTTTTACATTATCTCTTCTAACTATATTAAATCCTCTTCTTTTAGGCCTTTAAAAATACACCAATCTTTTTATTATTGTTATTATTATTATAAATTTTTTTGATCCAGTCCACAACTCCAAAATGGTATTCAATATCATTCTTGAAATCATCGTCTCATATTCGGGGTCACGATTCCACTAATGGTTCATCAATTCGATATTGTATGAAGACGTTATGATATTAACTAATCCTCAATACAATAATAATAATATAATTTAATAATATTATTAAATAACTCTTTAAATTCCATCTCTCTCCAATCTTTTTCATCACTCATGTTTTCTCCTTTTTTATTCATTATTATTATTTTAATTGAAATAAACACTTTGTATACAGTCACAAAATCACTAAATCTCACTTTTTAACATCAATTTTTTTTCATTTTTTTATAACACCCCGATTAATTCCCTCATTTATTTTTTAGTTTTTTAATTTCAAACATTTTTTAATTGATGTACTATTCAATTTTTTTAAAAAGTTACATGTATTATTATTTATATATATATACAACATGACCTCATATATATTTATATAAACATTATATAGATATATAACAATTTCTCTTTCTCTTTAAATTAAAAAAATGTTATTATATATATTGAACAAAATATATATAACAATATATATACAAAACAATATAATATATAAATACTTTTGTACATACATGAATATATATTTTTGTATATATATATATATACATTAATCATTTAACAACCCAAGTATTTTTTTCAATTCATAATATTAACAACACTAATGTATATATATATATACACACATATATAAGATGTCACATGTTGTGTGACAATTCTATTAACATGTAGTGTTTACGTCTTTGTCAAAACCTTTCACGTAAAGTCTTCATTTTAAGTATAATATATTTTAAATTTTTATTGAACAAAAAAATCTTTAAATATTTAATAAACACTTTTTTGTGTATCAATAATAATACTATTTATGTGATGACTTCGAGGAATCCCTCAATTTTTTATTTTTAATGATTATCCCTCTTCAACAAATTTTTTCAAACAATTTTCTCCCACTAAAAATCATTACCCCTACACCCACCCACCAATCATGAATCAAATTGAATTTTCAATTTTTATCTCTACTATTTAATTAAAATCATAACTTCTATCATTATTACACCACACATATTGAACTTATTATTATTATTTTTGAAAATCACTTTATATCAACCATTTTTAACCTCATTAATATATATATATATATAAACACACAAATATATTTTTCCAATATATATATATATGACAATATAATATATAAATATACATAAAAGATTATATATATACATATGTGTGTATATATATATATATATTATTTTTTAACACAATTAATTTTTGAAATATTTAATTTCATCATCATAGATGTATATATAAATATTTACACACATCTATAATATGTCGAAAAATATTTATTATATCACACGTGATTAAAATTAAAAAAAACATATTTAAATTCAATTATATTGAATTTCTTATATTAAAATAAGTATTGAAAAATTAAATGATTTTAAAAACCACCAAAATGAATTTCAAAATTCAAAATTATTATTAATAAATTATCAATACCATTTTAAACATCTTTTAAAATTTTCCAAAAACACTCGAACCATGGAATCACTAAAATAATTGTTATAATGACAAGTCAAGGACTAATATTTTTTTGGAACTTTACATGAAATACCTCTCAAAAAAATTTCATCCTCGAGAATCAAAACAAAACTGGTAGTAAAAGAGAATGGTGGTTCAAACAACAAAACCACGAGATACCTATCACGTTTGTCGATATATTTGGATCACATCAAGCATAAGGGAATAAAAGTGTAAATTTACATAATACATTATGAAAATATCCCCGGGGGATACCTCTCAAATAAGAATAAGGCTGCCTAAATGGTCATAGTAAACACATCAAGAAATACATATAACCCAATTATAAACAAAAAAATATTTTCAACTTTATCCATCATTAATAATTTTAAATAAGTTCATGAATTATAAAATCACCCTTTATTTAAAATAAAATCACTTTTTATGACTTTGTTTCTACTCAATATTTTCATATCTTTAAAATAAAATTTAATTTCACAATTCTATTCATTTTGTTTAAAAAAAATACAATAAATAATTTTTTTAACCATGCCTATTATTTAAAAAAAAAATTAGATTCACAAAATTCAAATATTGTACGCAACATAAATAGAAGAAAACATAATTTTAAAACAATTCACCTTATATATATATATGTGTGTGTGTGTGTGTGTGAGTTTGATTTCTATGAAAACATTATTTACTAAGATAATAACCAGGAAAAAATTTCTCATAACATTTATCAATATAAAAACAAAAATATTAACATTAACTAAGCTGATGCCATCATACAAATCAATGGATCTCACCCTCCAACCCATGATATTGTCTTCCTTGGGTGGTAAATACTCGCCCACACAGTTTTAAAACATTTCCTAATATAATGTTTCATGATGTAAGGAAAAAGATTCCCTCTCTTCATATGTTCAAGTTCATACCCCATTCCATCAACAAAATAAATCATTAAAAACCCAACAAAATAGATAGTAGAGAAACATTCCCATCACATTTTAAAAAATAATTTTCATATGGGAGGAAATCCCGTATTCCTTAATTTTATAACTTCAAAAACAACCAGTTTATTTTATTAATGACATTAATTAATTAATCCTTTTTATGCGAGGTGAGAGATTCCATAAATATAATCACAAAAAATCACCACATAACACAATTATTCTCACCACCCAGCCAAACAACTCTACCACCACACATCACTACCATTGTACTTCACAACTATTGGCCAAACTACCTATCCAATGAAAAAGATCACCAAACATTCCACAAAGGCACATCACCACACAATGTTACCATCCTTAGGAAACTATACTTTTCAATAAAAAACTTTACCACCTTATCCAAAAAACATTCCTAACCAAATATCACCAATTTCATCATACATAAATACTCAAACACACAAATCAATAAATTTCATATTCCATGTCTATATATTATCTGCTTTGGGTGGCACTGAATCCCCCACATAGTTTCAATCATGTCAAAGTATAATGCATATCAATTAGGGATCAGGTTTTCCTCTCTCAATATTCATAAATATTTCAATCACACATTAGAAAAGGAAATACAAAAAAAACCACATATAGAAGAAACGAATTTTTTCTTCCATATTTATTTATGGGCTCATATTAATTCACATCATTACTTTTCATGTGTATTATCAAACAATTTTAATATTTTGAAGGTAATATAGTTCATTAACAATATATAATTGATTATAATTTTAATACATTGTTATTTTAATCAATCAGTAACATCAAGGTACTCATAATAAACTTTAATCATAGTGGTATAAAGGTTACCAACAACTATTATATTTAGCATGACATATCAACACTTCAGTTCAATAATTCATATGCAACCACAAACAAAACATAATATTTCCAAATTCATTTCAAAATTATGACATGCTATGTTATTGTGTTAAATTAAAATTTGACGTTACATAGAAAACATGCTATCATAGTCATCAAAATAAAATATTCTTTCTAAAAACAAAATTAAAATTGCATATGTTATATTACAATATTTCATGATTTATCAAGCATTAACTAAATATTAATTAATCATTTAATTTTGAAAGAAAACATTTTGATATAACGAAATAAGGATAACAAGATCATACTTCCATATTTAAATACAACATATTAAACATGCTACATGATAAATCCTCACATACTATAATTTCTTAGCTTCCACACAAATGATTGTTTAATGATTTAAATAGTTTTAACTCTCATAATGTTACCATAAATAATTCTTATAGTTTTCACAAAATTTGAAAAAAAATGTTACATGAATTTATAAACTAACATAGGATTACAATATACGGTCATAACAATACTGAAGAACCAAAATAATGAAAAAATAAGGACCAAGTTATTATTATTGAGGTTTCCAAATTCAATGTAATTATCAATAATTAAGAGAGTCATTTTCCAAAATTTCAGAATTTAACTATCCCAATCCACGTCTTAAAACAAGTCAACAACACATGTCCATGCTAAATTACAAATGGATAGAAACTAATGGAATATTAACTCACATGGGAACCATAATACTTCTAAGATTTATTTCAAAATAATTTATTTTATCATGATAGTGTGAAATCTACTCAGGATAACATGCTACATAAGGCTTTCTAAAATTAAATAGTTCATCAAAAAAATAAACTATGTGTACTTATCTATCTATTTAAAGTATCAAGAAACTGTATGGCATGTTATATATTTCTAAAAAAGGAATAAAAAATAAATTCATTAAAAATCATGATACAACAGGAAAGTAATCAACACATTCAAACCTCAAGAAAGGATTCAAACAAACAATTAAAGATAGTTAACCATCATATTAGTCTTTTCTATTTGTTATATTAATAATTAAACAAAAAATACAAATTTATTAGCAATAATTTAATGGTAAAAGTTATAGAAACACATATAAAATTTCAATATTCCTTTAATTTGTTTTAACATCAAAATATCACTCAATTAAAATAAGGTCAAAAGTCATCATGTTGCATGTACCTCTCTTGGGTATCTACCCTTCAAATGGTGCAACCTAACATGGTAATTTGGTAGGTTAAGATTCCATGAATAGGATAATTTGGGGCCCTAAAATTTTGTGTCCTACATGATCTCCCTATCCTATGTCAGGTACCATGTTCAAATAATACTATTACCATGCCAACACATGAAATCCTCACTATGCCTAACTCCAAACACCAGCCCATATCCCAACCATCAGCCACTTATACCATTCTATCATGACCCCTCCCTCTATATAAACCACTCATGGGATGAAAATATAGAAAGGGAGTTAATGCCCCTTTATTCCTACATCTAGTAGGCCTCGTGTTGGCGACTAGTACCAAGGGTTTAAAAATCTCACAATATGCGAGGAATTACCCTTTATAGGAAAAAAAGGTCAAGAGAAAGGATGTATCCACCCAAATCATCTCCATGAATTATATAAAATGAATCCAAATCATCCAAAAATATATGTATAAATATAAAAACGATATATATAAAAGTCTCCAAATAAAAGTCCAAAAGAAAAGAACTTTAAGGCAGTGACACAACCACAACTCCAAAGGTCCAACCTAGAAATGTATATCATGGTTCACAATTTCCACATAGAATATATATATATATTTTTATATACATAGTTTGAGAATATCAGTATGCTCAGTAGAAAAACCAATGTCTCATGTGCACATGTGAAAAAAGCATTCTAATGCACCAGTGTGAAAGTCGTAGAACCAAAGGGCATATAAACAGGTATACTAACCAAAACCACAACCATATCAGGGATCACTCACAAAATAAAATATCCATGTCATATAATATATTATAAATCACATTGAGTATAGGGTACCCAACACTAAATTCCAACTAATTAATAGCTCTCACCACAACATCAATCGTCTTGAGGATCCAACCACCTCTGAATATACCACATCATATTCTGCCCGCACACACATGGGCCTCACATCCCATCCCTCATGTGAAAACATGGGGCTCACACTACATACCTCCCATAAATTCTTAGGCCTCACAATATAGGAAATATCATCCGGAAAACACCAAGGATAACACATCACAACTCATCCCGAAGACACTAAGGATATCACGTCATAACTCATCCCAAAGGCACCTGGGATACCAAATCTCATCAACCATCTAATGAACTAATATACAACTAGCAATCATACCCTAGGAGATACCTACCTCACCTGGAAGAGGGAACATGGAAGAGGGGGTGGTCATATATCAATCCTCCCACTTGGATGTTTGGGAAAGAAAGCCCCACATAACGATGCGAGTGTTTGGCCTATAGAGCTAAACATGGTTGTGGTTTTAATAGAAAACACAAGGAAAATATAGAAATATATATAGTATCAAAATCTCAACCCCGAACTATGGATTCATAATAAAATAACCAACTTCATACACTCTTACCTTTTTCCCACCTCTAAAGGCATAATCCACTCAACAAGTGCAAAACCCTATATCACATTTCCAAAAAAATCATTTAATAATTTTATTCTTTTCAGTATTTAATATCAACCAAATTTTACCACACAACAAGAATCAATGCACATTTCCTTATCCATCCATTACTAAGTCAAATCAAACCAATTTCTATAATTTCCATTTATCAACCAATTTCAAAAAAAACAACCCATTCAGTATGCATTAATCAACAATCATAATAACCAATCATTCTATTATCATATTAAGCATCCATTATCCACCCTAACATATGACATTATAAATTAACATTATCTTTTAAATTTCACTATTTCTCGAGAATCTATCATAATGAATCTCATTTCCATCACATCAGCCTCATATCACAAACATAAATTTTTAGTTTTAAAAAAGGGGACATACACTACATTCCAATTCATTATTTAAGGATATTCTCACACAAATCATAAATCCCCGGGAAACCATTTTATTATCCAAATATAAGTGATTAATCATTTTTGTGTAAAGTGATGTCAAATAATCACAACAATAAAAATTTAAAAATACAAATTGAATTATCACAATCAATGAATTCCAGTAAACATGATTTTCAGTGAGCAATGAAACATGTATAATCCATTAAATAATATTATAACATAAGAAAAACATGGTAAATTTTTTTTTTGTAGAAGACAATAATAATTTACTTTATGTGATTATCACTTTATCTATCCAGGTTAATATTTCAATCATTTAAATCAACACAGCATGAGATAAAAAGGAAAATTATACTCCATACATGTGAAATAAATCGTATGGATAATTATCAACAACATTAAGAATTCATATAAAATAGATGCGAAATTTTTTGCATTCCGCATAAATTTCATTTAATCATTTATTTATCTTTATTAAGTCGATGCATACCATTTTCTCGAAGAATAAAATTGGTAGACCCCTACCACATGATACATAAGGTTGAGAGATGATGGATCCCCTACCATGATTTGTAGAACTGAAAATGATGATGAAAAATGTTCGCAAGGGCCTTTGTGAACCCATAATCATCAGATTCACCTAATCTAAAAACATAAATTTAAAAAACATTCATTTAATTAAATCTAGAAATTTTGATGTGTTTCCATCAAAAACAGTAATTTCTCTCACCTTATACCAATCAAGATGAATCCAACAAAATAGATGTCGTGTAAATCTAATTAATATTGAGGGAGATATGTATGAAATAGACTGAATATATATTGTGTATTTTTTTACCAAATTTTTACATAAATTGTTCTAATTATTTTCAATCATTTATTTATAAAATCTCATTTAATTATTGAAACAAATTTACCTTTAATGTCACATGATTAGAAAATTTCAAAACCCATTATTATTATTTAAACCCATAATTACTACATTCTCTCTTCAATATATTTTAAATATTCATCTTTTACACCTTAAAAAATAACCTATTTTTTATTGTTATTATTATTAGGTACTTTGTCGACTTGATACTCATGTCTTAAAATTTACCCAAAATTAGTATTGAAATGATCATCTCAATGTCTAGGGCATGATACCGCTAACGGTTTGTCAATCGAATTTTTTACAAATATGTTATGGTATTAATTAATCCATATTACAATAATAATAATATCATTCAATAATATTTTTAAATCCCCATTTAAACTCTCTCTCTCTCTCTCTCTTATCTATTTCTTCTCCCACATTTTCACTTTTTATATTCATCATTATTATTTTAATTGAAAATAAACATTCTCTCTCTATTCATAAATTCCCTCAATTTCATGTATTTATCATCTATTATTTTCATCATTTTTTAACACCCCCATTAATTCTCTCATTTATATATGCTTTTAATTTTTAGTGTTTTTTAATGTTTTTACAATTATATTTTTTTTAAATATTTAAACATATTATCATTATTTTTATATATATAATGTGACATCATATATATATATATATCTGTGTGTGTGTGTTAAATACACATATATATATATATATATATCAATTTCCCTTTATTTTTTACATTTAAAAAAATGTGTTTATATGTATTTAACAATATATATATAACAATATATACATACACAACAATGTCATATATAAATACTTTTATACATATAAGTAAATATATTTTTGTGTATATATACATAAAACATTTTAAAACCCAATTATTTTTGCAATGCATAATATTAACAACACTAATGTAAACATATATATTTTCACACATATATAACATGTCGCATGTCGTGTTAAAATTTTATGAACATGCAGTTTTCTCATCATTGTCAATACCCTTCATGCAAAGTCTTCATTTTACATATTATATATTTTAAAATAAAATTAAACAACAGGTCCTTTCAATATTTAATAAACAATTTTGTGTGTCAAAATGGTAACAATTATTTTATGATGACATTGATGAATCCCCCTATTTTGTTTATATTTAAGGATTCCCTTTATTCAAACATTTTATTCAAACAGTTTTCCCAATTAAAAATCATAACCCCCATATATACCCACCATTCCCAAATCACATTTAATATACAATTCCTCTCTCCTCTATTTAATTCAAATCACCACTTTTATCATTATTACACAACATGTATTACACTTATTATAATTATTATTATTAAGATTTACTATCCAAAAATTTTTAGCACCATAAATATATATAAAACAATACATATATATATATAGCTTGCTAATAAATATATATATATGGAAATATAATTTATATTTATACATACATGAAAATTTACATATATATATCTGTGTGTGTGTGTATCAATATAAATTATATTGTAACATAATTAAATTTCAAAACATATAATTATAGCATGAAATAAGTAAATATACATATTTACACACTTCAAAAATATGTTGCAAAATATTTAATATATGAAAGATAATTATAATGTTAAAAAACATATTTAAACTCATTTATATATAATTTCGTATATTTAAATAAGTCTTCCATATTTAAATCATCTAAAAAATATCCAAAATAAATTTTAATTTTTAAAACTAATATTAATAAATGATCAAACCTAGTTTAAACCACTTTTTAAATTTTACAACAACGCTCGAACCATGGAATCTCTATGAAATGCCCTAGAATGATAAGGTAAGGATTGGGAATTTAAAAACCCTTTACATGTGGTTCCATTTGAATATTCTTCTGACAGTTTTTATTGATAGAAAACATAACCAGGGGTATATGACTCTCCCAAATGTCCCTAAACTATATGAAGCATGCTTATCGAATGACCTTAGGCACCGTTATCATATGATCTGACAATCCATCAGTATGTGTGAGGTATGTTATGCATAAGAATAACCCATGTACTGAGTTACCTTGGAAATATTTTCCATAAAGGAGACATTAGTTTTGCATTCCTATAAGAATCAATAGAGCATGAGGCCCCATGAATTTGTACTATCTCATAGATATACAACCTACCAAGATCATTCGCACTTATGGTCTCTTTGATTAGAAATAAATGAGAATCCTTTGTGAGCCTGTCAATAACCACCCACACAACATCATTACCATGAAGAGACCTCGAAAAACCCATCACAAAATCCATCATGATATCATCCCATTTCCACTTAGGAATAGGTAAATTCTGTAAAAGTCCAACGGGTCACTGATGTTCTGATACCACCTACTAATAGGTGGAACACCTCGTAACCAAATGGGCTCCCTCATGCTTCATATCTGACCCCCAGTACTGTTGGTATTTTTCATGGAAAATCATGGTGACTTTGATATACACTTCCTAATATGAGTCATGGATATCCTACATCAATTCCACATGAACGTCCACTATAATATAAATGTGAAAATGAATATGTAATATCTCATCCTCACTAATGGTCTAACCAGAAGGTGGGTTCTCACCTTCCACACTCTCCCACATGACTAGTCCTTCAGAGGTTTACATGTTCCCCATCCTAATGTTTTTTATTAGGGCATAGGTCATAGCTATGATGAAAGGTAATTCTACCTTGAACTATCATGCACCCCCATGTGCATCTGAGAGAACAAATCCATAAGCTCCCACTTGCTACTAGAATACTTTGATGCCTATATTTGAGTCGTCCTACTCAATGCATCGACCAACGTATTAAATTTACCAAACATGTAAGCATGCTCAAAGTCAAAAAACTCAAGGTTTTAAACCCTCCTTAATTTTATTAGATTTAGATCATGATATGTAAATATGTACTTGAGTATTGTTTTTGTATGTGTACATAAAAAATGATCTCTCAGTAAGTAATTTAACCCAAAACACAATGCATGAAATACTATAGCTAACTCATGTTCGTACATTAGGTTGTTCCTTTTGTGTGGACTTACCTGTCAAGACTCGTATTCCATGACTATATCCCCCTACATTAGCACTACTCCATGTTTGATACCTGACGTGTCATAATAAACAATGTATCTCCTTCCCTACTCTGGCAGTATCGTGAGGAGTGCTGAAATCAATCTCTCTTTCTAGTCTTCAAACTCAGCCTCACATGTATCTGACCATAAATACATCACAACGTTCTTATTCAAGCCCATCAATAGTTCTACTAAGTATGATATGTCTGGTATTAATGACTTGTAATATCCATATATCCCCAAGAAACATTGTATGTGAAATAAATTCATGGGATTCTCCTAGGAAACTATAGCTCTCACATTATCTTGAAATACTGACACTTCTATCTCTATGATAATGTGACCAATGTTGTGAATTTGATCCATCCAAAATATGAACATTTAGATAATATTATATAACTGATGATCCCTCATTTTATTCAAAAATATATCAAGATGTTTGGAATGGTCATTGCGATTGTGAGAATACACCAATATATCATCCCTGAAAACCACCCTAATTGAATCTAGAAAAGGATGGAATACTCGGTTTATCAACACCATTAATACTATTGGTGAATTTGTGAGAATGAAATACATTACCAAATACTTATATATACCATACACTCTATAAAAATATGTCTGAGGTATTTCTAACTATCTAACATTCATCTAATGGAAACCGTCTCTCAAATCAATATTTGAGAAAATTAGAGGTCCTCGAAGCAGATCAAGCATGTCATCTATCCATGGTAGGGGATACTGGTTCATAACCATAAACTGGTTCATTTTTTATAGTCCACAAATATCTTATGGTTACCATCCACCTTTATTTTTCAAAAATGACTGGAAGACCCCACATAGAAGTATTAGGTCAGAAAAAACTCCTTTGTATCTAAATCCTCTAGCAACCACTTGCGCTCTTGAATCTTTTTCATAGCAATCATATTAGGTGGAATGGATACTAGTGAAACTTCTGTAACTAGATCGATGGAGAGATAATCCTCACTCTCATGATGTATACTATAAAATTAATCTTGGAAAACGTCTTGAAAATGATATACCACTAGAGGGAAATCATCCTCATATGATCTTTGATCATTCATATACAAACTAGCGATCTATGATATTATCCCACATACCCATGATGTGATAGTTCTATCTCTACTGGACTAGACTACCCATTCACCCTTGTAAGAATACACTACACCCTCTGGTGATGTGAAAGTCACCGTACGATGATAGTAGCCAATATAACATATGTAAGATACTAGCCACTTCATTCCATCTAGGATTTCAACCCATACATTCAGAAGGACATTTAGAATCCAGATAAAGTGAAACCCACCAACCATAAGGGAACACTCCCTACATTGTAATAAATAGAACATTGTGATTCCCAACAGAGTTTTGAGCATTAGAACACCATTATAAAATAGTATAACAATCCCAAGGATTTTCACCATAGGTGAAGATATGACACTATGTGATTCACCTGTATCAAACCGAGAAGACTACATAGTAAAGGATACTTAGATATATCTCCAACTATATATGTTTTGGGACCCTAGTCTATTAGGGTAGGCTGCATAGAATAGATCTAGCATGAACCATAACCATGTGATATGAACTCACTACTCAGAGTAGGCTAACTATGATGTCTCGGTGTAACTGTTTTATGGTTTCCTCTTCCATGACCACCACTCGCTCGACCTGATCAACCAACACTACTCCAACACCCTTTTTATCATGGATATGTGAAACCCACTCCGAAATACAGTGTAGAATCTAACCCCCAACCATTGAAAATATGAGGGAAGATTTGATTGAATGTTTCAGATGGCCCATCCTACCGCAAGTTCCACAATTGAATGGGTCGCAATAGCAATGATTCTTTATGAGTCATCATTTTCCACACTAATGATAGAACATCGAGTAACCATTACTCATTTCATGAAAGGCACTCATCTCATGGTATGCCTTAAAACGTCTCTTCATTGAATTAGATGTTGAACTGCTATGTCGAGAAACAATACATCCCCACTCTACACCCAAAGCTTCCCTCAGGTTATGATCTAAAATTTGGGCCTAATTAAAAATTTCAATGATAGTGGTCAATTTCAAACATTGACCTGATATTTGATAGATATTCTGTGACCTTCCTTGATGCATCATTCTCTTGAATGATCTTCGGTAAGGTATATCAGCATAAAATGCCACAACTTTGTAAATCAATCCAAGTACGACATAACTGATATAACTCCCTGTTCTAGATGTATAAATTCACTAGCCCACAATACCCTCAGAGTCACAAGGTAGAAAGAGTCATAAAAATTTGTTAGCAATTCATCCCAAAACATGTCTCATTGCTTGACATTTTTTTTCGAACATCCCATGATCGATTTGATAATCCATGAATCATATATGTCGTGAGATTCACTCAACTCTCAAGAGTTGTTTGTAGATACTCAAATATTAATGGCTTAGTATCCAGCCAAAACTCAGAAACTTGTGGTCCTCCATATCCTAGAAACTTGGGAGGATGTTAGGGATGGAACACATGTATCAGGTCAGCCATAGACAAGTCTGGATGTAGTGTTCCCTGAAAATACTACATTATGCGATTGAATACCTCAAAGAACTCTACGTCAGCACCCGTGTCTGGAACAATAGCTGGTGCCGCTACTAATAGTAAAGGAGGTTCCACTATTATCCCTAGTCTCACTACCTCTAGAGGGTGGTCATGACCACCGTTCTGGAGTATGAATGGAGGTCATAGTGGGGGCTTACATCTAGTAATCCAAACAAATACCTTTGAAAGTAAGGATATCAAATATCATGGATCCAAAGAGTGGGATTGATCAAAAAATTCTTATAAAAAATTTATAACACATAAAAATCTCCTAAATCCATGTCGGTATAATGAAACAGTTAGAAAGGTCACTAGATACACAACCTATAACCAACATAAAATTTAGTCTAGTTTAAGTCTCTATTTCCATGTTCACTTTTCCATTTCAATTTCATTTAATAATTATTTACATTATATCAAAATTTAGTCAGGTTTCGAAAATATAGAACCCTCAATCATATCAATAATTACATCAAAATTTTGGTGCATTACCCAACAGAGGAATCAAATCAACTGTAATAGTCAAAATCTAGAAAACAACAATTTTAGTCAATGCAATTGGGGTTTTTCCAACATGTAATGTAGCTACTCCTAGGAAAAACCCATTATAAAAATATTATTCTTTATTATCCCTTTTTATTTTAACAAAATAGTAAAGAACCCATGAAATTAAACCTCCTACTATTCCACTTTGTAATGTATTTAACCTAGACACCACTCAACAATGCCTCTACCCTGATTAAAGACATGCCCTTAATCACATATCTCTAAATTACAAAGGCTTACGACTTGAAGGGGGAAAGTACACATCTATGGGTAGATTATTCCCTCATTACCAGAGTGAAACACAACTGATTAGTAATATCAATCAATTATTGAAGTTGATATAACAACCAGAAAACTGATAAATAAACAAGATAGGAATATAAAAATCTAGAAGTGTCTCTTATACAATGATGATGATACATGTCTCTATAAAGAAAATATAATATAATACATATGTGAAAATATAAAAATGTCCAAATGGGCTATCTCTAAATAGCATCATGAGCCTCAAGCTCGGTCACATGGTCCACTTATTCTAATAATGGTACCAATTCAACCCTAAAACTATAGGTGCTTTAACATGTATCTACATGCAACCCAATAGTCTTTTCGGGTATCCAACGGTGGCCCGAACAGGCTGTGAGATACAGTCCTAGTAGGAAACCACCCAAAGGTCTATACACTCTATGATGTGAAATATAACAATCCATGTAGTGTGCATGTATTGAAAATAAGTAGTAAGAATTGAAAAGTTATCATGGCATGTATACTACTAGGAAATCCAACTAAAATATCATCTCAAATATCCATGAAAAGTATGGTCAATATCCATTAAAAAGGAAGCTATGATAAAATAGGAATAATGAACATTTCCTCTCCATACATCTATATATATCAAGTCATTCGTATCCTTTTCATACAACCAAGAATGCTAGAACTTACATGGTGGAGACGTTCAACCAATCATATCATTTTCTCATGGTTGTTCTGTACAATCAATGTGTCAGACCACGAAGGACCAGATCCAAGGTGAGGGAAACCATAGAATCCACATTTAGTCCTAAGTTCATCTAGATGGAAACTTGTTTTTGTAATTCTTGTAATCCTAGGGGAATTCCATTCCAAACATATCCTACGCAAGTCCAAGAAATCGAAATATAATGGGTAGAAAGGCCTAAGGCATCCCACATAATCAAGTTCCAATGAGAAAAATCTATCTCAGGAATCTTATACTATATTCAAGATATAACGAATCATCATCCAAGGAATCTATTCATTCATGTATGAATTAATTCAACATGACTCTACCCACTCAAATGACTGTTTACATCAAAAGGCATCCAATGTGTATACCCATTCATTTATCACATCATAAAAAACACAAACCATTAGTTTAAACACTCATTAACTCAAAACCATATCTAAACATTTGATCAATTATACAACCAACACATTAAATAACTCATCATCCAATTTAACATGGAAAGGAGGTAGGACATCCCCAAAGTAAGAAAAACAATTCCATTTAATCCAAATTAGGATTCACCTATATAGAAAGTGTGAGAACACATCCCATTTCAAATGGTGCGCCCCATGGGTGGGTTGGTTGGGGAAACAACCTCCAAAAAGTCTCATGGAAGCAAAATGGAATCCATAAAAGGTTCCAATTAAATCAATTCAAATAATCATTTCAATTTTGGGGAAATGATGGAATGTCTGGAGGGAGGAACAATGACAGCTAGGTACATAACACAAAAAACAATGGGGAGAGTATATAACACTGACCGTATCTCAGTAGTAGTGTTCTTATCTAGTATCTACTTCTAATTTGACATAGATCAGAAGAAAAAATGGGCAACATACAAAGAACATGAAATTAGGGGAAATAATCTTACACCCAAATAGAATCATTGATACCATGAAAATTTAAGAAAGGAAAAAAATAATCACTCAATCATCTATGTGGACCAATTAATACGTTCTTCACATAAATCAATGACAAGATAGAGAGATGACCTAGATTTAGGCTTGAACAATTAGTATGGGGAAAATAGTCATTTTACCCAAAACTTCTAGGTTACAAGGTTTAGTTTCACTATTTGAAAAATTGTGGGCCAATAATTCATGGTCAGTTGTAGGATAAGGGCACCCACATAGTTACCTATAATGTTTTGATTAACTCTATGGAAATCATTAAAAAACACTCTGTCAAAATTAGATACATTATCACATGGTCGTGCGACTCAAGTCGCACATTTTTTTATAACTGTTCAACCTCTTCATACTCTTAACCAATGCCTCACATGGTTTATTAGACCATGCGGCCTACCCCTCATGATTTGAACTAATAGTGTGCCATTCCATTTTCACACCCAAACATGGTTTCCATGCTTTGTACAAGCACCATACACCCATACTACTGCCTTGAACTCAAAGAGAATTTATATTAGGCCAACTTGATGGGACAATCCGCAACAATATTTACAGGCTATGTCTGCGGGATCCGCGGGTCACTTCCCACATCAGTATCTACGAGATTCTACCGACAATATTTGGGTTAGAAGAGAGGGAAGTGCTCCTTTTGTCCTCAGAATGTGAGGTGTGGGTTCCTCTGTCGTCCTCGGTGAAGGTGGTCATGGATACTCCCTCTTTACATGCAACGACGGGTATGTTGGTTTCCCCATCCTCGCCCGCTGAGTCTCCGGAGAGATGTTCATCTCCTTTGTCTCCCTCGGTGTCACATGTGACGTCCCCTACCTTGGAGCCTGGTTAGTCAGCACTGTTTACGCCACCGGTCCTGGTCCATGTGTCTCTGGTCTGGCTTGTAGTGGATAGTTTCATCTCAGGTTCTTTAGATACACTTAGGGATTGGCTTAGTGGGAGACACACTCTTTTATCTGCTCAGAAGTCCAGGAAGAGCGGCATGTGCACCCAGTCAAAGTCCAAATCCCTTTCATCTATTTCCTCGCTACCTTCTCTACAATCCATGGGCCAGGATTCTGGGGCCAAATCCAGACACCAACATCCCCATGTTTAATGTATTTATCTGGAATGCCTGGGGTCTAGGGGGAGGGCGAAATCAGACATTCTTGTTAACGAACTAGATAATCACATAGTATCCATGGTGGCAGTTCTCGAACCAAAATAGTTGTTTGGTAGAATATCTCAATATGTGAAAAGGATAAATGTTCTTGGCTTATTTCACGATAACCATACCAACTCCCATATAGAGGTATTTTGGAAAGACAATATATCGGTGGACTTAATTAGTGTGTCGGACCAATACCTATCCACAGAAATATCTATAGGCACTCAACGATTCTCGTTCTCTTTTATTTATGAAAATTGTATTGCACAAGAGTGAGAGGATATTTGGAGCGATCTGGAAAGACTTATCAATGATAACACCCCCTGGATCATTGGAGATCATTTCAACATAGTTGCTTCTCTAGTCGAGAGACAAGGGGGAGGGGCCTTTCCAAGATGTGCAAGCCAGACCTTTGTCACTTCCATGGCTAGAACTGGTCTGATGGAGGTCGATTATGAGGGAGACAGATTTAACTTGGGTATTAACCAACATGGGAGAAGACGAACTTGTTTTCGGCTTGACCGGTGTTTGATTAAGGATGCATCACTTTCTCTCTTCCTGGATTCCAAATTTTCGCACCACATTCATTACTTATCTGATCACTCTTTGATGTGTCTTTTTCTGATCTCCCATTCATAGAGAGACTATCACAACCAGTTCACTAGATCATTGATGGAAGATCCAGGTTTCAGTGATGTGGTTCGGGACACATGGGGCTGGGAGAACTCAAGAAACCCATGTATATCTTTCAACAACAAGCTTAGGGGGCTCAAAAATCTGCTACAAAGATGGATGAAGACAGTTCCTACATGTGATCAAGACTAGATTGTGATTATTAAGGAATTAGAATGCTTTGAAGCCTTCTTGTAACAAATATGGGATGAGGCCTTGTTTAATGACCTTAGGGCTAAGAAGGGTCTTCTATATGATCTAATTTTAAAGAAGGAGAGGCTAGAAATATAAGGAGCAAGGGTTAAGTGGCTTCTTGAGGGGGACCGGAACTTTGGATTTTTTCATGCATGTATTGAATGAATGATTCATTTACACAGACCAAATATTCTATGAGGGGACGGGTCATACTCAAATGTCCGAGATGAAGTTGGGAGAATGTCCAATAACGTTGTAAAATATTTACAAGCAATACCTAACTCCATTATGGAAGATGGTGATGCATATGTGGATACAGAGCTCTTTGAGCACATTCCTAGAAATGTAACGGAGGATACAGATGAGTGGTTGAGGATGCATCCGGAAGAGGAAGAAGTAAGAGAGGCGGTGTGGTCTTTGAATCCTGACAGTGTTCCAGGGCCGGGTGGGATACCTGGTTCTTTTTACAGGGCTGCATGGAATTCATTTAAAGGGGACCTTGTGAAGGCTGTGTAGGATTTCTTTTAGGGTGGTTATCTTTTGTGGATTGCTGGTGAAACTAAGGTGGATATGATACCAAAAGTGAGGAATCATCTTCTCGTAGACCAGTATAGACCGATCAGCATGTGAAATTTTCCATATAAGGTCTTGGAGAGCATCTTCAACAAAAGGCTGGTGGTGTACATTAATGAATGGATGGAGCCGAGAAACATTGTTTTATCAAAGGGAGGTATATTCAGGGTGAAATTGGAGTGGTGCATGAAATGATAAGTGGGATTAACGATAATAATTTCAGAAGAAACCTGGTAATAAAGCTTGGAATGATTAAGGCATACGATTGGATAGAATGGGGTTTCATTCTAATGGTGCTGACAAGCATGGGCTTCTCTAACTAGACCCGTGATCTCCTATTTCGCTACTTTAGCTCAGCATGGATCTCTGCTTCATTTATGGGTAAACATTTCGGTTTATTCAAGGCGTGTTGAGATTTAACATAGAGGGACCCCCTATCTCCACCCTATTAATTTTGTCTCAAAATGTGCTATTCTTTTTTATAAAGAGAAGCTTGTGCATAGGGAGAGTCCTTCCTTACTGAGATAAATACTCACAAAAGGGAATATCTCACTAGATGTTTCTAGATGAGAAGATTTTATTTATAAACTTAAGTAGGAGATCAATAGACGGATTGAACGGGATATTAGGGTAATACTATAAATGGATTGGACATGTGGTGAATAGGGAGAAAATTTTATTTTATACTATTAGGGACCTCTCATCTAGGAGAGTAGGATCTTTGGAAAACTGGCTGAATATGTGGAGGGGCTACTTTCCCATTGAGTAACCTGGAGCCCCGGTGAGTCCAAATTTCCTTTGTGTACACCACATTTATAAGTAGGTGGGAACACTTATGGGGTGCATTCTCAATTGGAAAAATAGGTTTCATTCCTTCAGAGGGCTCATTACATTAGTTAATAGTGTCTTAGTATCTATTCTTATGCACCTCATTTCTACCATGAAGGTTCTTAAAAGTGTGATCGCTAACATGGAGAGGATAATGGTATCCTTCTTATAGGATAGTCAGATGGACAACAACCATCACTGGGCAATAGGGAATCACTTAGCAAAGCCTATTTCTGATGGAGGTATTAATTTGAGGAGTTCTTCTTTGACCTTAGAGGGGATGCATGCCAAGATTGCATGGGAGGCTATGGAGGGCCGTACTCTTTGGGGCCAGCACATGTAGGATTAATATGGTCTGGATTTGGCTATGTAGACATATAAACCATCAAGAATATGTAAGTTGATCCAACTATACTCAGAGAGACTTCTACCTGTTACGTGATGGCTAGTGGGAAAAGGTGTTGTAACTTTCTAGCAACATGATTGGGGGGGACTCTATGGCTTCCTGGCTCCCTAGTACCAGATATATCCTTAAATAAGCAAGTGTATACCCTGATTTCATCCGTACCATTCTCAATAATTATCAATGATCTACTTTCTTGGAGGTCGTCCAGAATGAGGAACCTGATCACCTCATCATCATGGGTGCCAAGTATAGTTATTTTTCCCTCAAAGCCTAAAGTAGCGTTAGGAGGGATCCTAGTTCTGGAGACTAGTGGTGGGAAACAATGTGGAACAAGGGTATTTCACCCAAGTATAACATTATGCTATGGTGTGTTCAGAATAACTCCTTCCCCAATGATTACAACATACAATGGATGGGTGTCCGCATCATGTCCAAATTCTAGTGTTGTAGTATTCCCCAACCGGAAATATTGGAACATCTCTTCTTCAATAGTGATTTGGCTCATTGGAGCTGGCAGGCTCTCGGTTAGTTTTCAGCATGGCAAGGTGTAGGTGGGAGGTAGGAGGATGTTCTAGATCAGTGGTTTTCTGGTGTAGGAATGCATGTTTTAGAGAGGAAAGATAGGGAAATAATTCCCATGGCGGGTTTCTGGACTATTTGGAAAGCGAGGAATGATGTGTGGAACAAGAGTTTCTCTGACACCCCAAGTAAGCATATGCTTCAAAATGAATAACGTGTTGCTGTATTTAGTCTAATTATGTACATATTTTCATAGTTCCCTATCAGTTAGATCCATTTTCCAAGGTTACATCACTCTAGTGGGGAGGAAAGGAAATGGTCATTGGGTATCTTGGTACCATTTTTGTGATAGGCTCAAACTCAATATAAATGGATCCCTTCAGGGGGTAGATGAGAGGTGGTGGAGTTATAAGGGACCATAGGGGGTCTGTTGTGGTGGAATTTTCAGCCTTTTATGGAAGAGGAGATTCCCTTAAGGCTGAGGCTTGGGCGATGGTCTCGAGACTCGAGGTATGTTTTCAAAGGATTATTAATTTGAGGATGGTGGAGCCAGGTTCTCTGATATACTATAAAGCATTATCAGGATGTGTGAGTGGTCCTTGGATCATAGCTTATATTATACGGGAGTGCAAGAGGATCATGGGTGGCCATATGGGGATCACCCACACTTGGCGTGAGGGGAATAAAGTTGTGTACATCTTGGCATCACAGGCTACCTCAAGCCAAAATGTTTCCTTCTTCCTTAATTTAGGATTATTCCCTCCCGAGGGCATCAGATTTGTTATCAATGATGCTTTGGGGCTTCACTATTTTCAACCTCCTTGATATTTTCCTCCTTTTATATGTCCTTTTAAGCAATAAAAATAATTATTTTCAGTCATGACCTATATCCCCTAGTCATTCCAATAGACCATCATTTCAAGGTTTAAAGAGTAAGAAAAGAGAGGGTTATCAATGAATCAATAAAACTCTTACCCAATATTTACATTTTATTTCTTATTATAACTCCCCAAAATTCATGGTATACATTTATATATAATTAATTCAGTATCTTATATATTATTAATTTTTATTTTCTTTATGGAAGAACCAGTATCCACCTCATTTCCATCATCCAAAAATGAAAACTTCACTTGTGTGTACATACGACTTACCATCTCTATGTAGTGTTCATTTCATTTTTTATAAAACATTAAATTAGACGGTTATATGGATGAAAATGATTATTATATAGGATATTTATTATTTTATTATGGTTATGTAATGATACATTATTATTTATCATTTTTTTATTCATCTCATTAGAAAATTAAAACAAAAATCTTGTGTACGTATGACCTACCATCTCTATGAATGATACATTTTTTGTTTATATATTCCTTTAAGGGATGAAAACATATCTATATATATATTTGATATATATGGTGTGTGTAAAATGATTAATAATATGGGTATTATGTAACCATAATCAAAATACATGGACCGAGACGGCTAAATAGAAACATACATGCAAAACCAAGTTGTTATCACCCAAAATAATTATTTTAATAACCAATTGTTAATAATTAGGTTATAATATATCAAAAGTAAATAATAAATTGTGTCATAGATATAATTATAGTTTTTTAATAAATTTATAGTATTTATATATATATTGTATATTATTTTTAATCATTTATGAATAAAAATGGCACTCAGGGTAATAGTTTTATGTTGCAATCTCATTGTTTATTGTGATTGTTTATGATTAGATTTGTTATGATGAACTATTAAAATATAACTCTCAATAAACTTATGAATATTCTTCTAATAAAGTAATATCTTAAAAATAAATGTTTTACTTTCATTTTCCTCACTTTTAGTACTTAAGATACCAAAATAAAATTTTAGTGGAAAACCTACATTATTTCTCTCCTTGGTAAAAATTCCTTTTTCTTCCATGTCCTTGTTCTTACTACGCTGTTTTGAAGAATGATTTACTATTTTTATATGATTATTTAATGTCATATTTACCCATGAATTAATTTTTTTTAAAAAAAATTAATGGAATTTTCACGTTTTCATCCAAAATGAGGTACCTTTTTTGACATTTTTTAAAAAAGGTTTTAAAGTATTTTTTTCTTTTAACTTATTTAGCATAGAAGAAATTTTCTTCCATCATGAACACTCAATAATTTTATGCTTCCATTATATTTTTCCAAGGTTATTTTCAAATAAAATATTTTCCATTATATAATTTAAATATTTATATTTAAAATAAGTAATTTCAAAAAGAATGGGTATTTTCCTCAAGAAACCTTCCAAGTTTTATTTTTAATCCATTTTCCACTTAAGATGGAATGATTTGAGGATACATAATCATTAATAAGAATATGACCCAATGATATAATACTTATTATTTATCTTTAGGATTTTTTATTCTAATGAAATTTTTTTAGGAAACCTATTCCTTTTGCAAGGTATATTCTTTGATCAATTGATGAAATGTTTATGAAACACATTTCTTTTCCACGGGTCGTTCCATGATGATGTGTTTATGAAACACATTTCTTTTTATAGGGTATGATATGAAAAATTATTTATTATCTTATTCCACAGTCTATATGATTTTCATTATGTGACTTCTAGGCCTGAAATTATATAGCCCTAAAATGAATTAAGAAATGATTCCTATCACATTTGATAAATAAGTCTTAAATGGGGAGTGGACCCAGTTCAGTAAGGGATTTTATCTGTTATGATATTCTTTGGAGTGATCCTTGACTAAGACAATAGTTTGGGGAGTAAATCAAACCCACTATGATAGTCATGGATGTTATCCTTGACTAATAAAAAAATTATTTAATATTCCTTTTTTATGAAACATTATTAAGTCATATTCCAATGTTATACCGTAAATCATGTCCCTCGATTCATTTATTTTTCATGTATTTTCAACTACCATGAATTATCACATGACTCAATATTATGATATCTGATATATAAGATCTGGTTTTATAATGTTAATATCATATTCTAATACCATTTTGATCATGTTATTCTTAAGTGATCATTGATATCTCCCATATTTAGCCTTATTGATTATATAAGATCATCCTATCTTATGATTCCTTCAACTAAGATATAAATAAGTCAATTTAGTATAATATGTATAAGAAGTTTGATAGTTATGTATAACTTAATTGGATATGATGTAGTTTCATTATGAACTAGTTTTTTATGAATCCAATTTTACAATGATAATATACCTACATGATTTTGGCATGGATCATTTTGTTAGGAAATGAATATTCATCTAATCAAATTTAATATCTATGTATGGAAAGTATGGCTTTCTATAGTTTTTATTGTATGGTCAGAATGTACAATGCAACACTAGAGGGGGTGAATTGTGTATTTTCAAATTACCTTCCACAATTCATATTTTTGAATCCCTTTAAAAATTATGATGATTTTTTGTGTTGTTATTCTATATGAAAACCTGAAATGAATATGCAGAAGTAAGGAACATAGATGTTTATAGTGGTTCATGGCCCAAATATCCCCTTGTCCACTTCACCTATCACACTCTCTATAAGCTTGATGATTTCACTAGAATAGGTCCTCTTATCACGAGATCTTGAATCCATAAATGAGTGCAGGCAGTTGACACCTTTACACATAAGACTAAAACAAAAAAAGTCCTATGGTTCTATAACAATGAACCAATATCCACAGCATAGGTCGAGAATCTGATACTTCACCACAACTAATTATGAGTAATTGAAACTTCCATTAGTAAGAATTGATTTGTAAAATCATAAGGTTGATCTTGACAGTTGCAGTAGTATGAAACTGGAATTGTATGGATATTCTTCTTTAGAATGGAATTTATTCAAGAATGAATAGTCTGAAGAGATCCTTGTTGGACAATGATCTTCAATAAAATTGTATCTTTATGTAAGAAAAAGGATGTTGAGAATGATCTGTACTTTGAATTATTCACTTCTTTTGTAGATGATCGAGATATGATCAACTATAATAGAAGAACTTAAAAAATTATCATTATAAAGAACTATTTGTAAATAAATACATTTTTAATTTGGCTTGGCACTTTAATGAAAAAATAGTGAAATTGATTTCCTTTAATAATTCCATATCTTAAATTCTTTTCTGATTAATCACAGGAATTAAAATCTAAAAAAGAACTTCCCTTAAGAATTGAAGCAGTTCTCTGAGAAAATGGGGTCACAAAAATAGATCATAACGATCTTTGAATCATACATTAACTCAGATTAAATCATTCCAGTAGATTTGAATAAGTAACACAGATTCCCAGATCACTTCCATTGAGAACAAAACGTAGGGTTAATCTATGTAGCATCGGGTTATTTTACCAACGTATGGTTTACTAACCATACTTTCATTTGTGTAATGAAGGGATAGCACATTGAATTCATCTTCCATATATTCATTTGTGTAACATAGGGATGTCACATAGGGTTAACAAACCAATTTCCTATATTTCTTGAATGTATGTTTTATGAACAGTATTTCCATATTCCAATGAAGGGTTGTTGATAAATACATGATATTATTAGTGTAGTGTTAGGATGATGATCTATACACACACTATTCAATGTACATTTGAAATGGAATATTTTCAACATATCATAGGGAAAATGATCCATTTGTGCACTTTTCACAACAGCGTAACATATGGATGTAAATAGTGTTTCCAAAGTAAATCCCATAATGTTCGAGTTCATTTGATATGAAAAAAACCTGGGAAACTAACTCATAAACAAAACTTCATAAGAAAACAAACAATGGTATTTGTGAGCATCAAAATCATCATTGAATATAGATTATTGTTGCTACAATACATGCCCAAAAATCTCCCCCTTTTTTATGATCACCAAACCCAAAAAATAATCTATATACTTAAATACAAGATTAAACTATCTCTATCTCCAATTTACAACTATCTCCCCATTTCATATCCGTCTCCCCCTTTTGTGATATCAAAATGAATGTTTGATAGACCAATGGTTATGTGCCACTTTAATGTATCACTAAACTAAAAAGAAATATTTACTAAAACTTTAATGAGAAATAACAGTATGATTGAAAGTTAAGACATGAATGTAATGAAAATCATCTCATCTTCAAATAAAAATTATAAAATTATAATAAAAATTAAATGTTTGAGTTTAATTATCATCCACGATTAGCAAAGAGTGGGTTAAAAGGTGGGGGATTTTATCAGGTTCTCCAGACACTGTGGGTCCAGTAGGTGGGTGAGAAATGAATTTAAATGCAATTTTAATCACTAGGATCTTCATTAGAAGACAATGGTAGTGGTTTTTGAATGCTTATATCAATCTTTGAAGAAGCTTCTTTGATTCCAGTCCAACCGTCATGTTTTCAACAAGATTGATCATCATGAAGTCATTCATTTCCTCCTATGACTAAATTAAAGAATTTAAATTATCATTAAGTTGAGTCACCACCAAGCCCATCAATGAATCATTTGAAGTGAGATGTCTTACTAGGTTCCTTTGATTGAAAATCAACATATTCAAATGTGTACTGTCACAATGGAGAGTGTGGAGACTATCATTAAAATCATCCAACACTGTTAAAATGGCTTCAAATATTTTTATAAGATCTGGAGAGGTTTTCTATTCTAAAGAAGATGTACTTGTACGTTATTAAGAGATTGAAATTCCCTCACCACCCTTTTCATGAAATAGTCAATCTCATATTTCTTCAAAGCATAACCTTTCATACAATATATCTCTCTGGATAGAATCTTTATGAATTCCCTATGATCTTCCACTGAAATTTTATTTTCATGCATCTTTTCTATGTGAATCTTCTGAGATTCAAATTTTGCTCTGGGAACTACATTTAGTTTTTTTTGTCAAAAAATTCTACTTCTAATTTTTTATCTTAGGAAGGCATTATAAGAATCCAATATCCTAATACGGATTACCTAGGCATGGGCCTCTAAGTTTAAAGACTCAGATTGTTCTTTTTCATGTTCATAACCAAACACAATCAGTCTTATCTCTTTATTCTATTCAGGACTTGTCCTTAAAATAGATTCACCTATGGCCATTGAATCTGGAATAATCAAGGAAATATCAGCAGGGTTTGGGAAAGCATCCCTTGGATTTTCATGGCTTTATGCCTCTTGCTCAACATTTTTAAGCTTCTCACCTTGTTGTGCCTCAGGTTCTGGTACTTCTGGTACTACATCCACTAGAGATGGTGTAAAAAATGATGTTATTCATCAGTTGAAATGAATTAATAGTTCTTGTGGTCTTGATCCACTAGCCTCATCAGACATCTGTCTCACAAAGCCAATATATGGAATCATTCTTTTCTCCCCCTGAGTAGCAGCCAACATCTTTTGATGTTACTCATCACCATAAGTTAAAAAACTATTACAATATTTGTTCCATAAAATCCTAGCTTCTTGGCCACCCTAGAAGTCAATATATTTGAATGGTGGCACTACAATAAACAAAATATACTAGCCATCTTGCCTTTTTTTAAAGGAGGGAGATAATTCTACCATAGGGATAATATCCCATCATTCCATACCGGTGGTAGCAATGCCTTAAATTTCTTATCATGATCCGACAGAAATTGAACATGATGTTTTTATAAAATAAAAACATCACATACATATCTGGATATAGAACCTTTTCTTTCTCTATTAGGCTTGGCAGTATAGCTGATTGTATGAACTTCATCAGAACTCTCCAATTTAGAGTCAGTTCCTTGGACTTGATCTTCTTGATGATTCTTGTTCTGAATAATGAAAACATTATATCCTCTGAGGGATACATTCCATAACCAATATTATTTAAATTAAAATGTAACTCCCCCTCATGGGTATAATGTACTTCCTCTTCTATCTTAACTGAACATAAAGATAACTTTTTTTTCATGAATTTTAGAAACCACACTATCTTCATCAAAATAGAAATTAAAAGAAGAATTTTTTCAAAATTCCTTAACATCTTGATTATGAGAAACCAATGTATTATATTATATAAAGATAAAATCTTTCCCTAGAAACATTTTTGCATTCTTGAGATACAGATTTGCTGAATCCAGATAGGAAAAGTCAATTACCTTTCCTGTAAGAATTCTTTTGGATTTGTTCTATGGATAGAGAGAGGGCACCAACTCTGAATCATCTGATATCCTTGAGCTATCCATATTTTGTAGGTTTATAGTTTTAAGGCTTGATGTTTTAGGGTTTTATGGATTTGCGAGAGAGTTACAAGATAGAGTGTGCTTGATTAACTAAGAGGGTGTCTATGAGAGAATAATGAGAGTGGAATAATTCAAATGGCTTTCTCATGCCAATTGTGAGGATACTCATTACATTCAAAAAAATTTATTTTATTAGTTTATTAGAAAAGAAAAGTAATATTAAATTTTCCAAAAATAAATTAAATAAACTAATATCTAGACAGTTTTATAGTCTATTAAAGAAAAACTAAACGAGCACTTAAAAATATAGTAACTGGAAGTAAAAATTTAAACAAAAAAAATAATCATAACTCCCCTTTAATAAAATCAAATCATGCACTAGGATGTGGTTTAGTGAAAATATCAGCTAATTGATATTCGGTATAAATAATTTTCAAAGATATATCCTTTTTAAGGACACGATATCTTAGAAACCGATGCCTTGTATCAATGTTCATAATTCTCGAGTGACTTATATGATTATTTGAAATATTTATAGAACTACAATTATCACATAATATAGTTGTACTATTATTTCTTAGTCCAATGTCTAGTAGACTATTTTTCATCCACAACACTTTTGTATATCAACTACCTGCAAATACATATTTTTCCTTGGCGGTTGACAGAGCTATTGAGGGTTGTTTCTTACTTGGCCATGATACTAAATATTTTCCTAAAAAGTGACAGGTTCCTGATGTGCTTTTTATATCTAATATACATCCACAAAAATCATCATCTAATTATTAAATTAAATTAGAATCAGACGTTTTGGGGTGAAGAAGAAATTGGAAAACATTTCCTTTTAGGTATCTAAAAGTTATTTTAACAGTAATAAGATGGGATTCTTTAAGATTTGACTGACATCTTGCACAAAGACATTCTGAATACATAATTTCTGGCATACTAGTAGTAAAATACAATAAAATACCAATCATACCACTATATAACTTGTTGTCCACTAGTTTTCCAGCTTCATCCAAATCATGTTTTTCATTTGTACACATAAGGGTTTTATATGTCTCAATATTTTCAGGTCCATAATTTTTTAGTAAAATGAATAATGTATTTTCTTGGATTTAAAACACTTCCAAAATCATTTTGGTTAGTTTTAAGTCCAAAAAATAAATTCAATTCTCTCATCCTAATCATTTCATATTCATTTTTAATTATATTTGAGAAATCACTACAATGTTTTTAATTAGTTGAACTAAAAATTACATCCACAAAATATATTTGAACAAACAAAATATTAGGACACACTATTTTCTTAAAAAGTGTTGGGTCATCCAGACCAACTATAAAATCATTTCTCAAAATAAAAAAACATAATCGTTCATATCATTTTCTAGGTGATTGTTTAAGGCCATTGAGATATTTATTAAGTATATAAATAGAATCGGGTTTTTTAGAGTTTTCAAAACCCAGAGGTTGTTCAACATAGGCTTCCTCTATTAAATAGCAATTTAAAAAGAAATATTTTACATTCATTTGATATAATTAAAAATTCTTATGAGATAAATAGGATAACCAAATTCTAATGTCATTTAATCTAGATATATGAGAAAAGGATTCATTATAATCTATACCATCTTCCTGATTGCAATCTTTTTCTACTAATATAGATTTGTTTCTAGTAATTATTTTATAATCATCCTCTTTGTTTCTAAAGACCCATTTGGTTCCTACAACTGAATAATTTAATGGTCTTTCAACTAAATTCTAAAAATCATTTCTCTTAAACTTGTTTCTCACTTCCAGCATTGCTAAAGTCCAATATTCATCTTCTAATGCTTCTTCAATAGACATAGATTCTAATTGAGATCGAATGGTAGATAATTCTTATATGTTTCCGACACTTTTTCTAGTTCTAATTCCTATGTATTGGTATCCTATAACTGTTTCTAAGGGTTTGTTATTTTCGGTTCTTGTCTATCTAGGTAAAACAGTAATTGGATCATTAGTTTTGTTATCTTCAAAACTGGAATGAGTTTTTTAATTTTTAAATTCATCTTTCTAGTTTTATAGTCTCATGTTATCATTAGAGTTAGTAATTTCATCTGTTTGATCTTTCTCTTTATTGTTAGGGTCAGTTTCATCAAACATCACGTGATATAATTCTTGAACAATCCTTTACTTTTTATTGAATTCTCTAATGATTTAGAGGTATCATAATATCCTACAAATATTCCACCTTCAGATTTTGGATCAAACTTACCAATATTATCCATAGTGTCAGGATATACACTTTTCATCAAAAAACAATAAAGTACTTTACATTAGGATTTTTATTATTCCAAAGTTTATAAGGTGTCTTTTTGAAATTTGGTCTAATTAAAACTTTATTAATTATAGAGTAGGTTGTGCATACAAATTCGTCCCATAAGTAGTTAGGAAGACTATATTCATTTAGCATAGTCCTAGACATTTCTTGAATAGTTCTATTTCTTCTTTCAAAAATTCCATTTTGTTGAGGTGTTCTAGGTATAGAGTAGTTGTGTTTAATACCATGATTTGACAAAAATGAATTGAATTCCTGATTCTCAAATTCTCTACCATGATCGCATCTTAATGAAATTATTTTAAGACCCGTTTCATTTTGAATAGTTTTTCAAAACCTTTCTAAAACAGTAAACACATCACTTTTGAGTTTTAGAAAATAAACCCATGTAAATCATGAATAATCATCATCTAAAACACATACTTATAATTTACTATTCAAAATAGCTATTCTAGATGGTCCAAAAAAATCCATATGAATATGTTCTAAAGGATTAGATGTAGACATGTTTTAATTGATTTGAAAGAAGACTTGTGTTGTTTTCCAATTTGACATGCATCACAGAATTTATCACTATCAAATTTAAGACTAAGAAAATCAGAAGTTAATTTCTTCTTAGATAATTTTTTTAAATCAAATATATTATAATTATCATGTCATCTCTGAAAAATCTATTACTCTTTTACCTTAGTAATCAATAAATTCACATTCTGTTTGCATAAGGAATTTAAATCCAAATTATAAACATTATTATTTCTAGGTGTTTTAAATTTATGTACATCATCTTTAAATACCGAAAAATAATTCATTAAGAAATCAACATAATATTCATCATCATAGAGTTGATAAATACATATCATGTTGTGCATCAGCCCTTGTATATACAGTACCTTGTTGATTGAGAAAGTTTTTGGATCACCATTAGTTCTAAGTCCAATTATATTCCCTTTGACATTATAGCCCAATGTAACTAGACATCCATATATTTGATTCAGTGTAATGATGTATTCATAGTCTCCACTCATGTCCCTTGATCACCCATTGTCCATGTACCATAACGAATTTCAAGTTATACGACATGATTCCTGCAAAATTAATCAAATAATAGTTTGTTTTGGTACCCACATCATCCTGGGTCCAGTAGTGTCGACTATCAGAGTTCAAGGAAACCAGATTTTATTTGTTCTTCCATAACTCGTATAATTTATTTCATATAAGTTTTTTATAATGAATTCCTTTTTAATTCCATTTATCTCAGTATTTCTTAAGTAACAGTTTTTTGATATATGAACATTTGTTCAACAAAAATTACAAGATACACTTTTAGAATTAAGAACAAAATAATTCATATAAAGCATGGGGTTTTCACCCTTAATTATTATAAAAAAAATTCATTTATGATTTTATTATTTCCATGAATTTCATTCAAAATATTTTTCCATTAGTAAAAAAGATAGAAGAACTTTTCTTAGTTTCTACTTCATTGTGTAATGCTTTGATCCTGATTTCATGATCAATATTGTTTGTAGTAGTTTAATTGAATTTTTCATTAACCTCCAGATATTGTATGTGTAAACTGTCTCATTCTCCTAATACTTCCTTGGGAATATTATTTAATGATTTCTATTAATGTAGTATGGAATCAAATTTTTCCTCTCACATTGAGAAATAGGTAGAAAACATTTCATTTGAACAACTACCAGAATAAAAATTTGAGGAATAATTAGATTGTACATCTTCTTCTTATTTATCAATTAAGCACATGTTGGATTTTAGATTCTATATTTCTTTTCCTGAATCAGATTCTGAAGAGCTATTCGAGTCTTTAGATATACTCCATGTATCCTTCTTTGCTCTTTTCTATTTTTTCTCATAATATTTTTTTTGATATTTCATTTCTAGTCTTTTTCATTATTCTTTCAATTGAGGAAAACCATGTCTAAGGTGTCCTAATAATTTTCATTCATAGTATGGAACATCTCTTGATTATATATCATCCTTATTGTATGTTTTTTAAATCCTCTTTTATTTTTGTAGAACTTGTTGAACATTCTAGCTAATTGAGCCTATTCAATTTCAGAATCTGAGGAGTCTGAATTCCTCTACATTCTTTATTGTTTGGGATTTCCTCTTCATTTTTTAGATGTCACATTCAATGCAGTGATTTCTATTTTTATTATAACTTTATGATCTACTTCTTATTCCTTCACTTCTGTAGCATACATCATCAGATTCCCAATTAATTCTATCATTGTTGAAATTTTAATAGGATATGATTTATGAATAGTATCTGATATTCCAATCCATTTCGCGGGTAGAACACTTAGTAATTTAAAGGCTTGATCAGGTTGACTAATAGGCTCACCCAAGGATGTAACATTATTAACAACTTCGGTCATCCTTCCATTCATCTGGGTACTACTCTCTCCATCAACCATTATGAATATATCGAATTGTAATTTCACGGTTGAATATCTCATTTTTCTAAATAGTCAGTACCTTCGTAGGCTACTGAAATTGTTTGTCACATTTCATAGGCTATTGGGAATTGAGATACATGCTTGAATTCATCTATTCCAAGACCAAAAATAATTGAATTCATTGATTTTAAATCCATATCATAATCTTCTTCAATAGCTGCATCCCAAGTCCCTGGTTTCTCATGAATCATGTGTGGAGATAAGATTTTTGAATAGACATTATATCTGATATTTTTTAGATATATAATCGTCCTTCACATCCACCGTCCATAGTTTTCACCATTGAAATATGGGGCACACACTATTGACATTCATTCCATTTGATTAGTCATTTCCATCTCCTTTGTAAAGATATTATACACTTTATCTTGATATAGCTTTATCCAAAAAGCTCTCATATGATACCAATTGTTTGGTCGTGATGTACAAAGAAAAACCATAGGGGGTGAATTGGGTGTTTTAAAATTACCTTCCACAATTAATATTTTTTAATCCCTCTAAAAATTATGAATATTTTCAGTCATTTTCTTTTTTATGAAAAACTACACAAATATGTGGAAGTAAAGAACAGATATGTTTATAGTGGTTCAGGGCACAATGATCTCATTTTACAATCCATCAATAACTCTCTCTGCGATCTTGGAGACATCCTTATAACATGTCCTATTATCATAAGACCTTCAATACAACACTGATTGCAGGTATTTGACACCTTTACAAATAGGTCTAAAACAAAAAAGTGTTCTGGTTCAATAACGAAGAACCAATATCCAATGCTTTGACCGAGAAGCTGATACTCCATCAAAACTGAGTATAATTAGTCAAAACTTTAATAAATAGGAATTTATTTGTAAAAGAGTATGTTTGATATTCATTGTTACAGCAATACACAACTGACAATTTATTGATGTTATTCGTCAGAAAGGAATTTCTTTGAGAAATAATTTTCTGAAAGGATCATTGTAGCATAATGATCTTAAATAAAATGGAAACATCATGTAAGGAAAACAAGGTTTAGAATTATCAGTACATTGAAAGATTCTCCACTTTTGCAGATGATCGTTATTTGATCATCTGTAATAGAAAAACTTATAAAATTATCAGTATCAAAAAATATTCTCACATACATACATTCTTAATTATTCTTAGCTCTATAAAGAATAAATAGAGCAAGTGATTTCCTTCGATATTTCTATATCCCATATTCTTGGGTGATTAATTGCGTAAATTCAAATCTTAAATGAAATATACCTTATGAATCGAAGCTGTTATATGAGAAAAAGGGTTCTTGAAAACAAATCATAATGATCTTCGAATCAGTCATTAACTCTGATTAAATAATTCAAGTTGATTTGAATATGCAACGTGGCTTCACAGCTCTGTGTTATTGATAACACATCATAGCGTAGGGTTATTTTACCAATGTACGGTTTAACAACCATAATTTCATTTTCCTAATTTATTTATGGCACATTGAATTCATCTTCCATACGTTCATCTGTATAACATAGGGATGTAACATACGGTCGATGAACCGTACATTCCTATATTTCGATATTGTAAGGTTTATGAACAGTATTTCCAGATTCCTACATAGGGTTGCTGATCCATAAGGGATCTTCCTAGGGTAGCATAAAGATGATAATCCATACGTGCACTATTCATTTTATGTTTGAAACAGAAACTTTTCAATATAGCATAAGGATAATGATCCATATGAACACTGTTCAAAGTATCTTATTATTGGGATTGAAATATTGTTTCTATAGTTAATCCCATTGCATTAGATTTCCATTAATATGAACAAAATTCCTAAAAAACATACTTATAAACAAAACATCGTTAAAAAACTAACAAGGGTATTTTTGAGCAACCAAGTCATCATTTATTATAGAGTATTATTGCGATAATATATTACTAACATGAGTTTGAATATGTTTTAGTTACCTTTGGAAACTAAAATGAGAAATCCTTAGTGATAACCCTTAGGATAATCATATGTATAAGATAAATTCCTATGTTATGGTAAAGAAAAGATTTTGGTTTTACTAGAAAAACCTCCTATGCTAGATAACAAAATTAGATGTGATTTTGAAATAGATGAATTTTGGGTAAATAACCACAAAATGAGCTGGTTAATTATATCACGACCATTATTATGGTTCCTGCTGAGTGTTCCCTTACCATGAACCTAGTTTGATACACATAGTGGATATTCTTAGATAATTCATATTTTCTTTACCAAAAATCATGAAGGATCTTACTAGATGATTTGGTGAAAGGTACACATAATATCAACTCTAGAACAGTTAATGTCTTATTTGATTTTTGATTTACCCACTATTTAATATGTAAAGAATTTAATAATAGTTTCATAGTATCACCTTAATTATTAGATGTTAAATTAGTTGTTTAAATGTATAATGGTGCGTTGATCCCATAATGATTTTATGATTCTTCTTTGATTTAATTTTGTAGTAAGGTTCTTCCAATCAATCTTGTTATTCTCACTCTGGTCGAATTTGAGTTTATCTTAGGTATTGATTGGATTTTTTTACCTAAATACCACATAGATTTCTGAGTATTTGATGTCACATTGGATATTCTAATCTGCATGGTGATCATCTATTAGTTCTATAAAAAATTTGAACTTTAAATAAAAATTTCAATCCATTGTATGCATCTTGATTCTTATTCCAAATGCGTGTTTGTCTTAGATGGTTATTAAGAAAATCAACATAAATGATATTCCTATTGTGCATGAGTTTTTTTATATCTTCCCAAATAAGTTTCATATTATTCCATATAATATTGATTTCGAGCTCTCAATATAGCTCATACCTAGTGCTATGTCTCCATATAAGATGACCCTAATAGAGTTACAAGATTCGAAGAAGCAACTCCTAGAGATTCATGAAAAGTGATTTATTTGATAAAGTTTAACCCATTGGTGTGCATCAATTATTTTTTTAAGAATAAATATGGATCAATGAGATTCTATAATTATTATATAGTACATAACAACATCACAGTCAAGAATAAGTATCATCTGCCTCTTATTTCTGACATGTTTTATCAACCACATGAAACACAATACTTTTACAAGATTGATCTTTTTTCGAGATATCATCAATTGACTGTCAATATAGATGATATACCCAATACTTAATTCTATTTACGGTATAGACACTATTAATATAAATTTATTTGATTTTTTCTTACTAATTCCACCGTTATCTTCAAGGATTAAATGAATAGAGTCTCTAGATATTCCATTAATTAGTTTTTGGTGGACTTTGACGATGATATTTATATAGATTAAAAGAGATACTAAGAGGAAAAAATCAATTGAATATTTTACGATTGGTCATTAAGAATGATATGTTTTAAAAAAAATTACAAAGTGTGAATATTTCCTATAAAAAGTTTCATTTTTGGGTCTTATAATATAAAGAGAGGTAATATTAGTGGATCCATCATTGATAGATGTTATTGAATTTTTGAAAAAAAATCAATATGACCAATATCCAATGATATATTATCTTGGTTGTAAAATTTAGGTGCTTTGTGAAAAAATTTCATAGAAATATCTATGAACTCAAAAAGTTAATTCAAAATGGATCTATGTTCCATTAAATATAGAATGTATGGAAAATTTCATAGGACTATAGAGAAGTTTAGTTAGTTCACTTTTTATTTAATTAACTTATAAAGGGGAATGTGATTTTATCTATAATGCTTCATAGAATAATAGATTGGGATGCGTCTATATGAAGAACAATATAGTTATAGCTTATGCCTCATGAAAATTGAATGTTCTTGAGAAAAATTACCCAACTCATGGTTTGGAGTTAGATAATGTGATTTTTACATTAATATATGTAGAGTTTTTATCATTATTGATAATGTTGTAATATATATACTATTCATAATGATAAAATTATATATTTATGAAGAATTGGATAAAATCATCCTGATAAGATGGTTGGATTTGATTAATGATTGTGATTTATCACTACATTACCACCCATGGAAAGAGAACAAGGTGGAAGATTCTCCGAGTCCAAAGGATAATGCTATATTATCTATGATAAGGATAAAAAGGATCCAATATTTCTAGATTTATAAATTATGTATTTAGAGATATTGAAGGAAGGAGTAGATCACATCTTTCTTAAATATGTGTTTAACCATCTGTCTAGGAAAATATTAAAGAGGAAAAAAGAGAATATGTTTAACTAAATTTGAAGCTGAGAAATATTCTTTACATTAACCTCCATTTTTATAGAATGATAAGGTTCAAGAATTGTTTATGTTCCCCCAAAAAACAAAAAATAAATAAGGATATATTGGATTAATCTTTTATTTCATCAATCTCTATTCATCCTGGATATAAGAAGATTTATAGAGATTTGAAAGAGTATTTATGGTGAGGAAAATTGAAGAGATATATTATATAGTATGTATCTAAGTTATTTATATGTAATAAATTTAAGGCTGATATATATTATTCTAATGGGTTTTTACAAGTATTACCCATACTATAACTAAAATGGGAAAACCACACCCTGGATTTTGTTATCAAACTCCCCAAAACATCTAAAATATATAAGGTTATTTTGGTTGTAGTTGATCTCCTTAAAAAGAAATTATACATAATTACTATAACCAACGATTAACCACTTGACCTATATGAAATAATATATATTAAATAGGTGTTAATGTTTCAAGGAGTACCACATTCTATTATATCTAATCAATAACTATGGTTTACCATGATGTTCTGGAGAAGTCTTTGGTATGTTCTCAATATGGAGTTGAGTTCAAGTACTACTTATCAACCTTATAAAAATGGATAGTCTTGTAGAACCACACAAAACCTATAGGATATGATGTGATATTTTTCTATGTTGGTTAATGTTGGTTCAGATCAACACATTCCTCTATTCAAGTTTTCTTACATAATTAGCTTTCACTAATTAATTGAGATGGATCCTTATGAATCACTCTATGCAATAAGTGTGGAAATATAATGTTCTAGGATGAAGATTCATAAATAAATCTATTTGGAACTAATATAGTTTAGTAAATGGAAATAAATTAATATATTTTTAGAAACTTATGATGTCAATTATGAGTGAATAGAAATGTTATGCTAAAAATCTCCCACAAAATCTGGAATTAAAAGTTATTGAAATTGTATTTCTATAGAATTATACATTTAATAACGTTACAAGATTCAAAAATAATGTAAATAAAAGTAATATTTATGTTTTCAAATTATAATTTCATGGTAATGTAGGGATGACATCTTATCTCTTATTATTTCCACCAATCTTCTCCCAAGATTACAATATGTTCCATGTGTCTCTCTTGACGAAGTACATACCCGATCCATCAAATGTTTTAAAATTAGAGGTCATTCGGCTATAGTATAAGATTAATTTTGAATATAATATTGTAGAAATCATGGATCTAATAGATGAATTACTACCTATCATGACTACTCACCTTGTTTAATTTCCCTCGAGGAATCATAAATTTGAATGAGCTATATGGGAACCTGATGATATAATTAAATTGAGAGAGCCTATTTTTTTATATTGAAATAAATTAATTCTAGTGTGCAATTATTTTTAATGTGGGATAATTTATCAACCTATGATTTTATGGAATTTTTTTTGATAGATTACGTTACATGAAACGTTGTTTTCAAATGAATTGCAATATTCAATTGAAGTATTATTATTTATTGTGAAATTTATCACCTAACCATTAAAATTCGCATAGTGAATATGAAAGAATTGGGATGATCAAGTATATATATATTTAATAAATCAAATATATTAATAAATTCGCAATAAAGGTATAGTAATGTTTTTATATTCTTCAAAAATACACTTTTAATCAAAAATGAATTTTTCTTTTTCCTTTATGAAGAAATAAAATAATTAATTTATGCCTATTTTAAATTATTTACTTGAAATAATTAAATTAGATTATGAAATTAGTATCTCAAAATTATATTAGTGTGAATTTATAATAATTTTATAAAATGATTTATTTTTCATAGAATTATGAAAACACTAATTTTTATTTAGAACATCATTTCCATTTAAAATATTTTAAATGTTTTATTATATAAATTAAATTATTAGTAACCCAATTTAATATATTTGATCCATTTTTTATGTTCAATTATGATTTAAAAACTTTTGTACATGAAAAAAGTATTTATCACAGCATTCTTCGTTGCATTTTGCGAATTTAATTTTAAATTAAAATAAACCTAATATAGTAGTTGAATTCACTAAAAATATCCCATATTTTTAATTATAATATTTAACATAATATAATAGGTATAACATAAATTTTTTTCATTATGAATGGTCACTGTAGTAAATATTCATTACCTCGGTGAAAGAATTAAAATTAGGTTTAAAATAATGGGTAATAAATAAAAATAACCCTCAAAGATGACTTTGTCCTATGTGATGAACTGGTTTTACAAAAAATCTCTCCATAAGGATTTTTGTAATTTATTTTAAAACATTATATTCAAATTGGGAACTTGATCATGACTTTTATGAAAATAAGAGATATTTTATTCAAATTTGAAACTATTTTTGATTCATTTTAATCAGTGGCATGGTTGTTATATGTAATTAGGATTTTTATTGTTCCAAAAGTTTAAAAACCTTCCATATTTAATTATTTAACCAAAAAAATCAAGAAAACTAATTTATTTCTTTATTTAAAGGAAATTTTTTAACTCTTAAAACTGGTATTTTCATAAAAACCATTTTATATGCCGTTTGTTTTCTAATATTAAAATTAATTTTTACAGAATATAGAAATTACATATGAAAAAATTGATTTCGAATTTTAATTAATCATTTTTTAATAATAAACCTTTTATTTTTGGTCAAATAATTATTTGATCATGGAAAAAAGTTTTGTTTTTCAGTTAAGGTTAAAATGGGTTTAACGTGGTTTAACAAGATGATAAGGTCTAAAATTTGTTTAAAAACACCTCAAAATGTGATTTATTGAGTTTATTTAGACCCAATAACTTATTAACATTTAGTTACTAATTTTTTTTGTTCCACTGGAAATGATTAAAGTATTTATATTATTTAATCTTTTAAGAAATTCCATTTTTGTCCTATCCGTCCCCTATAAGAAGATACAACCTCTCTTCTCCTATCTAATCTTAATATGACTTACGTTTTATGAAATCAATACCATAATACCATCTTATATTCCCTCTCCATGACCTTTATCCCACCTAATTTCCAAAATAACATTCTTTCAAGGCTGATGATGTGAGATAAAAGATAGTTTTCAACAAAAAAGTATAATTCTAAATTGAGTGTTTTCTATTCTATTTATTTTTATACACCCTCTAAATTTATGGTGTCCATTATAAAATAATTACTTCATTATCATACATATTATTATTTTTTATTATGTGAGTGGAAAAACAATTATACACCTTATTTCCATCCCATTGAAGAAGAAAACATCGCTCATACATACATTTGACTTATCATCTCCATGTAGTAGTGTAATTCGTTTTTCTTATCAATTATAAATGGATGATGTTATGGATTGAACTAATTATTATATATTATATTTATGATTTTATTTTTATTTATCAATGGTAATGTGTTTTTTATCTTTCCTTCCTTCTTCTCGTTAGAAAATGGAAACAATGTTAATGTATAAGTACAACATACCATCTACATGAATAGTGTAAATAATCTTTTCTATCTATTATTTTTATGAATGAAAATAATTATATATAAAATGAATATATATTGTTATTATATAATTTATAAAAATATAGAGATTATATCAACATAATTATATAATGGTATTTTGAGCACTAAACAGAAATAAGCAATGAGAGAAAAGGAGTTACCACTTAGCATAAGGATTTTAATAAACAATTGAAAATGAACAAGTGATATGATGAAATAAGTGAGTAATAAATGGAATTATATATATGAGTATGGTTCTGGAATACATTTATAAAAACTCAATATTTATTATATATGGGGTTTTAATGTATATTAACAAATATGATACTCGAGGATATGGTTTTATGTTACAATATCATTGTTTATAACGATTATTTATGATTATGTTTATGATAATGAAATATTGTGATCTAAAACTCATGAAACTCAATTATTTTCTAATACTTTGGGTATTTCTTAATAAAACATTTATGCTTTAATTTTACTAACTTTATGTACTCAATATACATTAATAATAATTTTACGTAAAACCAACATTATTTTTCTATTATTTAAAAAGACATCTTACTTCTATGAAAATGTTTTCTAGAATCTTTTACTATATTTATATGATTTTTTAAAGTTATTTTTAACCATGATAAATTTTTTTTCAAAAATTTTTAAAATGAATATTCTTTTTCTTTTAAAAAATGAGGTAACTTTTGACTTGTTTTTTAAATCTATGTATGGAATACTTTCATTTAACTTATAAGACATGAACATAATTTCCCACCATCATAAATAATATCTATTTTAAATAATCTCTTAAATGTTTCCAAAGTTCTTTTCCAACAAATGTTTTAAAATATTTTTGAAATATTAATATTTTAAAGAAGTTATTTCAATGTGAAAAGGATATTTTCTTCATGTAATTTCTATGTGATATTTTAAATCCATTTTTCATCTAGGTTGAAATCCTTTGATTTTCCTAATGTTTTACGAGGGATATGATCCAATGATACCATAATTTGTCATTCTATTGATAGTTTTTCATTATGATAACATGATGTTTATAAAAATGTTTTTCCACTAGTTATGCTATAATGAATTGATGAAATTTTTTAGAACCTAGTTTTGTTGCATAGGTTATACAAAGATAAAATTTTTATTAAACCCACTTATTTTCATGGGTTATTATATGATAAATGTTTCATAATCATTTGAGCACATATTAATGATTTCTATTATATGAGGGTGTTCTTGAAATTATATGTCCTTCTAATGAATTGGGTAAAGATTGATATCTCATGAGATAAATAAGACAATAATAGAGAGTGAACCTAATTCAGTAGGGGAGTCTTCCCACTGCAATAGTCCAAGGAATGAAACATGACTAATATGATGATTTGGGGAGTTAATATAACCTAATATGATATTATTGGAAGAGATCCATTGCTTATAATAAAATTAAATATTATGATTAAGTGTATTCCACAAACTTAAGTCTTATGCCAATGTTATGATCAAAGAACCCATGTTCTTTGATTCCTTTATAATTCGTGTATTATGAACTGCCAAGATATTTACCAGCAATCATGATTATGATATTTTATATATTTGGTATGGTTTTATAATGTTAATCCCATGATCTCATACAATTATTTTTATATGATTCTTATGTGATTATTTATATATCATTTATTTACACATACTGAGCATCTCATCTCACTATTTTTTATGCTTCCTTTCCCCATGTTATAAATAATGTTATTAATTATTAAATTTCTAATAAGGGTTCTAGTTATGAAGAAAATTTTGGTAAATGATTTTGTTCAATTATATACATGTTTCTTTTGTTTCTATATATCCAATGATACTATACCTATACTATTATAGAGTTTATTGTCATCCTATTTAATGAATATTCATATAATAAGTAGTAATATTCATGTATGAATGTAATGAACACGATATAATCATTTTTTAGATCGGTATTATCTAATTTATATTTCAATCTAATAATATTATAAAGTCCACATAATTTTTTATGGGAAGGTATCATCCTTTATCTATATGCAAAAAAATATTTCCAGATGACTACATGATTATTTATTGTATAAAATAATAGGATAAAACATTTTAAAAATATCATCTCCTTAACTATATATATCATTCCATCAATTATATATATTCTTAATTTTGTGTTGAGAGTCAAAAAAAATCACCTTACATGTTCTTAGATCCACATGGTTCAAGAACCATGAATTGTCCATTCCTAAAATATTCATTAAAATAAAGGAAGAGTTGTAGTACAAGTGGGATTATGAAGAAAAGAATGAAAAACACTGCACATGTCCATGTCAACTAAATTATAGAAAATGCCTTGAGTGTTGAAGGACAATCTTTACCTGGTCTCAAAGATTTCAAGTTTAACAGAGCATCAGTAACTTGAGTGTGTTCCCTGAACATATGTGTGACATCTAATTAAATGTGTATCATTGACTATAGACATTCAATAAATAATGGGATCAATCACCAAAGGACATTTTGGGATAGATTTTTCAAAAAATGAACTGTTATAGTGGAGTCAGATTCCACCAAAATACGTCTCCTGTTAAACTAAACCACATACTTGGTGGCCTTCATAATTTCCAAAAATTGTGACTCAAGAGAAGATTAAATACCAATATAATGGTAGGTGCATCATTTAACAATTTCGTTATGCATGCGGAAGATGCCACTATAGCCTGATTGTCCTGGCGCACCTGAATCTACCCCCTCAATGTTTACCTTGAACCAACTAGAAATTAGGGGTATCTATCTAACTGACTTGAGAACCAGTGGTTTCATAATCCATCCAGCTAGACCAACATTTTTCAGAATAAGATGATCAGAAATATCAATTCTTACTGCACCTGTTTGGACCATGGATGCATCAAGGACCTCCCTGTAAATGTCAGTTTTTCAATCTCTCAAGGCATGCCTTTTCCCTTCTAACACACATACATTTTAGTCTATATAAATAAAATAAATAAGGGAAAAGTAGACTGCATATAGAATTCCTTGCATCTTCATAATACAAATCAAACATCCTAATGTCAAGCATCACATCTATAAAGAAAAACATACTGAATATAATCATATTGAAATACTATATATGAGACCATAGTTGGCAGGAGAGAGTTATGGAAGTAAAGGCATAGTTCCTGGTTTCATCATAGAAGAGTAAAAGGAAACACAACAATGCGTTCTGGGAACCAGTTCACTATATTTGTCCCAGCATAGGAAGCCTTTCCCTCTAGATCTTCCATAAGAGTAGAACATTTGATGGTGGAAGGAGATGCTATGTGAAAATTTTCAACCACATAGGGAACGATGTGTTGTCAACACATTTATTACTATCAGATCCATTAATAAAGAAGTTACCCATGTGGTCAGAAGTCCAACTTAGAATTTCAATATCCAAAAAAACATACTTCTTTTTTTTCAGTAGAAAATTAGGAGCAAAAGAACCCTGTAAAGAGTTATTAATAAAATAATTATGAATAGAATGATTCTTCCATTTATTAGGAACAAAAATATCATCACTGATCAGCCTATTTGGTTAGGGTGTAAGAAATAAGTAAATATTAGATTTCATATAAACAACACATTTCAAAAATCTTATGATTTCACTCTAAAAGAACTTGACTACATTCCATATTGAAGATGGGATGTACATGGAATATCCATTCTGTATCTTTGAGGTGAATATTCTAAAGAGAAATTCCAAGGAGTTTTCATTCTACGTCAAAAGGTTCTAGGTAAATTTAAAATGGATATCCTTATTAAAGATACCCAAATTATTAAATCCCAATACTCCCATATCAATTGGTTGGATAAAATCATTCAAAGACAGCATTATAAACATCTTTTCCTAAAACAATCAAGTCCATTTAATGTTCATGATTAGAGTCTGAACTTATTTAATAATGGATTTAGGTCGTTTATATAGAGATAAGTCATAAACAATCAATGATTTTATGAGCGAGTTTACTATAAAACACATCTAGATTTTGACATGGCCTTCCCCTTCCATGTATCCATATAATAAATAATTCTAGAGATGATATTATCAAGGAATAATATTGTGTATCTTTCCCAAAAGGGTAACATTGAGATAAGTGAACAAGTGATTTCCCCTTTTCACTCCAACTCATCTGGACACCCTATTATTTTTGGAGGCAACAACTCCATCACCAATCCACAAAAAAGAATTTTTACAACAAACAGTAGGACCAAATACTCTTTGTAATGAGAAAATATCCATTCAATACAAGTGATAGCCATCCTTGATGATTTTCCAAATAAGATAATATCATCAGCATAAAAAAGATATGAATGTGAAAAAGGATCTCTTTCATCCTAAATTGTTCTATATTCCCCAGCATATACACGATCAATGATGAAAACACTCAAGTAATCCTATCCCAATGAAAATAGAATCCCAATGACAGGATCTACTTATCAGAATCCTCTAGAGCATTGAATGATGCCTCTAGAGGATCTATTAATTAGCATGGACATTCATGATCATTTCATAATGGACATGATTAAGTTGATAAAACCCCTATAAAACTCATACCTTCTGAGCATGTAAAAAATGAAGCTCTGTTTATTGATGTCAAAATCCATTGAAATATCAAGATTAAGAGAAGAATTCACATGTCACACGTTTTTATTCATGATTTTTATGCATTCTAAAGTAGTGAAGAGACAATTATGAATATTTATTCCAAGAATAAATCCAAACAGATTGGAAGAGACAATCCCATTTAACAATATTTCGTAACCTCATAGAAATTAATTTCTAATGATATTTGGGAAGGTATTCCCAATGGAAGACATCATAAAATATTTTACATCTATTGCATTCTCCTTTTTTGGAATGAGAGAAATAAATTTGGCATTGACTCCATAAGGAATCAATGCATTGTTAAAAAATTCCGTCACAACATTTATAAGTTCCACCTAAACAATTTCCTTGTATAACATAAATAATGTTTTTGTAAACCCATAAGGAGCAGCCACACTATCAATATTCATTGAGTATAGAACACTCATTATATAATTTTGATGAGGAGATCTAGATAGATGCATGTTCGTATTATTATCAAAAAAATATTTGATATTATTCATTATATTGTGGGTGTAATCAGCCCCATGTTTTGAGTATAATCCTTCAAAATATCCAACCACTGCATTGGAAATTACATTTTTTGAGCTGTATAAAGTCCCATAAATTCATAGGTAAGTGATACCCCTTCTAATTATCTTTTCCTTATGAATAAATTGAAAAATATAGTGTTTTTCTCACCCTATTACAACCATCAAATGTTGTATTGGATTCAGTTTAACCTTTCTCTGATGCTAAGAAAGTCATCATGGCTGGTCAAGGGCTTAATTTTATCATTAACAGTGGCATTCTGATTCAGGTTATCAATATGAAAAGGCATGAGATGTTTCTCATCCTCATTGATATCACATTCACGTTTGTAGAAGAAATATTTGATCCATTCCCGAACCATTTTTTAACATTATTTAGTTTTGTAGCCAAGACATGAATTGGACTGCCAAAGGCTTCCATGCTCCTAGCATTGAAAACTACCTCCCTGGACCCAAGCATCACAATCCAAGCTTTGTTAAATTTGAAAGAAAGGGTGCTGACCTAAGATTACTTGTGTAGATTTCAACTACAATTAGTTTTCTTTCAAAGTGTAAATTCCGTAACATTCGTCACAAGACATCAACACCAACATTCCCCTCCCCAATCTATACAAAAACTCGATCCGGTTTACTATCTTGTAAGACATAGAGGGATATTCTGTGCCAAGTAAAATTACCACCCACAATTGATACCTCTACCATGTTGAACTTATATAAACAATGTCAGAATTCAGTCATTTCCAACTTATTAAAATGAGTTCTTGTTTTCTCATCAGGACTTAAGACAGTGTTAATGTCACCCAACAAGAAACAACTATGTGGATTCTTAGAAAATATCATTTCCACATCATGCCACAGGTCCCATATTTTTCCTTAATAATTGGAATCATGGAAAAATACCAAATATATGATCATACCTTTGATTCAAATGTCAACTGATATATCCTATTGATTTTTTGTGATAGTGTTAAGGATGAGGATGTCATGTTTGAAAACCTAGAGATGTTCAATGTCATTTTCACTTTCATTTTTAAAGATAGGGGAGTATCCAATGGAGGTCCATTTTAAGGAGCTCTATCTCTCAAAATTCATATAAGTTTCAACAAGAACAATCATCATAGGTTTGTTGGCCATAATAAAATGTCTCAAAGATGTGACCGTGGGATATTTCCTACGCCCTGTACAACTCTAAAAGAAGACGTTTATATATATAGGGATGTCCTAGCCCTTGATTGTGGCCCTTACTCCTTTTATGAATTATAGTTTTTCTTTTCTATCATACCCTTATACCATTCAATTCTATGTCTTTCCATATAAAAACACATCATCATTAATCTCATTAGCTAAATCATTGGTGGGGGGATTATCATCATCATCCTCATCCCATAATTTATCCACGAGAGGAGAAAATTTATTGGGGGAATTATTAATGCCCAAATCCATAAATTCTAGTACACATATTTTTTAGGATTTTGAAGGAGCCACTTGAGTAAATGACTACTCATCATCTTTATAATTGAGCTCATGTGTAGCTAGAGAATCTAGACCATGAAATCATGTCACCTACACAGGATCAAGAGTATCCACTTGAAAATCTATGACATTTGACAAGGATGATCGTGTGTCTACACCAGCTTCATCAGGTGAGCCATCAAGACTATCCTAGGAGGCAGTCACCTTATGGTCATCAAATGGAGTGGAAGCATGGAAATTATTTAAATCATCGTGGCTCTATTTAGAGATTTTTCTAATGCTTCTATTCAATATGAAATTATTGTCCTCACCACCATGAAAAATTAAATCGACTACAACCTAAGGTGTTCCTACTTTAAAAATAGTTGGTGAACCAACAACATAGACCAAGCCATAATTACATTTATTGTGATTCAAGGCCTCTTTATGATAAGATATATTCCAGATGTACTGCATATCAACAACCAAGAATGGATTATAGGAGTTTTTGAGTAGTATGTACTTATTGGACACTTCCATCCTAACATTTTCAACCTACAAAGCCACTTTAGTTCCAAGCCCATTTGGTGATTCCTGATGTTCCTTGTCCGTATTGTTATATTGGTCTTCTCCTAGGTAGAGGCATGTATCTAGACTAACAATGGGAGGGTTCTATGTCTTCTCTTTTCACATGTCTCTTTTACATGACATTTCATTGTAACCCTTAAGGTTTCATCTACCACATACCTTAGATATGTTGCACTATGATATCACCAGACTAAACAAGATGCAATCACTACAGAACGTTTTCGTTCATTAATAGACAAGCTCTAGTTTAATGATACAATCTTTTGTGGTTAGAACCACCTCTTCCACCAAAGTTTTGGCCATGACAGCTTCAACAATAACCCATGCAATGTGTCTATATATTGTGTTAACAATGTATGATCAATTTTTATTGAATTTTCACCAGAATATGCAATTTCTCATTAAATTCTGGGGAACAAGGATAACCAACTAAGTTTAAATATACGAATACACACCTAGGTATTTGTGTTATTCAAACTGAATGGGTCAACATTTCGTTCCCAATTTTGGATTCTCAGGAATCCAGGCTTCAGAGATATAGAACCAAATCTCTGTGCCATTATTTTGTTCTCATTAAAAGGAAACACAATGTGTAAATAACCTTTCCCCATAGTAGTAGTTCTCCAGTCTCCAAACCACCATACTATAGAAATTCACTCTATCAGGTCATTGAAGTGCCACATTCATTCACCCCGAGGGGGGGGGGGATAAAACCCGATCAAATATCGAAAATTTTAAAATCTTCAACCACTATTCATTATCCACATGATATTCTTAGATGTGACCAATTTTCCATTTTTCATTACTTTTTTGGGAGAAGGAGTCCCGATATCTTTTCATAGTCATTGTGATCATCTAATAAGGTTATACATTATTAAAATGTTTCATTGATATATGGTATTTTTGGACAAGATGTTGAAGATATCCCACATTTATATATTCAAATGGGATATTCCTATTGTGATGATTTTTTTATGGTTTTTTTGGAAAATAATTAACCGATAATACTTCTCTATCAAAAATTATCCCCTTTTCTCATGCCCCTCCTTTTCCATTTCATTATTTCCTCTTAGGATGGTGGTCAAATCTAATTAATTAACGATAGGGATTTCACTGAGGAATATTGAAATCCAATAGAATATTAGGGATTTTATTAATGGAGGATAAACTAGTCTATAATGTGTGGTTTACATGCCTTTCTTGGTTTTATTCATTTTAGATTTTAAATGATTTTTTTTAATTCGTCACCATTGTTTGATCAGTACATTTTCAATTATAGATTATGTTTCGAGATATTCCTTTTTATATATAAATAATTGTGGGAAAATGTGGGATCTTGAACAAGAAATACTAATTTCATTTCAACATGATGATTGAGGTAGGTAGCTTCTCTTTATCGCTATTGCGATATAAATTTGGATGACTTATATGATGTATTCTAACTAATTTTTTATAGATAAAAATTTATTTATAACCCCATTTGGTGTTTTTAATATGTTTTTTTATGTTTATTCTATTAAAAGAAATAATGGTTTCTTTGTATGATTATTTTCTATAAAATTTCATTTTGAGTAAAATTAATGATATTTTATTTCATATTATTTTTGATTGATTTTGAATTACTTTTTTGTGAATCTGTAATATATGAATGTTGTGACTATAAACCATGTTCAGTTAATCTATTGAATTCTTCCAAAAATTATCATCAAGTGTAGCTTATTTTTAATGCTTTGATTTGAATGGTTGTAGAGCTTGAATGAAGTTATAGTACAGAAGTTATGGTCATTCGAAGTCAGACTGCTAAAAATGGCCAGTTGGGGTGATTTTGGGGAAAAGTATGCATTTTCATACAATATTGGAGGTTTTGTTAACAAGAATAAAATATTTAATGTAGTAATGGAATATTTTGTGCAACCAATAGTAAAAACTCTTAATGTGCCCAATACAACGTCGAAGGGCCATCTTCCACCCAGACCACTTAAAAATGGCTAAATCAGGATGCACAAAAGTTTTGAAATGTGTGCACAAGAATGGAATACACATGAAAAACTCTTACGCGCCCAATTTAAAAACAAATGGAATCTCCCATGTGGGCCACCAAGTGTGACGACACCGATATTTTCACATATAAACTGATGTGTATCTCACTCTGTAACACCCCAAGCTTCCTCGGTATGTTTCCTTTCGAATAATGCAATGACGTGCATTGTACGCAACTTCGAGATTTTAACACACCACAACCAATCGAACTAGCCGTTATGAATAGTAATACCTACTTTTTGAAATTATATATATATTTTATATTTCAAAATGGACTTCATTTTTGGATTCGGAATATCGAATTTAGCCTAAGGTGAAATTTTGGTACTTTTCAGATAACTTTCATATTTTGATGAATAGTGAAAATTACTAAATTTTAATTAAAAACAACTTTTTTAATCAAAATAATTAATAGTGATAAATTGTGAATTTGAGTGGTTTTAAAGTATATTTAGAATATATTTTTACCATTTAATATAATGTTGGTCATTGGACATAATTTTACAATTAAACCGAACATAAACAAGTGTCAATCTTTTGATAGTTATTATCTCTTAAAAACACGCTTTTTGTTTTGACAGCGGGAATTAATTTTAAATTAATTTCTGCCACTTCTGTGTTATGAATTTAGAAAAATGGATTCCATATTTGGAATCAGGATGTCCAAATTGTGTAAATAGGTAACTTTTATTTTTAGACATTTTGAATAATTACTGCGGTAAATATTTTATTTACCATGGTTAAGGGTAAATCCGGTAAATAAGGGTTAAAAAAATAATATTATAATAATAATAAATTACCCTAAAATGTGTCTTAACCCTATTGGTTGATACATGGTCGACCATGGGCATCTTTGGGTCAATTTTGGGACCCCATGGATCCACTTGTAAGTGATAATGACACTTTATATTAATTAAGTTAAAATGAATACAAAAATGACACAAGCATATATCTTTTAGAAAAACAATTGTTACATAGGGTTATATTTGTTGGCTTTTAGATTATAAATATTCATTAGAAAGATAAAACGATTTCCCACATAATTATATTTTATTTATAATTTTTTGACATTAAATAATTTATTTTATTTATGACACAATGATGATGCAGTAATTACTAAAATAGTAAAAAATTAACATAATTGATATTATAAATACCCAAATAATTATAATATGAAACTTTTAATGAATTAAACAAATTTTCTAGGATAATATGATATATTAGGATTGATTTATTTGACTTTGTTCGAAGTAATCAATCTGTTATGAGTTTCACAAAAATCAACTAGTGAATAGTGTCAAAATTGACATAAAAGAGTTCTTAAAACAAATATTATATTATTAATTGATATTAAATTCCTAAAAATCTAAGGTTCGGCCAAGAGACTTATATTATGATAGGTTAATTATTAATGGACCACTTGGGGGTCTTTTGGATGTATATAGTATGTTTATTAACCATATTATATAAAAATACAAAGAGACATTGTAAAAGTGAAACTAATTAACTTAGAGTTAATACTTAAAGATAAGGTTAATATAAGTACCCAAACCTGTCTAAATTCTATTGGATGAGTTGTTTTCGACCTATCCCCACCTCAACCTTTGAATAGTCAACTTTGGAGCCATTGGAAACCGAATATGAATTTATTATAAATTAATATTTCTAGCTTTTCCAAAGGTGCCCCTCACCCCTCTTATAAAAGGGCACTCCTCCTTCTCATTTCCTCACACCTCTCAAGCCACTTGGCTCGTCCAAACTCTGCCCAAATAAGCTCCCCTCATCCCTCTCCTCCTCCTTGAAGCTTCCCCTTAGGCAGAAAGCATTTCAACAAGTCCTTTGGTTCCAACCAAAGTGAGTTACCTAAATTAAAGGTAACGATTTCTCTTAAATTATTTTCATTTATTTTGCTTCTTCAACCCCCAAACTCTTTTTATTTCCCTTCTTTTGTAACAACACCAGTATCCTCAATATACTAGGATGTTGTTATAAGAAGTATTCAAACTACACATACACACAAATCCATCTAATGGATGATGAACATAATGTTTCTGTGGATGGCAAACTAACGCCTCACGAAACGATGATTGTTCAAAAACATCTTACCGCCTCTCATGGTGGCCATTATGATGGCACTGTAATTAAATATGATATTAATGATATATATTTTATATATAAGCTTCTGTAATTCCATTTTATTTCATACCATTATTCGTTTCATGTCGTATATACATAAGATAATTTCATTTGAGGAAGTGCGGACTACCGCCCCCTTAAAATGATATGACTCGTTCATACCACACATGGAACGTATAAAGGATGGTGTTAATGAACTTAAGTAACATATATAAAATATTATATTATACTGGAATAGTAATATACCTATGTATCATTTGGATTCGATTCTTTTAAAATAAAAAATTAAATGGAAGTAGCGTTCGTGCGTACGTACGGACTACCGTCTCCACGAACGCGATGAGATTCATTATCCATCGTATCCATTCAAGTATAATTATCATTTAATGATTTAAAAATGATGTTTAAGGACTTGATATCATTCTGGATATGAATAAGATACAACAAACATGACTTATGTAACAAAACATATAAAAGAAAATGAGTAAGTTAACACCCGAAACGGCGTTAATACTAAGATATTATTAACAAATCAATGTTAAAAGATCATATATGATATCATATTAAAGTAAATGATTCTTGTATTATTCAATAACAATTATTTCACCATTATACAGGAGGTAAACCTACCATCGACCAAGGAAAAAGTACAAAGTAAGGGATTCTCTTATCTCACTTTCAATTCCGTGAGATTTCCATTGTTCGCTACTAAATTATTGAAAGTGGTGTATTGTGTACTTCCATTTGATATATATTATCATGATTCACTTTATATTCATGTTATTCTGTAAAAAATTTGCTGGTTATTAACTTTTGGCCATGCGACTCAGTTGATTAACGTGGTAAGGGTTTTCTTATCTCACTTTTAATTCCGTGAGAATTCCATTGATCACCACTTAATTATTGCATGTGGTGTATGTGTACTGCCCATGATCGTATTCATTGTGTAATATACTTTAATTTATGGGTATTTACATCATCATGGTATGATACTTCTTTCATGGGTGTATGTTTCGTAAGTTACCTAATCGATAAGGGAATTTGAGATTTCAATTTCCACTCATTTGGCTTTACACATATTTCATTGATTATATTACCCCAAGATTATGTGTGGAATCACTATTCATTTGATTATGTCATAATTTCCACTCCCCTTCCTGTGGATAGAAGTTTGATACACATAATCACTCCATTGGTAATTCCCAAGTCATTGATATGAATTTGATAAGAGTAATTTTAACTCATTCTCCATTTGTTGAGTTAAACATCCAATTCGTTGGTATTGTTTTTTTACAAGAATATGTGTGAATGTCCTTTGATTGTTTTACACTGAATATCCAATCATATTTAGTGTATTTATATTTGTCACACATAATTATGTCATTGATTTATCCTTAACCTAAGGATACAACCTTTTTGAGAAATTTCATCTCAATTTACATTCCATTGAGACTTCTTTGATGATATACACCAAATCACTTCTATGTGGTGTATATAATGTACTTTGACATAGTATATCATGAATTCCTTTATTATCATGATATTACAATGTTTTGATTACCTCAATTATTTGTATTCAAGTGTCTCTCTTTTGGTTAGAAACTCTAACCAAAATACCATTTTAAAATGTTTTAAAGAATTATTCTTCTAAATCATGCTCATTAATGTCCATATTTTAAAAATGGTTTTAAGGATTTATTTATATGGACATTAAAGTTTTAAAATTAAAAATCCTTTTAAAAGTTTCAAAGTGGTATGGGACACTTTGATTCAAAAATATACTTTTAAATGGCTTCTTGACAAATAGTGTGACTTTTAAATGTTTTCAAGAAAAGGGGGATATTTCTCTCAAATAGTTTTGATGATTATTTTCATCTATGTCAACATCCTTCATTATTATTGATTGAGGTTAATGTGATACAATACAATCTTCCATATTGTATCGAATGAATTATGTTTGACTGTGGATGTGCTATTTTTATACCATTCATGGTTTGTGGTGAAAGTATTGACATTTCGTAAGCTAGTTTAATACGAATGTTTACGTTATGTTTAAACCTTTTCATATGGGAATGCATTGGACTTAACAAGTGACGGGTGGAGCCCGCTATAGCTCCTCGATGCATCGGTAGGTCTCTTGAGACAAACTAGTGTCTTGGCACAAGGCCTTGGCAAAATCTTATTTATAGTCTTGGCACGAGGCCTTGGCTATGTGGTTATGATAGTCTGGCATTATGCATTCCATCATTATGAAAGTGGTTATTGATATTGCATGTGATCATTCGACTAGTAGAATATCCATGTGAGTAAGTAAATGGCATTATTTCATTTTACCTTCGCCATTTTATGCTGAAGTTTAAATTTAAAAGGATTTTGGTTTAGTTATAAATTGCCTTAAGTGTTTATGCTTATTTATGAAAGCTTCTGCTATAATGTTATCCTTACTGAGCATCCGAGCTCACCCCTTTCAATGTTTTATTTTTCCCAGGATTATGAAGAAGTAATTTATGAATGACCTGCAGGGATAGTATGAGGGGATATGAAGACAAGATGTTTTTTTTTATGATGTAATGTAAAAATTTATGAATGTATCTAGTTATTCCAAGGCTACTAAACTAATCGGTCTTTCGAGACTTGATCTTTCTCATGATCATGCCAATGTTATGTAATAATGCACCGACTCTAGGTAATTAGGGTCGGGGCGTTACAGTTGGTATCAGAGGAAGTTTAGTACAAACCTTGGTAGCTAGATTTAGATAAACTCTGATTAGAGCACGTAGACCTAAGATGAACTTTGAGGATTAGTATAAAAGAACTTCCTAGAATTTTGGTATTGTAGAGATTTTGTGAGTTTTCCGAGCAATACATCCCTGTCTGGATACGAGCAGGTAGAGGCGGCTCTGGCACAGATGTACCTAGGGGTAAAACCCGAAAACACCGCTTTGAGCTAGACTCGAACGGGAACTGGTGCACGACAACGGGCCTTGCTGCACTCTTGGTTACGACACTCCCGGGGGATATGCTTAGGATAATTTACATTTTCTTTACAAACCAATTTAAGTAATATATATATAAGATGAGAGTAAATGACCTTGGTTAATCCTAATATGTTTCAAATTGAGAATATGGTGACATTTTAATCTCTAAATGATTTTATGACTACTATTACTCACACGATGCTTTATGGTTTTAGTCAATGGCTGGATTCCAAGGAAGTCATAGTGACTTTGAGAATGGTGTACAAGATGGGAACGGTGGTGGCAATGAGCAACAAAATGGAATGTTGATAGGTGTCAAAGATATCGTCTTTATGCCAAATCAGTTTTCCAAAAATATGATCAACAACATGTATATTAACCAACTCCCAGACTCAACAAGGAAGATAAAGGTGATAAATGATAAGAGCTCCAGCAATGGAGACCATGGAGAAAAGAACCCTCAATTTTCATCATGCAGGAAATGTGGAAAGAGACACCCAGGAAAGTGTCTCAATGGGACAACGAAATGTTTTACGTGCGGGAAGGAAGGACATAAAGTAAAGAATTGCCGAAGAAAAATGAAGAGTACTATGGAAGAAGATAAAAATGGTCCCAAGAGTCCATTTACAGTCATTTGCCGTAAATGTAGGGGACCTGGACATTACCCGAGTGAATGTCCTATTCTATAGGATATTTTCTTGGTCAAAGAAGAAGCTATGTGGGAATAAATGGTTGGAGAAATGTTTAAAAAGTATTAGCACTCCTTGTTGATGGGTTTACTATGGAATAATTTTCTCTTGTATTTGTAACCCCGCAGTTTGCCATGTGAGAATGATATTTAAGGAAGAATTGTCTCTTCTCTTGTGGATATGGGTATAAATAACCATTTGGATTTATATGATCATTGGGGTTTGAGAGAATTATAAGTTATTCTAATTTGGGATGAAGATTCAAGGTATGATATAACATTTGTGGTTAAATTTATGATATAGTATTTTGAGGAATTTATCTCATTTTGGCAATATTATAAAATATAGTTTTTGAAAAAGGACAACACGTAGACCGTGTGACAACCCGTCGCGTCGGACAAAGCTATGGGAATCGAACCCACAACCAAAGTGCGATTGGGATTTATCGCCTACCACTGGACTACGTGAAGTCCCTGGTTAGTGTGACTTTTTTTTTAGTTAAATGATTTTATTGATCAATAATAAGTTGATTTGGGTTCTTATTTCATATCAAAAGAATACCCTTGGTATAGGAAAATGATTTGGTGATTAAGTGATAAATGTTATTTTGGAAGATGTTCGTTTTGTTGGGAACACTATATGCCCAAGGAAAATAGAATACTATGGGGTTTCATTTGTGGAGTAATGATAGATTTTTATCTACGTTTTTATTGTGGATTTATAGTGATTTGGGTTATTTATGGAAATGATTAACCTATAATAGAGAATATGTGATTAGGTTAATTACTTTTGAGTATGTGACTTTAAGAGTATCTAAGGTCATTTGGAGATACAATTTAACATGGGAGACTACATAATCAAATTCTTCTATGTTTTGGGTTTAAATATTAGTTTGGATTATAGTAAAGGATTTTAAGGACAATTGGTTATTGAATGGTATCTATTTAACTTTGGGGTATTGTTGGTTTAATTTTAGAAATTAAGATTAGTGCATATTTATCTCAATGAATATACTTTTGGGGGATCATTAGATCATTCATTGACCATTTTGGTTTTGATTAATCTTCAAAGACAATGTAAATATATGGTTTATCCTTCATGGATCATATGATTCTATAGAAGTTTATTCTATCTCTTCCAGTGTGACCAAGTCTTCTTGAATACTCATCGTTTAAAAAAAAATGAGTTAGTGGTGGAAATTTATTAAAGAATGAAAATCTACTTAAAATGTAAGTATATCTCATAATGTTCTTAGTCAATATCATAAATGAATTACTCTTCCTTATGTAATGTAACTTAAAAAAAATGTTGTCCGTTTACTTTCCTACTAGGAGACTAATGGTCGTTTGTCCCAACACAAGTTTGTGGTTTTCTCATTGTTAACTTTCTCCTGATCATGATTTCTATCCCTCTCCATCAGAACTTGACACTTAGTTTATCATCCATATCCATGTTTTCTTACATGGAATCCTAGTATGGGTTATCTTGGATGACCCTTATACCTCTCTTTCTTTCTTTTAAAGTGATAGTTTTATTGACTCTTTTTCTGATGCGGGACTTTCCATTATATTCCCAAGCAAAATTTTAAAAATTGCGAGGACGCAATTTATTGAAGGAGGGGAGAATGTAACACCCCAAGCTTCCTCGGTATGTTTCCTTTCGAATAATGCAATGACGTGCATTGTACGCAACTTCGAGATTTTAACACACCACAACCAATCGAACTAGCCGTTATGAATAGTAATACCTACTTTTTGAAATTATATATATATTTTATATTTCAAAATGGACTTCATTTTTGGATTCGGAATATCGAATTTAGCCTAAGGTGAAATTTTGGTACTTTTCGGATAACTTTCATATTTTGATGAATAGTGAAAATTACTAAATTTTAATTAAAAACAACTTTTTTAATCAAAATAATTAATAGTGATAAATTGTGAATTTGAGTGGTTTTAAAGTATATTTAGAATATATTTTTACCATTTAATATAATGTTGGTCATTGGACATAATTTTACAATTAAACCGAACATAAACAAGTGTCAATCTTTTGATAGTTATTATCTCTTAAAAACACGCTTTTTGTTTTGACAGCGGGAATTAATTTTAAATTAATTTCTGCCACTTCTGTGTTATGAATTTAGAAAAATGGATTCCATATTTGGAATCAGGATGTCCAAATTGTGTAAATAGGTAACTTTTATTTTTAGACATTTTGAATAATTACTGCGGTAAATATTTTATTTACCATGGTTAAGGGTAAATCCGGTAAATAAGGGTTAAAAAAAATAATATTATAATAATAATAAATTACCCTAAAATGTGTCTTAACCCTATTGGTTGATACATGGTCGACCATGGGCATCTTTGGGTCAATTTTGGGACCCCATGGATCCACTTGTAAGTGATAATGACACTTTATATTAATTAAGTTAAAATGAATACAAAAATGACACAAGCATATATCTTTTAGAAAAACAATTGTTACATAGGGTTATATATGTTGGATTTTAGATTATAAATATTCATTAGAAAGATAAAACGATTTCCTACATAATTATATTTTATTTATAATTTTTTGACATTAAATAATTTATTTTATTTATGACACAATGATGATGCAGTAATTACTAAAATAGTAAAAAATTAACATAATTGATATTATAAATACCCAAATAATTATAATATGAAACTTTTAATGAATTAAACAAATTTTCTAGGATAATATGATATATTAGGATTGATTTATTTGACTTTGTTCGAAGTAATCAATCTGTTATGAGTTTCACAAAAATCAACTAGTGAATAGTGTCAAAATTGACATAAAAGAGTTCTTAAAAAAAATATTATATTATTAATTGATATTAAATTCCTAAAAATCTAAGGTTCGGCCAAGAGACTTATATTATGATAGGTTAATCATTAATGGACCACTTGGGGGTCTTTTGGATGTAAATAGTAAGTTTATTAACCATATTATATAAAAATACAAAGAGACATTGTAAAAGTGAAACTAATTAACTTAGAGTTAATACTTAAAGATAAGGTTAATATAAGTACCCAAACCTGTCTAAATTCTATTGGATGAGTTGTTTTCGACCTATCCCCACCTCAACCTTTGAATAGTCAACTTTGGAGCCATTGGAAACCGAATATGAATTTATTATAAATTAATATTTCTAGCTTTTCCAAAGGTGCCCCTCACCCCTCTTATAAAAGGGCACTCCTCCTTCTCATTTCCTCACACCTCTCAAGCCACTTGGCTCGTCCAAACTCTGCCCAACTAAGCTCCCCACATCCCTCTCCTCCTCCTTGAAGATTCCCCTTAGGCAGAAAGCATTTCAACAAGTCCTTTGGTTCCAACCAAAGTGAGTTACCTAAATTAAAGGTAACGATTTCTCTTAAATTATTTTCATTTATTTTGCTTCTTCAACCCCCAAACTCTTTTTATTTCCCTTCTTTTGTAACAACACCAGTATCCTCAATATACTAGGATGTTGTTATAAGAAGTATTCAAACTACACATACACACAACTCCATCTAATGGATGATGAACATACTGTTTCTGTGGATGGCAAACTAACGCCTCACGAAACGATGATTGTTCAAAAACATCTTACCGCCTCTCATGGTGGCCATTATGATGGCACTATAATTAAATATGATATTAATGATATATATTTTATATATAAGCTTCTGTAATTCCATTTTATTTCATACCATTATTCGTTTCATGTCGTATATACATACGATAATTTCATTTGAGGAAGTGCGGACTACCGCCCCCTTAAAATGATATGACTCGTTCATACCACACATGGAACGTATAAAGGATGGTGTTAATGAACTTAAGTAACATATATAAAATATTATATTATACTGGAATAGTAATATACCTATGTATCATTTGGATTCGATTCTTTTAAAATAAAAAATTAAATGGAAGTAGCGTTCGTGCGTACGTACGGACTACCGTCTCCACGAACGCGATGAGATTCATTATCCATCGTATCCATTCAAGTATAATTATCATTTAATGATTTAAAAATGATGTTTAAGGACTTGATATCATTCTGGATATGAATAAGATACAACAAACATGACTTATGTAACAAAACATATAAAAGAAAATGAGTAAGTTAACACCCGAAACGGCGTTAATACTAAGATATTATTAACAAATCAATGTTAAAAGATCATATATGATATCATATTAAAGTAAATGATTCTTTTATTATTCAATAACAATTATTTCACCATTATACAGGAGGTAAACCTACCATCGACCAAGGAAAAAGTACAAAGTAAGGGATTCTCTTATCTCACTTTCAATTCCGTGAGATTTCCATTGTTCGCTACTAAATTATTGAAAGTGGTGTATTGTGTACTTCCATTTGATATATATTATCATGATTCGCTTTATATTCATGTTATTCTGTAAAACATTTGCTGGTTATTAACTTTTGGCCATGCGACTCAGTTGATTAACGTGGTAAGGGTTTTCTTATCTCACTTTTAATTCCGTGAGAATTCCATTGATCACCACTTAATTATTGCATGTGGTGTATGTGTACTGCCCATGATCGTATTCATTGTGTAATATACTTTAATTTATGGGTATTTACATCATCATGGTATGATACTTCTTTCATGGGTGTATGTTTCGTAAGTTACCTAATCGATAAGGGAATTTGAGATTTCAATTTCCACTCATTTGGCTTTACACATATTTCATTGATTATATTACCCCAAGATTATGTGTGGAATCACTATTCATTTGATTATGTCATAATTTCCACTCACCTTCCTGTGGATAGAAGTTTGATACACATAATCACTCCATTGGTAATTCTCAAGTCATTGATATGAATTTGATAAGAGTAATTTTAACTCATTCTCCATTTGTTGAGTTAAACATCCAATTCGTTGGTATTGTTTTTTACAAGAATATGTGTGAATGTCCTTTGATTGTTTTACACTGAATATCCAATCATATTTAGTGTATTTATATTTGTCACACATAATTATGTCATTGATTTATCCTTAACCTAAGGATACAACCTTTTTGAGAAATTTCATCTCAATTTACATTCCATTGAGACTTCTTTGATGATATACACCAAATCACTTCTATGTGGTGTATATAATGTACTTTGACATAGTATATCATGAATTCCTTTATTATCATGATATTAAAATGTTTTGATTCCCTCAATTATTTGTATTCAAGTGTCTCTCTTTTGGTTAGAAACTCTAACCAAAATACCATTTTAAAATGTTTTAAAGAATTATTCTTCTAAATCATGCTCATTAATGTCCATATTTTAAAAATGGTTTTAAGGATTTATTTATATGGACATTAAAGTTTTAAAATTAAAAATCCTTTTAAAAGTTTCAAAGTGGTATGGGACACTTTGATTCAAAAATATACTTTTAAATGGCTTCTTGACAAATAGTGTGACTTTTAAATGTTTTCAAGAAAAGGGGGATATTTCTCTCAAATAGTTTTGATGATTATTTTCATCTATGTCAACATCCTTCATTATTATTGATTGAGGTTAATGTGATACAATACAATCTTCCATATTGTATCGAATGAATTATGTTTGACTGTGGATGTGCTATTTTTATACCATTCATGGTTTGTGGTGAAAGTATTGACATTTCGTAAGCTAGTTTAATACGAATGTTTACGTTATGTTTAAACCTTTTCATATGGGAATGCATTGGACTTAATAAGTGACGGGTGGAGCCCGCTATAGCTCCTCGATGCATCGGTAGGTCTCATGAGGCAAACTAGTGTCTTGGCACAAGGCCTTGGCAAAATCTTATTTATAGTCTTGGCACGAGGCCTTGGCTATGTGGTTATGATAGTCTGGCATTATGCATTCCATCATTATGAAAGTGGTTATTGATATTGCATGTGATCATTCGACTAGTAGAATATCCATGTGAGTGAGTAAATGGCATTATTTCATTTTACCTTCGCCATTTTATGCTGAAGTTTAAATTTAAAAGGCTTTTGGTTTAGTTATAAATTGCCTTAAGTGTTTATGCTTATTTATGAAAGCTTCTGCTATAATGTTATCCTTACTGAGCATCCGAGCTCACCCCTTTCAATATTTTATTTTTCCCAGGATTATGAAGAAGTAATTTATGAATGACCTGCAGGGATAGTATGAGGGGATATGAAGACAAGATGTTTTTTTTTTGATGTAATGTAAAAATTTATGAATGTATCTAGTCATTCCAAGGCTAATAAACTAATCGGTCTTTCGAGACTTGATCTTTCTCATGATAATGCCAATGTTATGTAATAATGCACCGACTCTAGGTAATTAGGGTCGGGGCGTTACACACTCCCATAATGGTAATCCTCCGGAGGTTAGCCGCTATGTTGCTGCTTGTAAGACAGCCTCTTATGCCCAAGCGCAGATGATTGGAAACCCACCTATTATATATCTTATGTGACAGGTCCCATATGGGTTCACCTTCAAGCGTGCCCATTCTGGTTTCATCCTCACCCAACTTATTTTTATCTTACGTTAGGTGCACATAGGATCACTCCTTGCGTGCAACATCGGTATTGCATGCAAGCCCAATATTGTGTGCCACAGTGTCAAGGTACACAATCTTTCTTGACACAGTGCCAAGCTACCCAATGTTTCATGAAATAGTTTCAATCCACCCAATCTTGTACAAAAACAAATCGTCTTTGTAGTCTATCTTATGCGTAAAAATGTCCAGGAATGTTCCAACTATTCCATACCACGTTGGTTGCGCCCCTGGGCGCCCACTCATGATCATTGGCGGGATATGGTCCCACCCCTCAAGGCCAGTCCCTTAACTACCCACACTACCCCCATGAAAAATTGAGATTTTAATTGTGATGTTTTCGAGCATGGCCACAGATTTTTTATCTTATTCCATTATACGCACCCGACTTCCATACCATGATTCAAGATGATCCTCCATGTTCCTTGAAACACCATGATTTGACATATTCCTCTTGGTCCCTTCCCCATGCCATGAGTTGAGATTCTAATCCACAATTACCTTGATTACCTTGAGTTAACCATTCCTCAATCAACTTCTTTTAACTCATCACATGCCTCTTATTCTAGGTTGAACCATAAAGGGTCACTCTTGCATAAGTCTGACACCAGCCATTGCTATAATCCTTATTCCTGATAGTCCTCACCACATAAATTTAAATAGTATTATACCCTATATGAAAAGATATGATGCCTTTTATTCCAAAAAATTCATTCCTTATGCATCCATCATAAGATACCAATAGTTCTCACAACATGATTTTAAATAATAGCATACCCTATCATTTATGAATAGGATTCCTTGTCCACCAAGAATAATATGCCTTATCATGAGGGGAATAGAAAACAATCACTATGGGCCTCCCCTTAAAGTGAAATTCCAAAACCATATCCCTCAACCGATCATCATGTTGAGATGCCCTCAAAGCAAGACATGATGAAGACATAATGGGAAGTTCATTGCATTATCCCAGCACATTGTGTCCATTCACATGATTTCAAACTGATTCCTTACCCCTTTTAATGGCAATGGGATTCTCTCATGACCTAACATGAGGAGTACAACACACAAAAAAATTACATATAAACCCCATTCACCATTACATCTCTATAGTGGCACTCAGGTGGCATACATGCATAAGCCCCATTCACCATTTCCACTCCTTTGCATAACCCAGGATACTTCCACACATAAGACCCATCCAGCATTGCTTCTCTATAGTAGAACCCTAGTCACTTCAACCCATAATCCCCATTCATCATTTTAACTCCTTAACAGCACCTGGTCCTCTTTCACGTGTAATCCACATCCATCATTGTCGCTCCTTAGTGTCACCCAAGCTACTTCCATTTGTAAACCCCATTCATCATTTATTCTCTTTAGCCGCTCTCAAGAAGCATCCCCATGTAAGCCCCATTCACTTTTGTCATTCTATAGCGTCACCATGGACACTCCTTTGTGTAATACCAAGTCCTATCTGAACTACGTAGGATTTGATCCTTGTCTTCTACACTTGGTTTGTAGGATGCCTCCTTGAGGTTAAATCCTGACCAATGGTATATATTGGTTCCCCATCCTAGGGGTGAACCTTCCCTAATCAACCTTCATCGGTGTCCAGATGAGCCATTATGGTTTTACATCTTCACTTTATAGTAGACACCACCCTGAGTTCTCTCTCATTAGGCATTTTGACCTAACTTTTGGTAAACTCTGTTTCTCCCTCCAAGGTATGTACTCTCATGATGTAACATCTTCCATTTATAGAACACTCCCTGATCCACCTTTCAATGGTGTTCTAATACAACCAATATCATTCATAATTAACCCTGACTCTCCTTGGGTGGCCACATCCAAGTAGGATCATGACACTCATTCATCGCCATACTATGGGCTGGTAGCTATGCGTCAGCCCTATCATGACTGTGGGATGCTTACTATGTGAAGTCCTGATAACCAGCTCTTATTTGGAACTAAATGTAATATGATCCATGTCTTCAATATATTATGTTAGAAGCCTCCAAGAGTCACAATACCAACATCCAACTTTCCCTGCCTCTTTGTGTTGGTCCACATTAATCACGAATGATGATAAAATGCTTACCCCTTTCTCATTTCGAACTACTTGTGTTTTTTCTCCTATCTTCTACACAAGGTATGTAGGATGACTCTTTGATGTTCAACCCAACAAATAGTAATATTTGGTGCTCCTTCTTGGGGATTTACCCTCCTTATGTGATATCTGATCTCATTGGGATAGATATCTCATATCCGCCTACCTAGGGTGTTTTGATCCATCCATTTGGTCCTCTAATCATGTGTATGCCTCACCATGCATAGGGTTGTTTTTCTTTGTGTAAACCACAACAACATTTTCCATTTTTGGGATTCTAAACATGAAATGTACCCATACTAAACCATAATCGTCCAACTATGATTATCCCTCTTGTGAAGCGCTTCAAACCATGTGTGATCCCCAGAATGTCTCTAGGTTACTGTCCTTTATGTACACTCTGATTCTATGCCCTATCCTGAACTAGGTGGAATTTGATTCCTTTCCATGAGGATATGTACGAAGAGTCCCATAGGTTCAATCACATCACCCATCTCTCATATTGGTCTCTCTGTTAAGCCTTTTTGTTTTGGGAGGATCATGCCCCAACCTAGAACTTATACTTATTTCAGGACCCCATCCATGCACTATATTCTCACAAGCCACCTAATTAGGAGTCTCATCACCCACACCGAACTACATTTACATTTATTCCCTTATTATGGGGATATTTATCATGACTCCAAGAGGTTCAATACCCACATCAATATCATATCCAATTTGTTATATCCCAGGAATATCATTCACTTCATTAACCCACCCATTATCTATCCTGATTCCTACCCAGGATACCACATCCTGGTGGGGTCAATAAATCCATAAAAAAAGACACTCATTCATAATCCCCATAAATTTTCTCTACCTACTCAACTATATCAACATATGGTCACCTGCATCATCGCTGCATTTTGTGGCACAAGGGAAGCTAACCATGTGTAAGCCCTGAATCACCCTTTCTTACTATATGGTTTTTTCCCTTTCTAATAAACTGGGTACGTATGATGCCTTCTGATGGATCAATCACAACCAATGGTATATATTATTGACCCTAATCGGGGTTCACCCTCTCTAATCCTCCCTCAGTGGTGTTCAAATCAGCCTTCACGATGTGAAATATTCCATTTGAGGGATACACCACTCCTTGACTCTACCCTCAATGGGAATTATGATCCAAGCCTCTTGTAAACCATCCACGTTCTCCATCCTATGGATGTTTTTATCTGATCCACATTAATAAGTGTTATTATCAGTATGATCTAAATCTTCAAGGCATTAAACTCATGGCATACCCATTGTTAAATATTGGAAGATGAGGAAAACCACAGAGACATTCCTCTAGAAGAAGATACCTCCGGATCAACATGGGATGCCTCAGGTTTTGTGCCCTTGATATTCCCTCCAATGAGAAATAATATAGTTAACCAATGTCAATGAATCCAGTTATTCCCCGACATGCATAATGTTACCATCGACCCCGAAGGAAGGATACTACCCTTTCGAGACCCCTTGGAATGTCCTGAAGAAAGAAGCATAAATAACTAGAGTCCACAAAGATATGGCACTGGGAACATGATTCCTGAACCAAAACACAAATCTATATGGGAGACCTAGAATATGTGATCAATTACTTGGAGGAATCCTAGGAAAGAGGAACCAACATCCCATCGTTGTATTTCATTCATGGAGAAAATGTCATCGTAGAAATGATTGATGTCACCCTTTTTCAGAGAGCGGGAACATTGGGCCACAAGAAACACATCGCCATGATGATGCACGTGCTAGATGAGAAAAGAATTAGAAACAATTAAATAATTTTATTTTCATGGAATGGATTATTGGTTTTCTGTAGATTAAGGTTTATCTATTTTTATTCAGTATTGTTCCTTAACAATAATAATTTTATGTACTTTATGGGAAGATTTTCACAATGTAGTTGGCAGGGGATTAGGGTTACCTCGAGTTTGAGGTTAACATAATTTTCTGATTTTTTTCTGATTTATAGTATTATGTTATTTTTAGGTGATATTTTTATGAAAATATTATTATGTTTATTTTGATGGATATTTATATTTTAATTATTTATAAAAAAATTACATGTGTGGTGTATGTTTCTATTCATATTTGTTTCTACATGGATTGGGTGCATGTGAAATCATTGGTAAAATAATATAATGCTATTATACTCAACCCCTATATGATTATCTTGTGGTGAATATGGATGGTGTTTGTGTTGAGTTATAGGTTTCGATGAGTATTTCTTCATTGGATAGGATGGAGTAATAGTGTTCAACTAGTATAGACAATTAGTGTTTTTTTCATAGGATATATTGGGTGTCATGGGTATGGTTGTTGTGGTCATATCAGGGATTTTATTTTTACTGTGTGGAATGTATTTTACTATTATATTTTTATATATAGTTCTATTTTTAATTTTATTTTTTTGGAATATAGTTAATATGGATGTTGTGTAGATAACCAATTTTCTATACTTGTATATGGAATGAATTTATTTATTCATAACGATTTGGAAGTGATCGGAAAATGTCATAGTCTGAGTAATATTCTAATTTTTCTTATGGTTGAATTTTATATTTTTGAACTAGGACAAGATATTATAAATTTTATTAGCTTTACATGGACATGATTTGGTAAGCCAGGAGATAAGATTCATTTGGGATAAGAAGGTTTCCTATAAAAACAGAATGATCATAATCATGAATATGAGATCTAAGTTACCAAGGATGTCCAAAAATTTAAAATTTTAGTTAAATATGGATGAGGTGGTATATCTTATGTTTCCCCATGTGAGTATTCATGGGTAAAGTGGACTATGTTAGAATTTTCATTTTATACAACATGTCGTAACATTGTTTTTATTTTGTGTAATATTTTTAAATTTACTTTTTTTATGATTTTTTTTAATATAAATGAGGGTGTAATTGTGAAAATAAAAATGTTACATTAATTATATTAAATTTTGATAAAGAAATACTTTTTGTGGAATAAGTTATGTTTGAGTGATATGATAATGAGGGAAACAACATTTTAGTGGACTGCACATTACTGGTAAATTTTATTGTGGTATTTGTAAGTGTTGTCATCTAGTTTTATTAGATAATTGTTTTAATGTTAGTTTAAATTTCACTATACCATATCTATATTGTGGGTATTGGGTCTCACAGAATCATGATAGGATTCCCTTAATGGTTAGATGATTTTTTAATATTTAATGTATCATAATGATTATGAAATTATCTTAATATATCATTAATGAAATATTTTTCTCAAGGTTCATCCATGGATCTTTGGATAAATCTAAATCATTTGATTCATTGTGAAATGATGTTCAGGTTTTAAAAACTCAAGATTGGTTCATAATGATTTGTGAATTTCATGATGTGAGGAAGGATCTTGGTAGAAAGGAGGGCCAATCTTGGAAGACCATGCTTATTAGGGAAGGTTTGTTGGATAATCAATGAATGTATAAACCTGTAGTGTGTGCGTATTGAGAATTCCATGCCCAAAATGATAAACTTGAAAGGTAACACACCCATAGTGGTCCCCATGATGGACTTTTAGGGAACCTGTCCAAAATGAGAAAAAGAAGTTTACCACACCCATAGTGAGTGCGTTCATGGTTGAATGGGGGAAAACCATGTAGAAAAAAACACAATAAGAGGACCATGACCACAGTTTTAAGCATTTTGAGTTAAAAAGATCCAATGCTTCTTCTCCAGGATGTGCTCCGGTAGTTTTAATCAAGTGAGTGTTCATCATTGAGGATATACAGTGCAATAAAAGAAAAACATAAATGACCACAAATATGGTGAAAGTGGTCTGGGTCAACAAGTGCAGTAGCAGGCCAAAATGGATCGATATAGGTGAGCACAATGATAGTGTAAAATGTTTTTGAGGAAAAATGGAAAAAAGTTTGGCAATTGGCCATAGTGTTCAGAATTTAATTAGGTGAGGCATAGATCTTGGGATATATCATTCAGGTGATGCGATAGATATGTATTTAACGTTTCATAATCCTATTATAGGGGTTTTACATACAAAAAAATATAGAATTTAGCAATGTTTTTAGGAAACATTGGTAATTTAGAAATGTTTCCTACAAAACATCTTGAATTTAGCAGCGTGTCCAAAAAAACCTCGATAATATAGTAAATATTTCTAAAAAATACATTAATATAGAAATATTTCGAAAAATGTATCGTTAATTAAGAGATGTTTACTATAAAAAATCCTAAATTATTGATGTTTAGCGAAATGTGTTTCTAAATTACCGACGTTTCTGAAAAATGCCACTAAATTGACAACATTTTTCGGAAATGTCGTTGTAAATATGGATATTTATATAGATCATTTCCCTACATCGATGCCTATATATAAATATATATATATTAATATACACAAATACAGACACAGATACATATATTTATAAACATATATATATATATGAACAGACACACACATATATAAAAATACATAAATCTCTATATATAAATATATGTCTATATATTCATATTAAAAAACACATATCTATTTTAAAAATAGCCACGCTTTAAAAAAAAATTGGCTATTTTTGTGACAATTTTACTAGTGTTTTAAAACATGCCTAGTTATATATATAATTATTATTATAATTATATATACGCATACATACACATATATATTTACACACACACACACATAAACATATATATAAACCTATATATATTCATATATATATATAAACATGTATATAAAAAATATAAACATATAATATATATATATATATTATAAACATAAAATATAATCATATATATATAATGAATAATATAAAAACAATACATATAAAATAAAAACATATATATATATAAACATAAAATATAATAATACATATATATATATATTATAATATGAACTTATATATATATATATATATGAAATATATATATATATAGGAAATATATATATATATGAAATATATATATATATATATATCTGTGTAATATAAACATATATATAATAAAAAATATAAACATATATATATATAACATAGTATAAAATTATATATATATATAAACAAAAAATAGAAAACAAAAAATATATTTATATTTATTAATATATGTATATTAATATATAAAATTATATATATATAAATATAATATGAATTTTTTAAATACTAATACATATATTTAAATATATAGAAACATAGACACATATATTTAGATATAAATTAAAAACATATATATATATATATATCGAGTATATTTTAAATTTAGTCATCCTTTTTAAAAAATGTGACTATTTTAGTGTTATTTTTACCAGTGTTTTAAAATATGACTAATTATATATATAATTATAATATATATATATAAACATATACATATGTATTTAGACACATCTATAAATGTATATACATATATATACAAATAGACATATATATAATATTAATTTTCTAAATACTACAATCGATATATATATATATACAACATAATACATTTATATAATGAAAAACATACTAAGTAAGTTGGTCTTCTTGTTCGTTATGATACTTGGGGTGTGGGGTTCAATTTTCAGTGAAGGCATTTTTTTATTTGTGTGGGCATGAGCCAGCTATTGGTAGCATGGAGTGCATGGGTGAATGGTAGCATGAATGTGGGCCTCATGGGGGTGTATACCGAATGGAGTGCTCATGGATAGTATGGTTTCGAGGTATCATATCGGTAATACAAGTCATATGAGGGGGGGGAGTTAGATCATGATGTGCGAAGGGTATTGTGGCCTGTTGGGGGTTGGTATTGGATTGAGTGAGCTCTCATGCAGTACGGGGTGTGAGGCATCATACTGGTAGCATGAACTTAGGGGCTGAAGGGTAGTGTGAAGGTGGGACCTCATGGGGGAGCAAACTGAAGGGAGTGCTCATGGATAGTATTGGTTGGAGGTAGTGTACCAGCAGTACATAGATTGAGTTCATGTAGTATGAAGTGTAACGTAGCCTCATGGGGTTAGAACTGGAGGGAGTGGGATCATGTGCAGAACAAGTGAGATTAGAGATGGGGTGAATGGAAAAACATTAACTCCAGTTATAGGGGTTTATAAGAAAATCTAGTAGACATGGGGTGCAGACGTGTGTCAAAAAATAATAACATCATATTGATTTTTTTAAATGATTTGTCAAAATTATTACAAAAACTTGTTTTTACCCTCAATTCTTATTAATTCCATTCAACTATGATACAAAATAAAATTAAACCACTAAATAAATGTAAAAAAATTATCAAAAACAAACTCAATAATAAAAAACACTAAATAATAAAGTTGTATTTAAAATTCTATAAAGCACTATAAATTACGAAAAATAATAACATATATAAAACATATATAAAACATTGATCAAAAACATAAACAATGCTATGAAAAACATACATATAACCAAAAAAAATGGATATAATAAATTTTGATATAAATTACTAATTAAAACATATAAATTTATAAAAAATAATATCATTAAAAAATATAAATTTCTTATAAATTATTATTTTTTAAAACATATTACTTTTTTATTTATTAAATAACATTTTAAATACCTACTAATATTTTATTGTTTACAAGATATTTTAATGAAAGAAGTTAAAAATAATTACTTAGTAAAATATAACAAAACATTATTACATAAAAAAAATTTAGAATAAAATTGTTTGTAAATAATATAATTTTCTCAAATACAAAGAAACTCTTAATTCTATAAATGTATAAAAAAAATTTCATTAATTTTATAATTGAAGGAAAATATTATATTTTATAATGGAAATAAAAATAAAAAATTACAATTTAAAAAAAATGACATTTTTATTTAAATGGTAAAATTTCAATGAAGTATTTCTATTATAAAAAACAAAAGAAATAAAAAAAGAGAAAATATAAATTATATTTTATTAAATATATTTATCTTAAATTGGAATATATATAATATCAATTAAATATTTTACATGAAACTTATAAAAAAAATAAAATTTACAATCTTACATTATATATAATACATGATTAAAAATTTAAATAAAATGTATATATTTTGAAAAATTCCTAATAAATCAACTTCTAAGTTATATTACACATATATATTTTACAAAATTTATTTAAATAACAATTATAAATCATTTAATAGTTATTGTGGATGTTCTAGTGGAAGTTCCAATGGAAGTTTCAGTGGAAGCTTCACAATAATACATAAGTATATATTTATAAAACTAAAAAATATATTAATAAAAATTAATTTTTTAATAAATATATTAATATTAAATGAAATTTTAGAAAATATCTATTACATTATTTTTCATATATTTTATAAAAATAATATAATTTACCATTAAAATATATATATAATACATAAATAAAAATGTAAATAAAATTTATATATTAACGAAAATTGATAATAAATACAGTTATAAGTTATATTCAATATATATTTTTAAAAATATTTGTAAATAAAAATTGTAAATACATTAAAAGTTCCACTAGATGTTCCTGTGGATGTTTTAGTTAAATTTCCAGTGGAAGTTCCAGTGAAGGATTCACAGTACCAAAGAAGTATAAATTTATTAAACTAAAGAATATATTAATATAAAATTAGTTTTAATAAATATATTTATATTAAATGAAGTTATATATAACATGTATTTCATTTTTTAAAAATAAATTAATAAAAATAATATAATTTACTGTTTAAAATTTATATAATATATGAATAAAAATGAAATATATATATATATATATATATATTTAAAATAAATGCCCTTATAAGATATATTGTAAATATATTTTTTAAAAAAAATTATATAAATAATAATTATAAATACATTAAGAGTTTCAATGGATGTTTTAGAGGATGTTTTAAGGGAATTTCCAATTGATGTTTCAATGGATTTTCCGCAATACAACAAAAGTAAATAATTCTAAACCTATAAAATATATTAATAAATATCAAATTTTAATAAATATATATAAATTAAAAGAAATTATATAAAATATATATTACATTTTTTATATAAATTCTATAAAAACAATAAAATTTAGCATTTCAAAAGATATTAAATAATTGAATATAAATGTAAAAAAATGTATATATTTAGGAAAATTTATAATAAATGCACTTAGAAGATGTATTAAATATATATTTTACAAAATATATGAAAACAAAAATTATAAATCCTTTAATAGTTTATCTGGAATTTCTAGTGGACGTTCTAATGGAACTTCAAAGTGAACTTCTAATGGATGATCCATAATGCAACAAAAGTATTTATTTATAAAACAATAAAATATATAAAAAATAGAAAATTTTAATGAAAATAATTAAATTAAATAAAATTATATAGAATATATATTACATTTTATATATATATTTTATAAAAATAATATAATTTACCATTTCATAATGTATAAAAATACATGAATAAAAATGAAAAAATTTATACATTTAGGAATTAGTTTTCTAAATTCACATAAAATATATATTAAATATAATATTTAAAAAATTTGTAAAATAGAATTTATAAATCCTTTAATAGTTGGTTGGAAGTTCCACTAAAAGTTCCATTGTAAGTTCTTGTGGAATTTCCAATTGAAGTTACAATTGATATTTCACAATAAAACAAAGTTATATATTTATAAAACTACATAATATATTAAAAAAATAAAATTTTATTAATATATTTATATTAAAAGCTATTATATAATATATGTATTATATTTTTTACATAATTTTTATAGAAAAATAAAATTTACCATTTAAAAATGAATATAATATATGAATAAAAATGTAAAAAGGGAATATATTTAAGAAAATTTATAATAAATGCACTTCGAATATATACTAAATATATTGTTTATAGAATCTATATGAATAACAGTTATAACCCCATTAAGATATTGACTAGATGTTCTAGATGATGCTTTATTGGAAATTTCATTGGATGTTCTATAAGAATTTCCAATTCAAGTTCTAATAGATATTCCCCAATTAAAAAAAGTATATGTTTATAAAAATATAGAATTTATTAATAAAAATTAAATATTAATAAATGAATATATAAACAACTAAATTATATAAAATATTTATATCATTTTCTAAATATTGTTTGTAAAATATTATAATATACTATTTAAAAATTTATATAATATCTAAATAAAAATGTAATGAAAATTTATATTTTTATAAAAAAATGTAATATATATTTTTATAACATAAACTACTGATATTTTTTTTCAAAACCTATATAAATAACAATTATAAATTCATTAAGAGTTTCATTGGATGTTTAAGTAGAAGTTCCCATGAATGTTCTAGTAGAAGTTTCATGGGAATTTCAAATTGAAGTTTCAATGGATGTTTCACAATAAAACAAAAGTATATATTTATAAATATATAGAATATTTTAATGAAAATTAAATTTTAATAAATAGATTAATATTAAATTTATTAATATAAAATATGTATAACATTTTTTACATATATTTTATAAAATCAATATAATTTATAATTTAAAAATTTATATAATACATGAATAAAAATGTAAATGATATTTATATATATAGAAAAAATTAAAATAAATAAAATTAGAAGATATATTGAATATATGTTTTACAAAATATGCATAAATAACAATTATAAATCTATTAAGAGTTTGACTGGAAGTTCTAATATAAGTTCTAGGGAAATTTCTAATTGACGTTCCAATAGATGTCCCGCATCACTAAAGATGGATATATTTCTAAAACTATGGAAGATATTAATATAAATTAAATACTAAAAGATATATTTATAAGAAATTCAACTATATAAAATATGTAAGGCATTTTTTTAAAAAAAATCTTATAAAAATTATATAATCAAACAATTAAAAATGTATATAATACATGAATAAAAAAATAAAAAGGCATATTTTTAGGAACATTTATAATAAATTATCTTATAAGATATATTTATGAAATGTCTTTTTAAATATGTATAAGAAATAATAATAAATCCATTAAGATTATCAATGAAATTCTCAATGGAAGTTCCAATGCATGTTGCAGTGGATGTCCTACAATATCACAAAATTATATACTTAAACAAATATAAATTATATTAAAAAAATTACATTTTAATAAATATATTTATATTAAATGAATTTATATAAAATATTCATTATATTTTTTATAAAAAAATTATACACTTTTTGGAAATTATAGTGAATATAAAATATAAACATTTAAAAAATTTAATATTAAATTCTCTTAGAAGATATATTAAGTATATTTTTCACAAAATAATTATAATTAAAACTTATAAATCAATTATGATTTGGACTGGATGTTCAAACAAAACATCCATGGGAAATATCAATGCATATTTCATTAGAAATTATAGTGAATCATAAACCGGAAATTCTAGTGATAATTCCTCTGGAACATTCCAAGGTGAACTAGAAACTTAGATTTATCATCAATGAAAACATTCAATAAAAAATTGAGCAGATAACTCAAATAAAAAGGATATATAAAAATGTTAATGGCTCTTATTGGAAAATATCTAGTGAAGTTTTGTAATAATATTTATCAATGCATACTTTTAAGGCTATTTTATTTGGAGTTGTTCACTAAAAATTTATTGACTATTTTTGTAGAATCATCCAAGTATTTTAACTAACATATTTTGATATAAAATATTCTTTGAATTATTATTACACAAAATGCGGTTTTTTAACCATTCAAAGAAACACATTTCTTTTAACAATTTTATACAAATATAATTTATTATGATGAATCATAAAATTATAAACATTAAAAGAAAATTTTAATAGGTTTTTAATAAAAAAATATTTAATATTACAAAAAATATTTTCAATATCTATTCATAAAGAATTTCTTTTTATACTTCTGAATAAATAAATTTTTTTGAGATTAATAGTAAAATTGGAAAATTTTAATTTTTATAATAAAATATTTGTTATATTTTTTCAAAAATAACATGTATTTAAAAATTTTAAATATTATTTTTAGATTTAGTCAAATAATTAAAAAATATTTCTTAAAAGAATAATTATTTGTTACTTTTTAAATTGAATAAATACATTTTTACAAAATTATTTATTTTTATTTACAATAATAAATGCATTTACAATACAATAAACTGAATATTATATTATGTATTAAAAAATTATATGACTTAAATGCTATCAAATAAAATTTATTAATTTTCCCCTAAATGATTAAAAAATTTATTTTTATCACATAATTATTTTTAATTATTTTTGACATATAAAACAATATTTTTTTAAAAAAACAAAATATCTTTAAATTTCTAATATAATTTGTTTTAAATTATGATTAACTCATTAATATGTAACATGTTATAAAAAATGTGTGCACATAAAAATATTTACAAATATAATTTCATTTTACTAAAATAAAAAAAAATTAAAACTCAATTTATTTGGTCATTTTTTTAAAAATCATCATAATTTTTTAGTAATTGAAAAAATATAATTTCATTTAAAAAAATATTCTCTTTTAAAACATGTCAAAAAATTTATTATTTGTTTAATATATAATATTATAGTATAAATTGGAGAGAGTATATTTCATTGATTCAAGAGAGGGAGGATCTTTTATGCAAGACTAATAATCCCCTCACATCATTCACTATTTAATTGCTACGCATGGAAAAAAACTAGGTTTCACTGTCCTAGAATATGACGGGATGATCCATTATTTCAGGGAATTGGAAATGATTAAATCTATGGGTGAAGAGGCATAAATCTTGGGGTATTCATAATAAAAGGGATTGTGGCGTCATGGGGGTTTAAATTTTTTTATTATAAAATTATTCATTAACTTTAAACAAATATAAATTTAAAAAATAAAAAAATATCAAATTTTTTTTGAACGTACAATAAATTTAAATTTACATATTTCAAAATAAAATTATAAATTTAAAAATTATTTTTTAGAAATGTTGGTAAATGAGGTGTTAATAAATAGTGAGGATTATAAATGCCACTAATTTGGTGACTTTTATTTGCCGATGTTTCTATGAAATGATAGATAAATGAGGTGTTATTAAATAGTGGTGCTTATAAACACCATGAATTTAGTGATGCTTAAAATCATTCCTATTTAGAAAAAATTATAAAAGTCTCTAAATAGGTAATGTTTATAATTGACGCTAAATTAATGGAACTCATTTTACAATATTTTTCAGAAACATTTGAAAATGTATTATCAACCTTTTAAAACATTTCTATTATAAAAAAAATCACTAATTAGAATTTATTATATTGTTAGACCATGATTCAATCCATATTGAAGGTTTCCTACAATAGATTAAAAGGTGGATTAAAGGGGATTAAAACCTGATTTAATTCTATACTAAATGATGTTCATGAAGTTGTTGTGGTGTTACCCAATTATGAGAAAATAGGGGAAGTAGTTCTTGGAGGTTTTATATGAGATTTTAATGGTCTAATATATTGGTAAAAAGTGGCCATATATTTTGTGAGTGATTAAATTATTTAAAAAGGATGTTCAATACTTTATAATTCTCTATGTTAGAAGACCACAACATTCCTTTTAATATCTAATAAGAAGAAGAGTAAGAGATACTCTATGAAATATTTGTTATATATTTGAGTAATAAAGAAGAATAGAGGCCCTATACAAATATTGTTTATAGAATTTCTATGTGTTGAAGCTAGTAATGAAATATAGTGTAGTTTGGTTATGTACCGAAGTTGAAGAAGAAACAAAGAGAAAAAGAGGTGCTGGGTAAAAAGAGATTATGCAATAAAGAATAAGAATAATTCTTACAACCACTAAAAGAATGTAATTTACATTCACAGCTACTATAAATAGAATAGAAGTATTTATTTATATTTTTTTTAAATATATTTGAATAAGTCCTTTCATGATCCTATAGAAGTGAAATATTAGGAAAATAAGAAGGAAGTATCTCATCAATAGTAAGATACGAGTCTCAACTATTATTATACTTTATTTTTGTTATTTTAATATAGTGTAATCAATCGAGAAGATAGTAATAAGAATCATTTAGATAATGTGTAGTTAGATATGCACCAAACTTGAGTGATAGGATAAACCCTACCGAATTTTATTCATAGGTTTATATTATTAGATCATGTGTCCTCAGTGGAATGAAAATAAAATTGAGTACTAGACATTCATTTTAAAAGGTTGACCTTATAAATCTCAATGTCTATTATGTGTTTTTGTTTAGTAGTGTGTCAAAAAAGAACAAATACTATGAGAGAGGGAGAGAAAAATATAATCATCATTATAACAATGAAAGAGTTAAAATTGAGAAGAAGAGATTGATAAAGTAAAAATTGTACACCTGCACTTACTCACCCCCACACCTATCATTGTATAAAATATCCAAACCGACCCTTTAATGTGTTATCAAAGGGATAGTTTCACCTCTATTGGAATCTCAAGTTGATGTTTCTCTTTTAACACTTTATGTTTCTTGCAATTAATATAATTTGTGGTTTGAATAAGTTATTTTATGTTAAACTTGAACTCATTTTTTCTCAAGAAGTTGACGAACATGAAGAAATAGGGAGAAGAAGATGATGTGGAAAATGTATCTCTTATCAATAAAGGATCATGATTCGAGTTCATTATGAATGGATGAAAAAACTATCATTGAAGGAGAAAATCCCTTGGTTTGATATACCATAATGAATATGAACAATATTTCTACCTCAAATGTATCAAAGGATTCATGTTATTCAAATATAGGTGATTATTTTTTATTCAATTGACCATTAGAAAATAAATTAAGTGGATGTAATCATATGTTATTATATTTATACATTGATGATTTATATGATATATTATTTCAATTATCTAATGAATTAGTTATTAAAATTTGGGTTATTTTTGAATTTAATAGGAAAAATCCACTCAACTTTAAGTGGTTGTAGATAATGTGGAGAAACCATTGAGGGCAGGGGCTCCAAATTTCAAAAATATCTTTAAAATGATTCTATAAAAGAAAGGGGTATAGGGTCATTTAAGGAAAATGATCTAAATTTTATGAGAAGTGAATGAAAAAAATATGAGAGAATTGTGAGGTCTCTAATTAATTTGATAGTATTGTCTATGAATTAAAATACAATCTAAAACATAGCATTTCATTCAAGAATGTAAAATTGGATATAAAATCCATGAGGATCAAGGATCTTGACATTTGGTAATAAATAAAGGTCATAATGAATGAATATAATGTTTATAATTTGATAAATTAATGTGAATATAGAATTATATTAAATGAATAAAAAAATATTTCTATTAATATGAAGTGTGTTTAATTAGAAATCAAGTTGGCCAATTTGGAAATGACACATATTGAGTATTCATAATCAAATAAATATAGAGTTTTAGTCAAAGATAATTATAATGAAGATTATAGTTACAAAATAACACCATCATGTGAAATGAAGATCATGGAATATTTGGATGATCATTATCAATAAGTCTTAATGAAATAGGCACCATCCATATCTCAATGTATATATTTTTCCAAATTAGTTTCTAAAAAATTGTTGGTTTATATAAAAATATGTATAAATGTTGATGACTATAAATTGATAAAATCATAAAACCATGAATATGGTGGATGAAAGAATATTTGAGGATTTTTAATTACCATGAAATGCCAAACTAGTGGTGAATAATTCCTAAAATTAATATGCTAATGAATCTAAAAAATATAGACTACATGCACTAAAGAAGACAGGAATACTATTTTTTGGGAAATTATGCTAGTGTAGAAAATTTGGGAATTTTGAAAACAATTTTTCTTCCAATAACTTTTGTTCATAATTAATAATGGAAGTTTATTTCAATGGTAATCATGTTGATGAAAATGAAACCTTCATAGATGATGAAAACTCTTTACTACTCAAAGATATCGAAATAAAATAATTATTTCTTTGATATTTTCAATGGTCTTGATCACAAAAGTGATGCATGATCATATCAACTTGTATCAAATGATAAAGGGAAGAATATAAAACAAACTTTATAGAATAAAGGATATACATACTTGTGATAGATGTTAATTAAGTCAATAAATGTGATTGTTATCAAGAATGTTAATAATAAGTAAGAGTCATCCGTGGATAACAAAAAATAGAGACCAAATTCAAGGAACGTATAAAAATACCAAGAAGAGAGAAACATAAAGAATTAATGTGGTAAATATAGAGGTCATATGAATTTATACAGAGAACCCAATTAATCTATCAACATAGTTAAAGACATATTAGTTTTTTTTATAGTAGATATAAAAAAGGAAGGGGAGATAATAGTAATATAATAAAAATAAATTTACAAAAGAGAAGAATAAATTATTCAAGAAGAATTAAAATTTCATGAGAGGTTGTTAAAAAAATAAAAATCATGATTTGAATAAGTTTTGTGTGCGATATGGAATAATGATGAAAACATTTCAAAAGGATGTTTTACAACACCATCGAAAAAAGAATTTTCCTTAAAGATAATAAAGAATTTATCATGAGACACATTGGATTTGATGGATAAATTGAGAAGAAGAATATCACATAATGAAATGGATGAAGTGATTATATACATACTATTAAAAGGAAATAAAATCTAAAGAATTTAAGTGCATGAATGGATACAGGTGGAAATATACCAACTTGGTTGAGAAAAACATCTAAACCTCATTGTTCAAAATGATAATAAATAAGACAAACCTTTTTCAATTAACAATTTTATAGTTTATTTTTATTTACAATGTCAGGAATTGGAGGTGAGTTATGCTCTCAATGAGAGAAACTATGAAATTGTATAATCTATCATTTTTTGAAAACAAATTTGATAAATATTCCATCATAGAGTGATTTATATATTCTAAATAGTATGAATTTGTGAAAATAAACCGTGGTGAAGATTCAGAAGCTATTAAATTTATAAAATATAATAAAGAATTACATTTTTATGTATTATCTATATTAGAACATATTTATGTCCATTCATGAAGAGATTAACCATTTTCAAGATGTTGACGAGTGATTCTCAATAGGGGAGACAATTGAATGATAATGAAGATGCTTCTAGAAAATATTATCTCATGAAAATATAATTTTTTTGTAAAGTGGTTGAAGGTGATATGATTGAAAAGATATTTCATAATAATAGAAAATAAATTATATTAAAAATTATATTATAACATGAAGGGTGTAAATTTAATCTATGATTTCTTTTTGGAAATTTTAATAAGTGTCAAGGTTTTTCTCAACTACTATTATGTTTGAAATCTTCTTAATTTATGTATTCAAGTGATGCAGGAAATTCAAGATTTAAATATCTTTTGATAATATGTATATCAACTTATATTTACCACTTATCTTAGCCTCAATACAGTTTTAATATCTCATGAAGATATAATCTATGTGGTTTCATTTCATATTAGTATAAATTTTAATTAATAATGGGAAACATAGTTGTCTAAATCAAACTCTATTGGTTTTAATATTTGAGGCACAACATATGCACTATATAGGGAATGCACAACTTGTCTTCTTGTCATAAAATCTTATTAATCTAATATGTACATCGATAAAAAAATTTGTTATAAAGAGAATTTAATAATATATTAATTAGCATGATAACATTGGAACCAAACCAGAGGATTATAATATAATAATTTATAATTAATTTAATCAATAAATGAAATAACATGTTATAAATTCTTTTTTAATTGATGAATCTGACAATGTCACTATGTTTTAATGTCATTTCATTATAGGAAGCAAGTGTATATTTCAAATGGAAGTTCCCCAAATGTGTACCACAAACCTCCAAGAATTATTGTAGGACTCTTTAGGTGCTATCACAATAGATCATTATTCCCACATCATTCATTATTGATTTCCCTGAGAATCATATCCAAGAAGAATTATCATAGATATATAATGAATCAAGAGAGTTATAGTTTAAGTGGGTCAATTATTATTCTTTAAAACTATCTTAGAGAGGCTATCTCTATGTCTTGAGTATATTCTATGGGTTTTTTCGCACACAAAAAAAATTGCAACAAATAGGGTTGGAAATAATATAATTGGGTTTATATAGTTTTATGGTAAGAAAATAATAATTTCATATTCACCTCTATTATTTCATTAATCCTCAGAGAACTGCATATCTATAATAATAGTAATATTATTATTATTTATTTACATTCACAAAACAACTGAATTAAATAAATATTTTATATTCAAATAATATTAAATATAAATTACTTATAACTGGACCATTAATCCAAGTTCACCATTCGTACAAAAATATTTATTAGTCCTTCAATAATGACTATTTCATTAATAAATAAATAAAATTGTAATATTATCTAAGAAAAAAATAAATATTCTATTCATTTAATGGAAAATTAAAATTTTGTTAAATATTCTTCTAACAAAATATTATCTCGAATAACTAATGACAAAATATATTTTATTAAGCTAACATTAATAATTATTTGTCCATGTATGGGAATAATATTTATTAAACATGTAAAATAATTAATAATTTTTAATATATAACTAATGTTTTATAGACATTTACTGAGTGACCCTCTAGGACAGATTCTTAGGGGCATTAATCCAAGACACCCAAAGCCCGCTGATAGAATCAAGCATCTATCTCCACGAAATTACAAACTACATCTTTGTATTAAATGGCGTGTATGACATGAAACACCAAGTGTGAAAATGGAATATAATAACCAAATACATTACAATATATTTACTATCTTAAATAAATATAATATATTCTATATATTTTAATGCATGCAACACTGGGTTATCTTGTCTTACATGTAAGAGAGACCTTCCTCGATGGCTTGGGTTACACGCAAGATAGTGTTTCACCAAACAATAATGTATTATTAAAATATTATTATTTAATTTAATATGATATAACCTAGATGTTATGTTAGGGTTTATGAATAATGTCATTTAACTTCTTGAAATCTATTTTTTATATGAATATAAAATGAATTCATTGGTTACCAATTAATTTGAATAAAAAATAGCAACCAATTGGATATAAAAAACAAATATTATTATTATTGTGCTTCAAATGGAGTCTTGTCTTAATAAAAATAAGGATTTATAATTATTTAATTCATTTAATGTAATATATATGGTATTGATTCAATAAATTTTTTTAGACTTTCATCCATTATGATTGATAGTCATAAGATAAGACAAAATAGAATTTCATAAATAAAATCCTATATTTTTAAAGGAAATTTTATCACATTTTAATGGAGAAACCAATTGAAATATGAGTTTTGAAACTTTAATTTATTTAATATATCAAAATAAACTTCATATTTGAAATTAATCATAATAATTATGTTAGGGTAATTTATTGATATTTTTTGAAACATATCACTTTTCAATGAATAGTTAAAATACTTAATTTTAGTTCAAAACTGTCACGACCCGTCCTCAAGGCTCGTGCCATCACTTCCCCAAGCCCTCCATTCATAGGCTAGGGGCTGGCGAATAGCACCAAAGGTGTAAATCCCAATAAAAGGGAAGGCATTGCCTTTACAAAATGAAAACACAAACAAACAGAGTACAAGTAGAAGATACACTAAGTAAAGCAGTAAAACAAACACGCTGATAGAACAAGGGGCCGGAAATATAGGCCCAAAATAAAGGTACAACTACAACTGAAAGTAAAGTACAACTCAAAGGAAAACAGCTGAAAGGTGACAACCAGCTCCTGGTTCGTCCTCCGGGTTCCTACCTGAAGGGTAGGTACATATGTCCTCTTCAGTACTCCACGTCCGTCTGTCTCATCCGGTTACCGGCGCATCGTGAAATCCACCTCCGGGCTCTGACTCATCGTGATATCCACCTCCGGGTACCGTCCATATTTACAAGCCCCAACCACGATCAATGATGTCCATCATCTACAACCAACACAACGTAGTGTGGGCGTAGCCCATGCAGGGGTGAGTATACGATACTCAGTAGGGACCCCGATACCCCCAATGGTCTCCCTGAATCCACAAAGGATAAACCATAAAGAAAAGATACAATCACTAAGTATCATCCAACACTACTTAGGTATATGCGCATACATTTACCTAAGTTATCAAATCTAGTTTTTCTCCTACTCACGAGCTCAAGTACAACCTAGTCCACTCAAGAAATTATAACATAATCCACATGGGAACGTACGACCCAATCCATACAGGAAAGCATAATCCAATCAACATAGGATATCAAGTCAATCACATCGAAGATAATGAGTGAAATTAAAGACTCATCTCACATAGGTATTCATTTACGAAGAGGGGTGGAGATGATTATATGTAGACTTTGAATCATCTCCTCTGCCGAACCCACGTAGGATCCAAGTTTAGTAGTCGTCACGGCCGAACCCACGGAGGAACCAAGTATAGTAGTCATTGTCGTAGAACCCACAGAGGATCCCATCATGGTAGTCGAACCCACAGAGGTTCCCAGAACAATATTCTTCCTCGTTGAACCAACAAAGGATCCATGTATGGTAGTCATCCTCATCGAACCCACAAAGGATCCTAGTATGGTAGTCGTCCTCGTCGAACCCATAGAGGATCATAGTACAGAAGTCGTCCTCGTAGCAGCTAGATCTAGGGTTCCCCATACAAAGCATGCTCGATTCCTGGGGGGTTCTCTCCACGAGCCAAGGGGGGTCGATACATCAACTGACACGAATTCCTGAGTTGATGTATCCCAAAGTTCCGTCTCATTGAGAGGAACACAACGCGATAGACGACGTGTCAAGCGGACGCCCGGTCTGAGAGTTATTGTCTTTTTCGTTCCCAGGGACCGATTGGTTTTGAAGATAAAACCAACCCGACCATACTCCAGCTGCGTCCAATCCTTGATCGGAGTAATCCAAAATAGACGTCTCTCTAAGAGGAATCTAAGAAAGTCAACGACACGTCAATCAGACGTCCGAACCTCAAGTTATAAGTGTTTCTGCTCCAAAGGCCCGGTTGGTTTCGTGTTCGATCCTACTCGTCCATTCGCAAAGTTCTCTAAAACCTTTAGTGTAATATACCGAAACGACAGTCTCGATCCAAGGATCTTTACACAACTAACAGTGTGTCTATTGGAGGTCCGTAGCCCATGTTATGGGCGTTTGAACGGATCTGTCCGAAAAAATGGGTTGGAGCCCGCTTCGACCCGGCCCAAGACCCCTGGGTCGGCCCAAACCAGGTCAACCCGACCCGGGTCTAGGTCCGGCCTGGTTGGGTGTAGCCCGACCCGGTGCAGGGGTCCGGGCTGGTGTGGGTGCCGGCATGCTGGGTGGACGCGGAAGGGGGTGGGAGGAGGCCGCCGCCCCCTTGGAACCGAACAGAAAACCCACAGGGGTCAGCCCTTGCTGCGCTGGATGGGGGTTCAAACCCCCGGTGTTCCCGGATCCGCTCAGATATAATGGTCATCTGGTTGTGCCGCGCGGGACTAGTTGGTCCCGCCTCCTATAGCACCGGTGGTTGGCAGTTTCGGTCACTGCCCTCTGCACCGCCACTGCCCTTGTCCGACCGGCACGGCACGACGGCACCTCGCCCCTCTGTCGTGGCTCACCCCGGCCATGGACCTCCATGAAGCTCCTGCACCGCGCGACAGTGTCGCGCCCCTTCTCCATAGCCCGACTCCGGACGTGGCCCCTTTCTGTCTCAACGGCACGACGCGGTGGCGCCGTGCTCCTTCGTCGCGGTCCGCACCAGCTGTGGTTCCTTAATTTCCTCATGATGTGACGGCGCCGCGTCGCCTCCGTTCCAAGCCACATTGAATTTCAACAACAACAAGGGTGAGGAGGTTCAGCCGTGTTTGTGCAGTCCGACCTCCTCCCATTATAACGATAGGAAGCTACTATCTAAAGATGAATGCCAGAAATAACCAAGAACGTAAAATCAAACCCCTACCTCGAAGAAGAATTTGTGGAAGATTGTGTCTTGGAAGATGGTGTCGCAAGGGAAGGCTCCATATATGATGACGGTGTTCGTCTGAGGAAGAAAAAGCATTTCCCATTCATTGATGCAGTAAGAAGAACGAAGTAAGGTGCGTCGAAGAAGGGAACATCGTCACACACCGGCTGCGGAGAGAAGAAGAGACAGCTTGTCGATCTCTCCTTGTAGAGATGGTATTCTTCGTTGAAGCCTTGGTGTTCTTTGCGTTCTTCAAACATAGAGAAAACTCTCCCAAAAACACCAAACAATGATACAAAAATAATAAAATAATGCTTTTTTCTCTATTTTATTACTCATGCTAACATTTTTCAAAATTCAAGACCTGAATTCACCTAATTAATTAAACATGTGTTGTCAAATTAATTAGGTGTTTAATTGGAATGAATTAATGTGGAAGAGTTACAAAAAAGGGGGGTTGCCAACATTAAGAGGGTTAAAGGTGTTAGAGGAAATTGAAGGGGTGGGGCTCGTGTGGGCTCCACCTCACTAATATCCTAACAAGAGGTGTTAGGATATTCCCTCACATGGAAGTTATACCACATAAAGAAAAAAATAAAGTTGTGACAACTTTATTTACTGAACACTTAAACCACAAATTATAAACAACTCTTCCCAAGAAAACACAACTCCAGAAAAGGCCATCTTAAGCAATTAATGGCGCTACGATTTCATCGATGCCCTCAGATTTCGATTCCGAGCACTGGTTCAAATGTTTAGAAAACCCACTTGTTTGTTCATTGAATGTACCTGAGAAAAACTTCAGAAATTGATTCTGAGAACACTGGGCCTCGGAATCAGGTGCCGCCAAAAACCTCGTACCCGTAAAATCCAAAAGTAATTAAGAAAAAAATTTCCTTGAAATTTACGGGTCTTTAGATTACTCCCACCTCAGGGATTTACATCCCCGTAAAGATACGTCACAAAATAGGGGAACAAATGATTATAGTGAGCATGCATTTGAGCCTCCTGCTCCATGTGCTCTCCTGGAGGTTCCAGTACTGCCACATGATGTGCACTAGAGGAATCGACCACCCACGTAGGAATCGCTCCAATCGATCCTCGATCTCCACCAAGACCTCCGCAAAAGTCGCCCCGTCATCAATGTCCAGCTCCCCATGGTCGAAGGTATGTGTCAGGTCATGCACGTATCTCCTCATCTGTGATACATGGAAGACATCGTGCACCCGGTGTAACCGAGGTGGAAGAGCCAGGATATAAGCCACCTCGCTTATCCTTCTAAGAACCTAGAATGGTCCGATTAAGAGCGGAGATAACTTGCTGCCCCGGCCAAATCTCTGTAATCCACGTCGAGGTGAGTCCCGTAAGAAAACATGGTCTCCATCCTCAAACTCTATTGGTCTCTGTCTCCTATCTTCATAAGACTTCTGTCGGCTCTGAGCTGTCCTCATCCGCTCCTGGATGACCTAAACCTTCTTTGGTCCTACAAAAGCTGCTAAGATTTCTTCTTTTCCGATAAGAGAAATCCAGTCTCAACCCTTGGATAAACCACATTCTTTTCCTAATACAGTCAATCCCGACATGGATGATACTAATCCATACCATGGATGACGTCGTAAAGCCTCGATGCTACTACCAAGAGATCCAAGAGTTACTCTCGCCTTCAAGGGTTGAGTCACACTATCGAAATTAGTGTGTGGTCAATGGGTCTCCTCCAGTAGGTATCTCAAAAGTGAGGGTCAAGTAAATAGTTTTAAACCGGATCCTCTTAGTATCAACTAAATAAAAAGGACAGGGAACAAAACGCCACAAGAACAAGTGTCTTTTATTACTGCAGCTCAAGGTACAAAGACACAAAACATTAACAAAGCTAGAAGCAACATAAAATAAATTACTGTTTTCTGGATCCAGTCATGCTCCTGTCCATCTGCTCCTGGACATCCATGGTCGTAAGGCTCAGCTACCTGAAGCTGAGCTCTCCCCTGTCCACATGTTCCCTGCGGTCAGGGTGGTCTTCCTTGTGGTGGTCGTGGTAGGGCCTCAAAGCATCACCCACCACCTACTACTCGGTCAGCTCCCTTGCCTCGTCCACCAGCTCCTTGTGGACCCCCATGGTTGAACCTCTACCTAGGAGGTCACTCTACTGCCTGCTGCTCATCTACAGGACGGGTCGGGCAGTCTCAAGCCATGTGACCCTGCCAGCCGCATGCATAGCATTGCATGCTCCTCGTGTGGCTGGCTCTCCTTCGTGTGCCCTACACAAGAAAATCTGCATCCTAAGATGGATCATCTGATTTCCTGGCCCACTTGGATCCCTGCGTCAACTGTCTACTACCAGTTGTAGAAGACTCCATTATGGGTTGTCCTGCGGAGGGTCTCGCTGCTGGTGTCTGCTCGGTGAGAAAACTCTCCACTATAAGGGATCTATCCAACAACCCGCCTGCGTCGGGATGTTGAGGGAGATCATCAAGGCCCTGATCTCATTCCTTAGTCCCTACTCGAAGGTTCGTGACCTGATGAACGAGTCTCATACCATATCTATGGATTAACACAAGAGATCAGTAAACCTCACCGAGTACTGGGCCAGAGTCATGGTGCCTTGCTGCAGCTGTAATAGCTCCTGAATGTGCACCACACGGAGGGTGGCTAGGACAAACTCTGAGAGAAATAGGCTTTCAAAGTCCGACTAAAGAAGAGATGCCTCTTCATTCACCTGGAGCATCGTGCTCCACCATCTGGATGCTTCCACATGCAGATGACTCGCAGCAAGGATCCCCATGAGGTCAACCGGTGTCCCTATTAACCTGAAAACTCAAACAACAGCCTCTAGACAATCCTGGGCTGCCTGAGGGTCCATCTCCCCACAGAACCTGGGCGGTCTACGATGCTGAAACTCATGAAGTGCACTAAGGTGACATGCACTCTCTGCGGCTGTGGCTGGTGGAATCGGTGGCTCGGCGGGTAGAGGTACCATCGGTGCCTCCGCTGTATTAGGGCCCTACACCGAGGCCTCGTCACTCGGTGGGTTGTCTTCTCACACAAATCTCGGAACCCTGGCTGGCTGCCGTCGTGGGGCCATCCTAAAAAGAAACAGGTGTGCCACAGTCAATAAAGTATACCTGGTGAGCTGACACAAATTAATCACAAAGAAAACTTTTAAAACACACATGCAATCAATGTTTTTGTATACTTAATCAGAAATCAGAAGTTAGGGTCCTGGTGTAAGGATATGTCGGACGCCGCACCAACACTAGACTCCCTAGTCTGATAAACACACTCAATATGCTTAACATTATTGCTTCACATAGGAGAAATATCAAATTCATGAGTTCTTCGGTAGAACCGAACTCCTCTGATACCAATTTGTCACGACCCATCCTCGGGGCCCGTGGCGTGACTACCCCAAGCCCGACTCCATAGGCTAAGAGCTAGGTACTAGCACCAACGGCGTAAATCCCAATAAAAAGGGAAGGCAATGCCTTTACAAAACTAAAACACACAGAAACAGAGTAAAAGCAGAAGCTACACTAAGTAAAGCAGTAAAACAAACGTGCTGATAGTACATGGGGCCGTAAATACAAGCCCAAAAGAAAGTTACAACTACAACTGAAAGTAATGTACAACTCAAAGGACAACAGATGAATGGTGACAAGAAGCTCCTGGTTCATCCTCTGAGTTCCTACCTAAAAGGTAGGTACATATGTCTTCCTAAGCACTCCACGTCCGTCCGTCTCCTCCAGGTACCGACTTGTCATGATATCCACTTCTGAGCACCGACTCATCGTGATATCCACCTCCGGGTACCGTCCAGCTCTACAGGCCTCAACCATGATCAGTGATGTTCATCGTCTACAGCCAACACAACATAGTGTGGGAGAAACACATGCAGGGGTGAGTATATGATACTCAGTAGGGACCTTGAGACCCCCGAAGGTCTCCCTGAATCCACAAAGGATAAACCACAATGAAAAGATACAATCACGAAGTATCATCCAACACTACTTAGGTATATGCCCATACATATACCTAAGTCATCAAATCCATTTCAGCTCCAACTCACGAGCTCAAGTACATCCCAGTCCACTCAGGAATGAATAACTTAATCCACATAGGAATGTACGACCCAATCTACGTTGGAAAGCATAATCCAATCCACACAGGATATCCAGTTAAATCACATCGAAATAATGATTGAATGTAAAGACTCAGCTCACACAGGTATCCATTTATGAAGAGGGGTGGAGATGATTATATGTAACCTCTGAATCATCTCCTCTACCGATCCCACGTAGGATCCATGTTTAGTAGTCCTCGCTGCCAAACCCACGGAGGATCTAAGTATAATAGTCATCGTCGTCACACCTACGGAGGATCCCATCATGGAAGTCGAACCCACGGAAGATCCTAGTACAATAGTTGTCCTAGTTAAACCCAGGGAGGATCCCATTACGGTAGTCATCCTCATCGAACCCACAGAGGATCCTAGTATGGTAGTCATCCTCGTCAAACCCATGGAGGATCCAAGTACGGAAGTCCTCCTCGTCGCAGCCTGCTCTAGGGTTCCCCGCACACATCATGCTCGATTTCGGGAGGGTCCGCTCCATGAGCCAAGGGGAATTGATACATCTACTGACAATAAGTCCAAATTTGATGTATCCCAATGTTCCACCTCATCAATAGGAACACAACGCAACAGACGGCGCCTCAAACGGACACCCGGTCTGAGAGTTATTGGGTTTTTCGTTCCAGGGGCCTGGTTGTTTTTTAATCTAAAACCAAGATGAACATACTCCAACTGTGTCCAAACCTCAAGAGGAGTAAGTAAAAAGAAACTTCTCATTAAGAGGAATCCAAAAAAGTCGACGAGACGTCAATCGGACATCCAGATCTCATGTTATAAGTGAATCTGCTCTGAAGGCACGGTTGGTTTCGTGTTCGAACCTACCCAAACATTCCAAAAGTTCTCCGAAACATTGAGTTAAATATACTCAAATGGTCGTCTCTATCCAAGGATCGCTACTCAACTGAAGGTGCGTCAATCGGAGGTATGTAACCCATGTTATGGGTGTTTGAACGGATCTGTCGGAAAACAGGGTGTTCGGGCCCGGTCCGACCCGTGTCCGGGTCTGGCCCGGTTGGGCGCGGCCCGGCCGGTTCGCCCCGGTGTGGGTGTCCGCGTGCTGAGTGGACGTGGAAGGGGAGATTCCACCACCCTATTGGAACCGAATGGCAGACCCGCAGGGGTCCGCCCTTGCTGCGCTAGCCGGGGGTTCAAACCCCCGGTGTTCCTGGATCCGCTCGGCTATAACGATCATCCGGTTGTGCCGCGCGGGACCTGTTGGTCCCACCTACTATAGAATCGTCCATCGCACTCTACACCACTGTGACTCATTTCCAACCGGCATGGCATGATGGTGCTGTGCCGCTCTGCCGCAGCCCGACTCCAGCCGCGACCCCTTTCAATCTCAACGGCACGGCGCGACGGATCCACACTCCTTCTCTGCGGTCCGCACTGGCCGCAATTCCTTCATTTCTGTGGGGTGCGACGGTACTATGTCGCCTCCATTACAAGCCACGTAGAAGTTCAACAACAACAAGGGGGGGGAGGTTCGGCCGTGTTTGTGCTGTCCGACCTCCTCCCATTATAACGATAGCAAGTGGCTATTTAATGATGAATGCCAGAAATAACCATGAACGTAAAATCGAACCCCTACCTCGAAGAAGAATTCGCGGAAGCTTGCATTGTGGAAGACAGCGTCACAGGGGAAGGCTCCGTATATGATGACAGAGTTCATCCGTGGAAGAAACAGTGTTTCCCTTTCTTTGATGAGGGAAGAAGAACAAAGGAAGTCACGTCGAAGATGGTGACATCATCACCCACCGGATGTGGAGAGAAGAAGAGACGGCTCATCGATCTCTCCTTGCAGAGATGATGTTCTTCGTCGAAGCCTTGGCATTCTTTGTGTTCTTCAAACATAGTGAAAACACTCCCAAAAACTCCACACAACAATACAACAATAATAAAATAAGGCTTTTTCCTTATTTTATTACTCATGCCAACATTTTTCAAAATTAAATACTTGAATTCACCTAATTAATTAAACATGTGTTTATCAAATTAATTAGGTGTTTAATTGGCATACATTAATGTGGAAGAGTTACAAAAAAAGGGGGGTTTCCAATATTAAGAGGGTTAGAGGAAATTGAAGGGGTGGGCTCGTGTGGTCCCCACCTCACTAATATCCTAACAAGAGGTGTTAGGATATTCCCTCACATGGAAGTTATACCACATAGTTAAAAAAATGAAGTTGTGACACAACTTTATTTAATTAACACTTAAACCACAAATTTTAAACAACTCTTCCCAAGCAAACGCATCTCCAGAAAAGGCCATCTTAAGCAATTACCGGCGCTGCGATTTCATCGGTGCCCTTGGATTTCGATTCCGAGCACCGGTTCAAAAGTTAGGAAAACCCGCTCATTCATTCACTGAACGTACCCGAGCTAAACTTCAAAAATTGATTCTGGGCACACCGGCCTCGGAATCAGCGGCCGTAAGAAACTTCGTACTCAAAAAATCCCAATGAAATTAAGAATAAAATTTCCTTGAAATTTATATGTCTTTACAAAAACTGCCATTTCATCAAATTTATTTATAAGGTTAAATTATAATTTTAATTTTTTTTAATTTTTAAATAGAACATTTTTTATCTATTAATCAAATTTAAGTCATTGGAATGAATTTTACATTGAAAAGTATTATAAAAACATTGAAAACCTTGAAAACATTTAGACATTCGTACTTTAAAAACTTTCATTGTCATCCCCTATGTGGGATTAAATTTAAATCATGTTTTAATACGTCTATTATTTTAATTTGGAAAAATGAATTCAATATTTGGAATAATAATAATTTATAGTTTATAATATGACCAATTTATTTAACCAAAATTAATTTTGAATGTAATTAAAACTAATTAAATTATTAAGGAGAAAATTAATCTTTATAAATAAATAAAATTTTAACATAGGGTACCAAATGACCTATAAACATGTCAAGAAATCAATTTTATGGTCATAATATTTACATTACCATTCCCTTGCTGAGTTTTTTTTTTGTGTTTGAAGAATTTTTTAGGAAAAAATTTGGGTATAATAAACTTATTTTCAAATATACTAATTTAGTCATTTTCCTACAATATAAAAGGCCACCACATATCCCCCTTACTCACACATCTAAAAACACTTTGGTTTGTCCAATATCTACCATATATCTTCTCAAAATTCCCCCACTCAGTCTTGAATCGCTATTGGGGTATAAATATTTTTATGGAATAATTATGGTACAAACCAAAAGAAGTTAACCGATTAAGAGGTAGTGTCTTCTCTCAAGCTCTCTTGTTTCATTTATACTATCCACACCCTAAAATATATTTATTACATATTTATATAACAAAACCATTATCTTTAATATAATATTATGTTCTTATTTAATGTGTTATAATTACACTTACACACACCTCCATCTAATGGGTAATGAACATATCGCTTCTATGTAAGATGAACAATTGCCTCACGAAATAAAGATTGTTCATTTTTTTCCTTTAACACCTCTTATAGTGGAAATTATGATGTAAAAATATTAATATATTATCAATATTATCAATATTATATTTATTATATTTATTATTTATTTATAATTGTTTAATATGTTTATTTCTCATGCCATTAATACTTTCCATTTTTGTTTAATACGATAACGTTTTTTGAGTAAGTGCAGACTACCACCAACTCGAAGCGATGTCATTCGTTCACAATATAAAAAGAAATTATATATGATGCATTTAATTAAAAATATGTGACATAATATAACTCTATATTATATTCATTAAATAATTATATTTTTCAAAATATATTATATATATATCATTTTCTTTATTACCCTTTCACAAACATAAAAAGTGATAACTCTATTTGTGGATGTGTGGAATACCACTTCCTCAAAATGAAATGATTCATTTTTCATCAAAATTATTCTAAATATAAGTATATATTACAAAATAATGTGGTATTTATTATATAATGATTATTCTGTAAATATATGGCGGTTCTTATTTCCTTCCATAGAGATCATTGAAAAATAAAAAACGTTACTCATGCGTGTGTACAACCAACTATCTCCATGATTGCAACGTTGATTCATTTTTTCATAACCACATTTAATTATTGTTCTTAAAAGTATAGTTGATGTATAAATATGATAATAATTTCATGATTATTATTAATTAGATGTTATATAAAGAAACCTTTGACGATAGTTGACGTACAAAATTTTTTTCAACACATAAACCGAATTTGGTATAAATAACCGAAGTAAATAGAATTGTTTAAGTAGAAATATATGAAATATTAATAAGCTAAATAAATTTAATTATAAAAATAAAATTTTATCATGAAATTAGAAGATTAACATATGTCTATTATAAAGTATATTTAAGTACTTTCACTTGAAATGAAACTCAAGGTAAGAGATTTGTGTCTGACTTTTCACATCTCTGAGATAAATTCCCTGTCCACCCCATTAATATTTATTGTGGTGTATCAAATATATACTTTTATTATTATATAATTAATTAATTTCTATTTATAGTATTTAGGACTTTAATATAATATTATTACTTCATGAGGTTTATGATTTAAAATGTTTCGAAGTAGTATGTGAAATATTGGAATGTTTAATGATTATTATCCCCAATAATAACATTAATGATCTCTCAATTGTATTTACATTTGAGTGAATTATATAACCATTATTCTATAAAACCATTAATTTTCATCACCTTTGGTAATTAATTAATTTTTTAAAGTATTAGTACCATTTTCATACTCTTTGGTACACAAAATGTTTTAAAAATCCATTTAATAAAACCCTTCTTATATTTTATCTTTAGTCTGAGAACCTGTTTTCTTATTAAAACCATGTATTATTAAAAAAATTAAATTTTTTATTTTAAAATTGATTGGGTAAATAAATTTTTATCCATTTTTTCTTTAATAAATTCTTTCAAAGGAATATTATTTTCTATTTTCAAACATTCCATTTTTTCATCCCTTCTTACCATACAAAAGGAATGTTTTTTACATCACATGTCATGTAAAACATTATTCTATTTAATTTCATCTAATTGTCCTTTTAATGTTTCAAATGTTACTTTTTAAAGAAAAAACATTCAAATTTTATTTTCAAGGAAAAGTTTTTTCAAAAAAATTTATTTTTTCCTCAAAAATATTTTGAAATGTTCAATTTACATTTTTTCATTTCAGTAAAAAAATACCTATATTTTACCTAGCATGGTTTATTTTGTATTGATACCATTTTTAATCTTCCACTACATTGTTTATGATTGATTTGGCCAAGGATACTATTCACATTCACTTCCTTGGTTCCCTTTCTCCCCTTGGAATATTCAATTTCCCCTGATCAGTGAACATATAATTTTTATCCATTTTACCGTATCATTTATCATGGATAAGTTTATTGATTAAATAATATATATTTATTATATGGTGTTTAATTTGAATTTTATCCTATTATTTGGGAAAATATTGATAAATCTATATCTCTTACACCATACTGATATTTAATAAGGCCCATTTATAAATAGATTATTCGATATATGAAGAACAGTTTGGATAGGTATGACATGGGTGGGGCTCAAAAAAATATTTTCCCTTAAATAATTGGTAGTCTCATGAGACAAGTCATATGGGTAGTTTCTATATATGAGTTTTTAACCAATTTTTTATGAAGAATCATGTGAATGGTCGTGATGGTAAAGAAACCATGTACCTAGGAAACACGACGTCCAATAATCAAGCATTTACCTCATATTAGTTTTAGTTATTATTCATCCATGAGAATTTGTGTTGAAATATCTGTGGATATGTTTTTTCAGTTATTTAAATGGAATGTGTTTCAATTTATTACATTACCATATTTATTTTCCCTTTTACAGTTATTTGGATAACATATGTTTATCCTTATTACTTTTCCATATATTTGTATTAAATTCTATTCAGTTTGTTAAATAAATGGTAGGTATGTTCAGTTATTTACCTTTTCCATTATCCATATTCTCAATTATTATTTATTGCTTCCACTATATTTTTCCCTTACTAATCGTTTGATCTCACCCTTTTTATGTTTCTTTTAATAGAAATCCAAGAACTATACTATGAATTATATACAGGGATTTACTAGTTGGATTAGAGTTATCCTCATAGTTATTAATTAGGAATGAAGAAAAAAATACTGTAATTACTATATTATTTTTTAATTCAAGACACATTTATATATCTAGTTTAACAATACTTCTAAACTCTCAGTCCTTCAAGAATTAATTCCTTGTAATCTTGGAAATGAAATTAATAGAAAATACTAGATCTGAGCTATCTCGATTCATGTTGTTACAGTTGTTATCAATGGAATTTTAGTATCAACCTTGGGAACTATATTTAGGAAGAAAATATATTATATAAAATCACCCTATGGTAGAAATTGTGTGTGTATTCCAAGAAATACATCCTTGTATAGATAATACAAGTGGATGTGGATCTACAATAGATGTACCTAGGAGTAATAACCCCGAAAACATGTTCTGAGCCAAACTTAGGGTAACATGGATCATAACAATGGGCCTTACTGTGCACCTAGATTGACACTCCTAGGGGATATGATAAGGCTAATTAAAATTTTCATTAAAACCCAGTATGAATAATTTGAATAGAAACTCAAAATGAATATTCTAGTTTATACCAAATGAAATCTAGATTAAAAAATAAAGTTTCATGATTTAGATATCTTATAGATAATTTTTAAATTTTATCATTATGAATATTGTTTCTCACACTTTTATTTTTGGGTTTATTAAATGAATAGAACTGGAAGGATTCAGGTTAACAACAAACATGAAGAAAACGGTGGGGAAAATGATCAGCCAAATGATGTGAAGATAGGATTAAAGGATTCCATTTTTAATCCAAGTCTGTTTTCCCTATATATAATTTACAATTTATACCTTTACCCTCTCCTAAACTCACCAAATAAGAGAAGCATCGATGTTGATAAAAGATCTAGTGGTGGATATTCTATCTAAAAGAAGGCTCTATTTATGAAATCTAAGAGGCATGGATGGAGGAACCCAAGAGAGAATCTCAATGGAATAAGGATATGATTTATGTATAGGAAATACGGACATAAATAAACGCATTGTTGAGAAAAAATGAAGAGTATGAAGGAAGGAAATGAATATCATCCTACAAACCTAATTAGAGTTCATTGTCGTGAGGGTTGAGAGCCTCAAAATTACCTAAATTGATTGCCACTTCTATATGGGAAAATATATACTATGTAAGGATCTATGTTTAAATAAGTGGATGAAGTATTAATGTCTTAGGTTTGTATTGAAATCCATTTTTAAAAGGATATTTAGTGATGAACTATATTTCCAAGATGTTCATCATATTAATTTTTGAAATTATATTAAAATGGTTTTAGAAAAGGAGGAACTATAATATGGGTGACATAAAATCAAACATAGTAAGTTCTTGGGTCTTAAACCTATGACTAAAGGATAATAAGGGTTTCATGCTACCCACTATCCTATATTATGTGCTATTAAATTTTTCTTTGGTTTTAGATATATAATTTGACGATTAAATGTAAATTACGAATCTGTAGTATCGATTTTGATGACTATAGATTAATTTATTAACCATATTGGTTTTGGAATATAGTTAAATGGAAAAAGGTATAGTCTTTACTCTTTTATAGCCTTTATAATCCTTTAAATGTTTCATCTAGTGCTTCAGGCATAAAAAATTCATTATTGGTAATTAATTTCTGATAATAAAGTATTGAAATAAAATTGGATAGAAGGAAAACCAAAATTTATGATAGTTCACATGAAATTGAAACCAATCTGGTAATAATATTTCCTTATATTCAAGGATAGTAAAATAACTACCCAACATTATGAAAATCACTTAGAAATAAAATTTTTACCTAATACTTTTTTTTGAACTGATGAACTCTTAAATCATCGCATATTTCTTACATTAAGGCCCTCAAAATTCTATTTATCATTACCTTTTTATATATATGAAGTCATTTACTCCATATAAATATTTACACTTATCCACCAAGTACATATCTCTACTTGGAAATGATGTTATCTATCTTAGAGACCTAGTAATAGTGTAGTCCATATGGCCCTTTTACTTTACATTCTCTCATTTATATAAGAAGACTTAAAAACCCTTCTCATTATGTGTTATTTCAATGTAGGAAATATAAAATAATATATTTCCAATATCATGTTAAAATTGCATGGATAAAATTTAATTATGATGTGGATAATGTAACACCCCAACATTCTAAAGTAAAAAATTTGAATTCAATGGAATGTATGACAAGCAACATCAACTGTAATAAGGGAATATACTAAACTAATACATTAAAATATATTATCTATCTTAAATAAATATAATAAATTGTATATCTTGTAATTCACGCAACACCGAGTAAGATTATGATAGATGCAAGATCACCCTTCCTCAAAGTCTTTCATTACACGGAAGATTGATATTCACCAAATAATAATGTGTTATTAAAATATTATTATTTAATATAATAGGATATATCGAAGCAGTTATTTTAGTAGTTATAAATAGTATTACCTATATTATGAAAAGTGATGTTTTATATAAATATAAAAGGATTTTCTTTGTTACCAATTAATTAGAAACCAAAATAAGAACCAATTGGATATAAGAAATAATATTATATCTATGATTCCAAAATATTTTTGTCTTAATATTCATAATTAGTTATAGTTATTTAATTATTTTAATGAAATTTATATTATATATATTCAATAAAATATTTTTGATGTTCATCTATAAGGGTTGATAAGCATAAGATAAGAAGAATCTCAATGTTACACAAAAAACCTATATTTTTATAAATGGAATGTTACCGCCTTTTAATGGAGAACCCTTTTTAAATATAAATCTTGAAACATAAATTTATTTAATATTTTAACATTAAATTAAAATCAGAAAAAGGAACATAAAAATCATGTTATGTTATTTTTTTGATATTTTTTAGAAACAAATCATTTTTAATGAATGGTTAAAATACTGAATTTTAGTTACAAAAATATATTTCATAAAATTTATTTATGAGGATAAATTTTAATTTTAATTGTTTTTTGTATTTAATTATATAATATTTTTATCAATTTATCCCATGTAGGTCATTATAATCAATTTCCCTTGGAAATTTATCATAAAAACATAAGAAGCTTGCAAATGTTTTTACTTTAAAACCCAGCATTGTCATCCCATCTGTGTGAGTTAATTTAAAATGTATAATAATTACAAATTTTGTTGGACAAAATGATTAGTGAATGTAATTAATATTAATTACAATTATTATGAAAAAATTAAGCTTAATAAAGGACCAAACCTTTAACTTAGTGTCCAAAATGACCTAGCCACTTGTATAACATCAATAGGATAGAAATACCATTTCCATTAACCTTGTATTATTTAGTTTTGTTAGTTTTTTAAGAATATTTTAGGTAAAATAGTGGGTATAAGAAACTTATTTTCAAAAATACCAAGCATGTCATTTTTCTTCACTATGAAAGGCAACTGTAGACACCCGAAACTTGACGTACATGGACATTACATTACTTTTGAGGAATACTTGGTACATAACAAAAACACACACACAAGGATCGTAATAGTTTAGTGTCTTTGGAAACTCGGAACATAATCTTCTAATCGTGGTGAAAGATCTTCAATATCTCCCATAAAGATCTTCCCTTTTATTAACTAAAACCCTTTTTTATATCCTGGGGAAAAGAAAACATTAAAGGGTGAGCTCAAATTCTCAGTAAGGGTAAACAAAAGAAATATCAATCACATCATATACACAAGCACATAACTTTTGGAAATCATAACCTGCAAAAGAGATCATAATTTCATAACATGGGATAAATCATGGCAGTGAAATGTAATCACAATAATCATAACTTAAAACATGAAACTTTGTGGCATTCACACATAATCATAGAGAATCAATTCTTGTTAGTCAAGACTCATTGCCAAGACTATCTTAGTGGACAAAGTCCCTTTCTGAATCGAGTAACCCTCGTTTCAGTCCGGTTTCACTGAACCGATATAACCTACCATTCCAGCCATGTATATCTCATGAGATATAAAATCATTACCCAATGCATTGGAGGGAGATATAGGTCCCACCCATCTTATAATGAATCCTTTCTTATGCGTGCCACGTAATCATAAACCATACATCATAGCGTAACCCATGTAATAAAAATGGGATTCTTAAACAACATGACATCATAAAACAATTCATATAAGATAAAGGAATTCATAAAAATATTTCCATCACAACATAATCAAATCCATGTAATAATAGGGATAAAAACCGAACCCTTTTATTATCTTAGATGGAAAATAATTTTGATAAAATACTTGAACTTCATTCTTGAGGAAAATATCCTTTCTACTTCAAAAACACTTTTCCTTTCTTAACATGTCATACAATTTTAAACTAAAAGAAGTTGATTAAAAATAAACTTGAATACTTGTAAAGGAAGCTTCTTGGAAATAATGTTTTAGAAATCCATTCATGCCATATAAGTTAAAAAAACATTCTTCGTACTTTTGTCGGAAAAGTCAAAAAGTACCTCGTACGAAAAACATCAAAAGATTCCTTTCATATCTTTTACTAAAAACTCACCGAAGGGTAAAATTTGATTTTAACAATTTAATATGGATGGAAATGATATTACATATTCAGGAAACATGGATGTGGATGATAAAATACACCCCGGTAAATTTCAAAGTATAAACAATCTCGGATAAAAATGAGATTGTGATATTTCCCTTACCTTAGGTCCGACTTGCTTTGTAAGTGTCTGAACCTTCTGTATAATGATTTAAATAATGTTATTGACTTATTCCATAATCATAATTATTGATATGATATCATATATGGTCATATTCTTAGCTTCTTGTTAGTAATATTTCATTGTTACTTGTTACTCGGGTCTTTATTGCCTTTTGTTCTTATGCGTGTTTTTCCGAATAAATTCTTATTCTTATTTTAAGGTTATAGATACCTTATATACAGAATGGTATTAGTGTAACATATATCATATTTATTCATTCAATTCATTTATATAATTACTATGTAATGATGATCATGTAGAACGAGTCGCGTCACATCGTGGAGACGGTATTCCGTACGTACACACGAGTGATGATATCGTTCCTATGATCGTGGAATTGTATTGGAGTATATATATATTATTTCAGTATCAATATTACTTTATAATAATCGTAAATAGTTACTCATTACACCATTATACCCATCCTTGTAAGGTGGTGGTGGAAAATAGATTACACCACGGCGTGGAGACGGTATTCCGTACATACGCACGCGCGGTGATTTCATTTTTCCGTAGGGTGGATAGAAGGTGAATTAGGGTTGTTTCATATTTATAATAACATATAAGTATGTATGTAATACTGATGTTATTACTTTATCATGAAACAACTAAAGAAGAAGAAGTTGAAGAAGAAAGAAATTGAAAAGATTGGTAACGGATATTACCTCTTCTTTGGAATGCCTCTTTGAATCCTCCACTTTGGGAACTAAGATTGGTCTTTGAAGAAGACCAGGTCCTCGAGGATTATTCTAGGGAAGTGTAGAGGAGAAAATGGCAGGGGTTGTCTGAGCTTGAGTGCTCAAATTTGTGTGAGGAGGAGGGGGAGGAGGTGTCCTTTTATAAGGGAGGAGAGGGGCACCTTAGGAATACCTCAAAATATTATTTTATATTAATGTCAAAATCGGTTTATAATGGTTCCAAAGGGTCTTATTTCGAAGCTAAAGTGGGGATGGGTCGAAATACTATCAATCAATAGGATTTAGACAAGTTTAGGGTATTATTTTAACCTTATCAATTAGATTTAACTCTAAGTTAAATAATTTAACTTCTACCGTGTCTTTTTGTTTTCTTTCACTATATGGTTAATACACTTACTATAACATGCCAAAAGAACCCCAAATTGTTTATAATTAATATATATATCCTTATCTAAGTCATTTGGCCGAACCTTAGATTTTTAGGAATAAAATAACAATTAATAATATAATATTTGATTTAAAAACTATTTTGTGTCAATTTTGACACTATTTGATATATGATTTTTTTGAATGTCATAACAGAATTATATGTTCGAAAAAGTTTATTAAATCAACAATAATATACCATATTAACCTAGAAAATTAGTTTATGTCATAAAAAGTCTCAAATTACATTTATTCGGGCATTTATAACATCAATTCTGTCAATATTTCACTAATAAGACAATTACTACATCATATTTCTGTCATAATAAATGATAATTATTTAATCCCTAAAAATTCTAAATAAATTCCTATGATGTAGATAATTGTCTTATCTTTCTGTAGACTATTCATGTTCGAAGTTTCATGAAGTTTATCACTATATTAAAATTATTATACTTATAAGATTTATGAAGGTGACATGTTGTCACATTCTTTGGTTTTAATAATAATTAAATTATTTTCATTGAAAAAATTTAATTAAATTAATCTAATCAGACCCTTAGGTGTTATGGGCCGTTTTTTAGTCATCCAATAGAATTTTTACATTTGTTAGGGTAATTTTAAAATATTATATTTACCCTTAATTACCCGATTTACCTTTAACTATGGTAAATAAAATTTACCGTAGTTACTATTCATAATTCCCAAAAATAAAAAGTATCCTATTAACATAATTTGGACCCACTGATTCCAAATATGGAATCAATTTTTTAAAATTCAAAACACAGAAGTTGCAGAAATTAAATTAAAATTCATCCCATTGTCGAATAAAAACGGGTTTTTGTTTAAAACATTGCAAAAGATTGAATTGATTTAACTTACGAATTCAAGGTAAAATCAATGATAATGACATACATTATATTAAATGGTAAAAATATATTATATTTATACTTTAAAAACATTCAATATTATAATTTAACCACATAAGATATTATGATGAAAAAAGTTGTTTTTAATTAAAATATAGCGTGTTTTTACTATTCATTAAAATGTAAAAGTTACCAGAATAATATGAAAATTTTATCCAAAGTAAATTTTTATTTCTTGATTCCAAAGAAGAATTTTATTTTGTCAAATTGAACTTATAAACTTGTCAAAAACCAGATTTAAAGTGGGTGCGCCATCCAAAGGCGGCAAAACTGCATTTTTTTGAAAAATACTTATTTTACCAGAAAAATTTATTTTGTTCATATACCATGTTCTAGAAATGTGTAAGATGAATAATAATGTTATAAAATTTAAAATTTAGTTAATACTATTCATAACAGCTAGTTCATGACAATATTATAATAATATAACATTGTTTATTAAAACCCGGTATTGCGTACAACACACGCTATCGAGGAAGGTCGCGATTGCGTGTAATGCAAGCCAAGTCAGGGTTGCGTGTTGTGAAAGAATCCTTCGTTGTTTCGTATAACAGAATCCAACCATATTTCATTTATACATTACATATATATATATATATATATATACTCAATGTTGTGTAGAATAACTATTATCAAAATTGTGTATAACACGGTCCAAGAATAGTGTTGCATATACTGCAAGCTAATATGGTGTTGCATACAGCGCAAGGTAATATTGGTGTAGAATACAACCAAAGGCATTAATTAAATTAAAATAATATTTTTCATAAAATCTCGGGGTGTTACATTCTACCCCCCTTAAAATGAATTTCGCCCTCGAAATTCGTCGGGGTTATAAATGGTTTACTATTTGAAAGTTTCTTTGATAGAAACCCACATAATAAAAAGGAATACCAAAACTTATCTTTAAAAAAAAGTATGAAACGTAACAGTTACCCAAATAAACTAATCACTGGGTTTCCACATAGGTGAAAATATGGATATGGAAGAGAAATCTAACCATCATGTTCTGATGGAGAGTGGTAGAGAACATGGCTATGGAAAAGCTAGCAATCACAAAGCCATAAATTTGTGATGATCTGGGGTACCATCTGATTCATCGGATATAAGGGCACTAGGACAACATTTTTGGTTTTCAAGATCATTTCCCTAAAGTAGAAAATGTGAATTAGAATAAATACTTAATTTATTTTGGTACAATCTCACTGTTGTTCGTGCCTTGAACAATTTCCACTTCATCTCTTAAATAAATGAAGTTGAATTTGTTATTCGTGAAGTGTTAGCAGATCATGTGATTGAATGACGGGTCATTCCATCTGTCTCAAACAAAAGGTTAGCAAAAATTATATACATAAGTCGATATATAGTGAGATTAATCATATATTGTTCCTAAAATGGACTTATACTTCATATATCATACTGCTTAATATAATAAAACTAGTTTCTACTAAACAGGGACTTCCTGTAGGCCAGTGGTAGGTGATAAAGGCCAGTCGCACTTCGGTTGTGGGTTCGATTCCTACAGCCTTGTTCGACGCGATGGGCTGTCGCCCATCCTGCTGGTTGTCCTTTTTCTAAAACTACATTACTATAACATCCCATCAATAATATCGGGAAAAAAAACTTCTATCCTTAAACAATACTCACTGATGTCCAACATAATCCATTTCAATCTTTAGTATTATCCATAATACTGCAGTCCACTCTCATAACATAGTGAAAACTATTACCAGAGATTTAATCCCATAGTTGATCCCCATATATCATAAGATATGTTTTTTTGGTCACATTCCAAACATTCAAAGTCCTTAATCATGTATTCTCTTGAATACCTTAGTGAAAACATGAATGCAGTTTAGAGTTAACACTTTCCACATACAAAAAATCCTCAAAATTCTATATACTCAAACCATGATATCACTTAGTCCTTATATTAATCATGAGCTCATGAATACTATTAAACATTTCATTTTCTCGTTTTGCCTTCATTATGCGCATATCATCTTATTTACAAAAAAAATATCTCTATCACTTTGAATACCACATCAATAAATATTGCAATACTAAATGAGACAACATTATTTTGGAATACCATTACATAAACACTTAATCATTCCACCAAATCGTTGTCATATTGAACATTGCCAATAGTGATCGCTTGTGACTTCCCTTTTTCCTTTGCTTTCGGTGGTTGCTCATGTTGATCATCACTAACCCTTGGATTAGGGCATTTATTAGCATAATGCCCCATTTCCTTGCACTTGAAGCATTGAACTGTTGGTGGTGCGTTCTCTGTAGTGTTTTCTTTATTCACATCATTAGAAACCCTTTTTCCATTACTTCGACACTCAGCTGCTCAATGAACTTCTTTTCCACACTTAAAACATTTTCTAGTCCCTTTAAGACAATCTCCACCATGCTTCTTTCCACACATTGTGCATAAGGAAACATTCATCTTCTTTTCACCATTATTCTGAGATTTCTCCTTGAACTCCATCTTTTGTTTCTTGTCAAAACCATGAGATGGATATGTAACACCAACTTCCATTTCTACCTTGATAGCACAACGCACAATTTCTTCATAGCTAATGAAGTCACTTATAGCTAATGCCCTTCGAAGACTTGGTTTTAAGCCACTGAAAAATCGATCAACATTACCTTCAGGTTGGATGATAATGCCAGATGCATACCTTGCAAGTCTTGTAAAATTCGCTTCGTATATACCAACAGATTCATCATCCTTTTGCTTTAGTTCAAGAAACTCCTTATCCATCTTTGTTCGAAGAATACGAGGCAAGTACTTATTGAAAAATAAGTTCTTGAACTCGTCCCATTCCATGGACTCAATTTCATCTCTTTGCCTTGTATTCTTGATAAGATTCAACCATTGATCAGCTTCACCTTCCAAACGATATACTGTTAAGATGACTTTATCATGCTCAAAACATTGAAGAACCGAAAATATCTTTTCAGTGGTACTGATCCAGTGTTCAGCAACAAGTGGATCGGAAGACCCATTGAAAGAAGGTGGACGTTGCCTCATGAAGGACTCAATAGAATATTGTTCCCTTCTCTGTTCATTTGGAAGTCCAGAATGATTCATAGCTTGTGCAAGTATAGCAATAAGATTTTGCACTCCATCTGCCATAACATTTGTTTGTTCAGGAGGGCAATCATTGCATTGTCCATTGCATTGATCAACACGGTTCCTTCGGGTTCCAGTCATCGTCTAAAACCCAAAAAGAATAGTGTGAGAGGCAAAAATCATGCTAGGGAAAACAACATAATAAAGGGGGAGTACCGTCAATTTCTAACATCTTAGGTTTAATTCTATGATCGTTAGCATAATTCTAGTACTATAACCTATACGTATACTTAACCTTAGGGGCATCCCTAGACATACCTTAGAAATATCTCTAGGGATCTCACTAAAGTTCTCGCATCCTAGTTTCCAAAGGTTGACTAAACCTTTCCTTTGATACCAACTGTAGAGACCCGAAGCTTGACAAACATGGACATTACATTACTTTTGCGGAATACTTGGTACATAACAAAAACACACACACAAGGATCGTAATAGTTTAGTGTCTTTGGAAACTCGGAACATAATCTTTTAATCGTGGTGAAAGATCTTCAATATCTCCCATAAAGATCTTCCCTTTTTTTTTACCTAAAACCCTTTTTTATATCCTGGGGAAAAGAAAACATAAAAGGGTGAGTTCAAATGCTCAGTACGGGTAAACAAAAGAAATATCAATCACATCATATACACAAGCACATAACTTTTTGAAATCTTAACCTGTAAAAGAGATCATAATTTCATAACATGGGATAAATCATGGCAGTGAAATGTAATCACAATATTCATAACTTAAAACATGAAACTTTGTGGCATTCACACATAATCATAGAGAATCATTTCTTGTTAGTCAAGGCTCATTTCCAAGACTATCTTAGTGGAAAAAGTCCCTTTCTGAATCGAGTAACCCTCGTTTCAGTCCTGTTTCACTGAACCGGTATAACCTACCATTCCAGCCATGTCTATCTCATGAGATATAAAATCTTTACCCAATGCATTGGAGGGAGATATAGGTCCCACCCATCTTATAATGAATCCTTTCTTATGTGTGCCACATAATCATAAACCATACATCATAGCGTAACCCATGTAATAAAAATGGGATTCTTAAACAACATGACATCATAAAACAATTCATATAAGATAAAGGAATTCATAAAAATATTTCTATCACAACATAATCAAATCCATGTAATAATAGGGATAAAAACAGAACCCTTTTATTATCTTAGATGGAAAATAATTTTGATAAAATACTTGAACTTCATTCTTGAGGAAAATATCCTTTCTACTTCAAAAACACTTTTCCTTTTCTTAACATGTCATACAATTTTAAGCTAAAAGAATTTTATTAAAAATAAACTTGAATACATGTAAAGGAAGCTTCTTGGAAATAATGTTTTATAAATCCATTCATGCCGTATAAGTTAAAAAAACATTCTTCGTACTTTTTTCGGAAAAGTCAAAAAGTACCTCGTACGAAAAACGTCAAAAGATTCCTTTCATATCGTTTACTAAAAACTCACCGAAGGGTAAATTTTGATTTTTAAAATTTAATTTGGATGGAAATAATATTACATATTGAGTAAACATGGATGTGGATGATAAAATACACCCCAGTAAATTTCAAGGTATAAACAATCTTGGATAAAAATGAGATTGTGATATTTCCCTTACCTTAGGTCTGACTTGCTTTGTAAGTGTCCGAACCTCCTGTATAATGATTTAAATAATGTTATTGACTTATTCCAGAATCATAAATATTGATATTATATCATATATGGTCATATTCTTAGCTTCTTGTTAGTAATATTTCATTGTTACTTGTTACTCAGGTCTTTATTGCCTTTTGTTCTTATGCGTGTTTTGCCGAATAAATTCTTATTCTTCTTTTAGGGTTATAGATACCTTATATCCAGAATGGTATTAGTGTAACATATATCATATTTATTCATTCAATTCATTTATATAATTACTATGTAATGATGATCATGTAGAACGAGTCGCATCACATCGTGGAGACGGTATTCCGTACGTATGCACGAGTGATGATATCATTCCTATGATCATGGAATTGTATTGGAGTATATATATATATATATATTATTTCAGTATCAATATTACTTTATAATAATCATAAATAGTTACTCATTACACCATTATACCCATCCTTGTAAGGTGATGGTGGAAAATAGATTACACCACGGCGTGGAGACGGTATTCCGTACGTACGCACGCGCGGTGATTTCATTTTTCCGTAGGATGGATAGAAGGTGAATTAGGGTTGTTTCATATTTATAATAACATATCAGTATGTATATAATACTGATGTTATTACTTTATCATGAAACAACTAAAGAAGAAGAAGTTGAAGAAGAAATAAATTGAAAAGATCGGTAACGGATATTACCTCTTCTTTGGAACGCCTCTTTGAATCCTCCACTTAGGGAACTAAGATTGGTATTTGAAGAAGACCAGGACCTCTAGGATTATTCTAGGGAAGTGGAGAGGAGAAAATGGCAGGGGTTGGCCGAGCTTGAGTGCTCAAATATGTGTGCGGAGGAGGGGGAGGAGGTGTCCTTTTATAAGGGAGGAGAGGGGAACCTTAGGAATATCTCAAAATATTATTTTATATTAATGTCAAAATCGGTGTATAATGGTCCCAAAGGGTCTTATTTCTAAGCTAAACTGGGGATGGGTCGAAATAATATCATCCAAAAGTATTTAGACAAGTTTAGTGTATTATTTTAACCTTATCAATTAGATTTAACTCTAAGTTAAATAATTTAACTTCGACCGTGTCTTTTTGTTTTCTTTCACTATATGGTTAATACACTTACTATAACATGCCAAACGAACCCCAAATTGTTTATTATTAATATATATATCCTTATATAAGTCATTTGTCCGAACCTTAGATTTTTAGGAATAAAATAACAATTAATAATATAATATTTTATTTAAAAACTATTTTGTGTCAATTTTGACACTATTTGATATATGATTTTTGTGAAAGTCATAACAGAATTATATGTTCAAACAAAGTAGATTAAATCAACACTAATATATCATAGTAACCTAGAAAATTAGTTTAAGTCATAAAAAGTCTCAAATTACATTTATTTGGGCATTTATAACATTAATTCTGTCAATATTTCATTAATAAGACAATTACTGCATCATTTTTCTGTCATAATAAATGATAATTATTTAATCCCTAAAAATTCTAAATAAATTTCTATGATGTAGATAATTGTATTAGATTTCTGGAGACTATTCATTTTCGAAGTTTCATGAAGTTTATCACAAGATTAAAATTATTATACTTATAAGATTTAAGAAGGTGACATGTTGTCACATTCTTTGGTTTTAATAATAATTAAATTATTTTCATTGAAAAAATTTAATTAAATTAATCTAATTAGACCCTTTGGTGATATGGGTCGTTTTTTAGTCATCCAATAGAATTTTGACATTTTTTAGCATAATTTTAAAATATTATATTTACCCTTAATTACCAGATTTACCTTTAACTATGGTAAATAAAATTTACCGTAGTTACTATCCATAATTCCCAAAAATAAAAAGTATCCTATTAACATAATTTGGACCCACTGATTCCAATTATGGAATCTATTTTTTAAAATTCAAAACACAGAAGTTTCAGAAATTAAATTAAAATTAATCCCGTTGTCGAATAAAAACGGGTTTTTGATTAAAACATTGCAAAACATTGAATTGATTTAACATACGAATTCAAGGTAAAATCAATGCTAATGACATACATTATATTAAATGGTAAAAATTTATTCTATTTATACTTTGAAACCATTAAATATTATAATTTAACTATATAAGATATTATGATGAAAAAAGTTGTTATTAATTAAAATATAGCATGTTTTTACTATTCATTAAAATGTGAAAGTTACCAGAATAATATGAAAATTTTATCCAAAGTAAATTTTTATTTCTTGATTCCAAAGAAGAATTTTATTTTGTCAAGTTGAACTTATAAACATGTCATAAACCAGATTTAATGTGGGTGCGCCATCCAAAGGAGGCAAAACTGCATTTATTGAAAAATACTTATTTTACCCGAAAAATTTATTTTGTTCTAATACCATGTTATAGAAATGTGTAAGATGAATAATAATGTTATAAAATTCAAAATTTAGTTAATACTATTCATAACGGCTAGTTCATGAAATTATTATAATAATATAACATTGTTTATTAAAACCCGATATTGCGTACAACACACGCTATTGAGGAAGGTCGCGATTGCGTATAATGCAAGCCAAGTCAGGGTTGCATGTTGTGAAAGAATCCTTCGTTGTTTCGTATAACAGAATCCAACCATATTTCATTTATACGTTATATATATATATATACTCAATGTTGCGTAGAATAACTATTATCAAAATTGTGTGTAACACGGTCCAAGAATAGTGTTGCGTATACTGCAATCTAATACGGTGTTGCGTATAGCTCAAGGTAATCTTGGTGTAGAATACAACAAAAGGCATTAATTAAATTAAAATAATATTTTTCATAAAATCTCGGGGTGTTACAGCAACCCCCTCTCCCACACACTCAAACCTCTCAAACCACATAGTTTCAGCCATGAAATACTGATATAGATTCCAAAAATCCATCCCCATGGCCTTTAATCCTACCTTAAGGGATAAATACATCTAATGAATCATTTTGGTACAGACCAAAAAAAGATACCCGATTAAGAGGTAACGTCTTATCTCAAGCTCTCTAGTTTCATTTCAATTATACACCCCCTAAAATCTAATTATTCTATTATTATATAAAAAAATATCCACAATATAATAGGTTGTAGTTGTGTAATGTGTTTGACTTAAACTTACACACATCTTCATTCTAATGGGTAATGAACGTACTGTTTCTGTCCACAGTGAACAACTGCCTCCCGAAACGATGATTGTTCATTTTTCCATTACCACATATCATGGTGGCCATTATGAAGGAAAATATGTTCATATATGATATATATCATCTTTATAAATTTTTTATAATTTTTTTATCTTTTTTTACACATACTATTAATACTTCTATTTTTTACATTAATTCGATAACATCATATGAGGAAGTCTGGACTACCGCCCCCTCAAAGTGATGTGAGTTATTCATGCAATAAATGGAAAGTATAAAGGTTGGTTTTAATTAATAATATATTAAATAAAAAACATTATATTATACTCATGAAATTATGACCTTTTTTAAATATAAATATAAATATATATATATATCATTTTCTTTATTAACCAATCACACACTTAAAATGTAATTTCATTATTAGTGGATGTGTGGACTGCTGCCTCCTAGACATGTCATGGTTCCATTTCCATTACAAGAATTCTATATATAATTATATATTATTTAATATTAAGGAATTTAGGATATAATTACTATTTTGTAATTATATGGTATTACTTTCCTTCTTACCATAACAGGCATTGAAAATGAAGAACGTTACCCATGCATACGTATGACCTACCATCTCCATGATTGTAATGTTGATTACTTTTTCATAAACAAATTTAATTCTTGTTTTTAAAAGTATAATTGATCTATTAATATGATAATTATATCTTGATTATTATTCTATAGATGTTATATAATGACCCCTTTAATCATAGTTGGCCTAACAAAGTGGTTTTCGATGCATAAATCGATTTTTCTATAAACTACTGTCATAAACAAAATTGTTTAAGTAGTTGTATAAAATATAGTAATTAGTGAAGTAAAATTAATGATAAACATGAAAAAGTGTCTCAATCAATTAAAATTAACATAATTTCATTACACAGGAGGTTAATGGTCTTTCACTCGAAAGGAAACTCAAGGTAAGGTATTCTAATCTAAATTTTTACATCTTTGAGATAAATATCATGCTCACCACATAGATATTTAGTGTGGGGTATCTAAGTAAAATATTTATATATTAAATCATTAATTTCATTATCTTAATAGTATTTAATACTTTCATCTACAATTATTATTTTATGAGGTTTATGATTTAAAATGTTTCAATGTTCTATACGACACATTAGAATGTTTAATGAATATTTAATCAATAATAACATTAATGATCATACATTATTATTTATATTGGAGGAAATTATATTACCATTATTCAATAAACAAATTAATATTCCTATACTACATAAATTAATGGCCTTTTTCATGTATTATTACCATTTTCCGATGCATTGGTACGCAAAAGTTTTTCAAATTTCTTTTTAGAAAATCCTAATTCATTTCTCTCTTTAGTCAGAGAACCTATTTTATTCAAAAACCATTTTTTAATAAAATTTTTTCAATTTTTTTAAAAAAATTAATTTGTACAAAAAATTTTACAGCTTTTTTATTTCACTAATTTTTCCAAAGGAAACTTCTTCTAACATTCCAAATAAGGAATTTTTATAACCATTTTTACCTTGCAAAAGAATTTTTCTTTTTACCACATATGACATGTATGGATTTATATGACATCACCACTTTGAAGCTTCTCTTTCATGTATAAAAGGTTAATTTTTAAATAAAATATTTTTAAAATCTATATTCAAAGAAATGGCTTTTCAATTTTCTTTTCAAAACAAAATTATATTTTCCACAAGAATTATTTTAAAAGATTGTTTTATATTATTTATATTAATCAATGAAAAAAACCTTTATTTTAATCTACATGGGTTATGTTTTATTGATATTCAATAATCCTCATTTGGATAGATTATGATTGATTTGGAAAAGGATAGTATTCACATTCACTTCCCTTATTCCCTTTGTCCCCTTGAAATAATTAATTTTCTATGATCATTGAACAATAAATTTTCTCTATTTTTCCATACCACTTATCATGGATATATTCATTTCATAAATCATATATAATTATTATTTAGTTATAATTTTTAATTTTATGTGATTATTTGTGTAAATATTGATAAATCTGTATCTCTTACTCCATTCAAGTATTTAATAACAATCATTGTTAAATCAAATTTTCGGTATATGAGGAATGTTTTGGAATTTTTTGACAGGGGTGGATCCCAGTTATCGATATCCCCTCAATGCATAGATAGTCTCATCAGATGATTCATTTTTCTAGAAAACTTAGTTGGGTTTTTACTTCATATTTTGCAAACAATCTAGTGAAAGGTATTGATGATAATAGTGCAATATACATTGGAAAGATGGCACCCAATAATCAAGAATTTCCCTCATATTGGATTAAATTATTATTCATCCATGAGATTTGGCATTCAAATATCTCTGGTTACATTTAATTTTCAGTTATTTAGATAGAATTTTATTTAGTATTTACCTTTAAATATATATTTTTCCTTATTTAGTTATTTGGATAGAAGGTGTTTTCAGTTATTACCCAGCCATATTTTTTATGCACATCTATCATGTTTATTGATTTCTTGGTAGGTGTGTTATATTATTTACCTTTCCATATTAACAATTTTAAAAGATTCATTATTTCTTCCACTATATTATTCACTTACTGAGAATTTGACGTCCCCGTTATTATGTTTCTTTCTTCAAGATCTCAAGAGGCATACTATGAAAGATATAAAGGGATTTACTAGATGTATTGGAGTTATCCTAAAAGGTATTTATTTGGAAAGATGAAAAAATTATTTTTTACTTAGTTTAATAATTTTTAATAAAAGAAACATGTATTTATTTGGTTTACCACAAATACAGAAATCATAGTCCTTCAGGATTTGGTTACTTGTAACCATGATAATTTAATTGATAGTAGACAATGTCTCTAGGTTATCTGGGGTTGGGTCTCTACAAAGAAACATGCAAAGAAACCTATGGGGAAGGAAAATAATATTTCAATTATTTATAACCTCATATGCATGCTCTGTAAAATAACAGAATTATCCTGATATCTCTAATCAAGATGTTTGTATGATGGTGTCATCAACCTTTGTGCTAAATGTATCATTCCCTAATTTTTTGGAATAAAACCAACCCATAGAGAACAGTGTACCTGGATCGCTTTGGGATGTATTATTCCCATAAAAGGGCATATGATATAAAATTTTGTTAAACAACAAAATATATAAAATCAATTCACTTTATTAATGAAATATTAGTCAGGATGTACCCAACATATCTTAATTCATTGTGAACATATTTTTTCAAAGTTTTCATCAATAAATATAAGTATGAGAATAAAAATATTAATTAATAATAATATTAATGACTATATATCTATAGGCACATCCACATATAGTAATATCCAATGACTCATATAAATTTGTATTTTTTACTATCGGGTTATGTTCTCCTAATCTCTTAAATTGGAAATTGCCCAGGGAGAACACCATGGGAAAGTGTCTTGATGTCCTATGAGTATCCAACACTAATAGCCTATATCATTTGTGTCCTTTTAAATGATATCACATAGATATAGTATATATATTTAAGAATAATATTATCGTATATGAAGATTTTCATCCTAATTGGAAATTTAACTGATCATTTTTTACGACAACAACTCTTTGTACATTTTCATACACTATATCACATAGAATAAAAATCATTATGTGATAATACGTTTATTAATATTCAAAAAAAGGAATATATGTAGTTATATGGTTTAATGAATTTGATTTAAGGGAACTAACTCCAACATACTCCCACATTTAGTAGATCTAAATGCTAACAACCCTCATTCCTCTATCTCTCACAGTACACCCATTATTATCTTAAGATAAAGACTTAGTGAAGGGGTCCCCCTTGTTTTATTCTATGGAAACTATCCATGCTATAATTTCACCGCTTTGAGAAAAATATATCAAGAGGTGATACTTCCCGAGCATGTTCTATTTCTATTGACATGTTCCTGGATCTTTTTAGGGATCCACTACTACTGTATTATCAGAGTATTATGTGATATAGAATTTATTTCTAGGAACCACATAAAATTCATGAACAAAATGTCATATTCAAATAGCTTCATTTCTTACATTAGAAGCCATTATATACTCAAAATCCATATAATAATCATTGAAAACTAGATAATTTGAACAAATTTGGCTCATAAATCATTCATTGAGATAGAATATTTATCTTCACTATATATGTAGATCATTCTGTTATGTTTGAAAACTAGCATAAATATAACCCCTGATGTCTAGCGGCTCTTCTCCTTCACCTGAAACATATCCTTATTTATTCTCAAATACTAAAGGATATTATTAATAGTAGAGATTTTTATTCACCTAGATCATCTTGATAACATTATACAATGACCATGGAATAGGAAACATTATTCCTAATACATATCATGGAATACTTGATTGATTTACTACCAAATCATATGTTGTATTTATCATTCTATTTTTCTACTATTATTAATGAGGACACATTTTGTTTGAAATATGTAAACCATATCACATTAGAAATAATCCTCTATTTTTTTTCTCAACACTAATCCTATTTTATAAATGGTCAATTTCGGTACCATGAGTGAGTCCAAGAAGTCTCTTGAAACTATCACAAATGATAGTGATTCCCAAAATATAGTTTAATTCACCCAATTACATCATCCAGAAGAACATACTAAACTAAACATTAACTATCACCATGATTGTTATATCATTTCCAATAAGTATTATTTCATTGACTTATACTAATAGGATAACAACTGCATACCAACTAAACAACTTTTAAACACATAGATTGTATTCATTCGTAATAAAACGAAATTATTTTATAGCTTAATAAAACATAATGTTCCAAAATATGGATACATACATCAATCTATAAATGGATATCAACAGCTTTATTATCTATTTATAATCACCATAAGTAAAAAACACTAACGATTGTGTCATATAAACATCTTCATGAAGGATCCCATTAAGGGAATTTTTTTAGACATACATCTCCCCAATTTCATAGTCATGATAAGTTTCCATATATTGTAGAATTGTGATGGATTTAAACATGGAAACTAGAAAAATAAAATTCATATTAATCAATTCATTGAAGATGTTTAAATCTATTAGCCACTATCATTTCATTATAGGTACTTACTTTACCTTTTATGTCTAGTTTTCCAATTAATACACATTTTCACCCAATGATACTTCCATCAATTGTTGGATTTATTATAAGTAAAACATGGTTAATATTTATATGATCAATATCAGAATTCATGAATTATTTACATCATAATGATTTTGATCCCTATACTACCTCCTCATAAGATATAGGTTCATTATTGTCAAACAATATTGACTCCTTACCTTCAGTGAATTGAAAACCACAATATTTTCATTTTCTTACCTCTATAGTAATCCTACGTAGTAATTGTGTTTTAGAAACATTATCTTCCATAAGTACTTATGAAATTTTTTCTGGTACCAACTATCATGTATCTTGAGTATCATGTTTATAAAATACAATATTTCACCCCCAATCATTATTGGGGATATTATCCCTCTCATGAGTGATGGCTAATATTACAACATTCACATTCCTATCTGAGGGTTTTTATTAGTATTATCCCATTTTTTAAATAGGATACACTAAAAATACACCCTATGTTCCCCATGTTTATATATGATCAAAATAATAATGAATGTATATTCTCAATATACAAGAGGGGGTGAATTTTATACTTTAAAAAAATACTTTGTAACTTTTAAATATGGTATAAACCTGCATGTTGTTTAACAATGATAAACATGGTAAATTCACAAGACCTCTTAGTTCTACCAATTTTCTAGATTCCAGAAATATGGTTTGGTAAATAAAACTTAAGAAAAATTTACTAGGACACATATTCTACCTTAAAGAATATAGAATCATACTAATCAGAGTATACAAATACAATAAAGTACTATATAGTTATACATTATTTATCAATGAAAATGCAGTAGAAATAAACATGAAAAAAATACAAGTAACAAGTAATAAATATTTTAACCCTAAGAGTAGTGTATCCAACAGCCTTGGATAATGGTCCCTTGATTTATACTTTCAAGAAAATCTATCTTACCCACACAAGGGTAATCCCCCAATAAGAATATCGGAGTCTGTCGTGCTATCCCCGAATGCCCTCGAACTTCAAGGTAGTCGGCACCTCTATCTTCATATCCCGGGAATCGCATGATTGTATACAACAACAATCAGAGTCACACGAAGAAATCTGAACAAGATGTTCAGTAAACACAAATAATTCGAGTCTCTCTCTATAGAAATCACTTCAGTAGCATGTAATCACTAGATTGATCAACGCGTGTCTTAGTTGTTGTTGTGGCCTTGTTGAAATGAGCTCTTATTTGTTTGAGCATTTCTAATGGTCGGCTCCCTCATCCAATGGTAATATTTTTCCTTGAATTTCGGAGGGACTTGTACACATGACACTCAAAAAACAGTTGGTTAGAAATAGAATGAACTTTATCGTTTTATAACTATAACCAGGATAAGTAAAATAAGATTGCTCAACCATATAAATTTTTTGGAGTCTAAAAAAATTAATTTTCGAAGACTATGGGTATGAAAATTCGGATTCTATATTTCATGGATATTCTGATACTATCTATTAAGGAATTAGGAATCAGAATTCTATAGAATTCAGAGGCTAAATTCTGAGGAATTCGGAACCTAAAATCGAATGATTTCGGAGTCTAAATTCATGAATTCGGAACCTGAATTCAGAGGAATTCAAAGTCTAAATTCTAAGGAATTCGGAGTCTCAATTCTAAGGAATCTAGAGTCTGAACTCTAAGGAATCAAGAATCTGAATTTCATATAATCCTGAGTCTGAATTTCAATGAAATCGGAGTCTGAATTTCAAAGAATTCAGAGTCGGAATTTCAGAGAAATCGGAGTCTGAATTTTATAGAATTTAAAATCTAAATTCAGATCCATAAAATAGAATACTATATATCTATGTATTTATAGTATTCCATGATTTTTGAAGTGAACCCAAATTTCTCACTTAGGAATAAATTGAGTTAGATTTAGAGAGACTAAATTATTTACAATGAAAAATAGGTAAGGATAAATTAACATGGGGAAGAAAATCGTTCCTTATTAAGAAAAACCTATGGCAAATGAAATTTTCCTTAAGATAAGGTGTTGTTGATTTTAAAAACATGAAGGAATGGATAAGTAATAAGGAATCATTATTGACTCAACAATCTCCCCTTTTTGTAAAGCACAAACATCCTTACGAAAAATAATATAATGACTTAGAAGTTTTAGTGGCTTGTAAATAGAAACTTATCTCCCTTTAGTTATGGATCAAAGTGAATATGACTAACTCCCCCTAAGTCTTTGGAAACACTAAGGATCGTTTTATGAATTCCCTGAATGAGTTTTTTCATTTTCATGCATATAAAAATATTCATGATGAAAACTCACCCTTAGCTAAACTCTCCCATACTTAGGGAAATTTATTCTTTTCAAAATATTAATTTTTTGACATTCCTTTATCCCCATTTGTGATTTTCAAATATAATTAAAGGGAATGGAAAGGTAAATATTGTACCTAAATGATTAGTACTAAACAACAAAAAATATAAAGAGAAAACAGAATTTCATTAGGATTTAAATAATTTTTACAACAAGAAAATACAACAAATGTTTGGATATGGAAAATATTATCCTTCCCTCTCTTTTGGAATCAGATTCTTCACCATAGTCTTCAGTTTATTGTGCTCCTTGTGATCCTTTTCTTCACCCTTGAGGAACTGATCTTGTTCTTTTATTTTCTTCTCTAAGGATTTAATTTTCTCATCCTGATCCTTAAGAGATTCTTTTTGATCCTTTACAACTTCATCCTTCTTAACAAGCTTCTTTTCTATCCCAATTCTGAGATCCCTTTCTCTCTTCCAACTATGAGAAATTGCATTCAATTTCCCATTCAGATCTTTCACTTCTTGCTTCCGAGAAGTCTGTCCAAGAGTTATCTTTTCTCAAAACTATTAGTGATATCCATGATCTTTATATCTTTGGGGTCAAAAGAATCCTTGAAATTATCTTGCAATTAATCAAATATTGTCATCTCTTCTATTTTTTTCCTTGACCAACTTGTCATCTTCTTCTAAGATCTTTTATGAGCCTTGTATCCAATGAGAAAAGTCTTGATGTCTTCCTCGAGACTGACACATTTATCCATCAATATGGATACTGAATCCAATTTTTTATTTAACGTATGTTTTAGCATCTGACATCTTAAGTCTACACTATGAAATATTTGAATAGTCCTAACAAGATTTTTCAAAGAATGAACAACAAAGTCATGTCCATGTGAGGATTATTCTCAATCCGAGACATTGGTTAGTGAGGATTCTTTTTCTATTTCAATAGACTTCCTCTTTGATGAAGCACCCACTTATTTCCTCATTACTATAGATTTTATAGGTGTATAAACTATCACCTATTTTCCCTTATCATCATTCAGAATTACTTCTTCTGGATTAGGATATTCATGTTTACTATCAGATATCAGAACAATTTAATCTTCATCAACTTCTTCCTTCTCAACTCCTGCCTCAACATCCCTTGGGTGAATGAAATCATGATTGGTACTTTAATTTTCTGGCAACATATTCACTTCTTCCTTAACCTTCTCATCTTTTCTTAGGGTTGCATGTTTTGAAGACTCAACTTCAAAAGTTCGGATTGGTAATTTCTCATAATGACTTTCATTATCATGATATTCTTCCACATTATTTATTATATCTTTGGTATCACCACTAAATTCTTCTTCTTTTACTTCCACTTCTTCTTCTTGCACTATTTCTTCTTCTTTATGAGATTATGGAATCCGTGGAATTTTTATCGGAGTCTCTGGAAACTGTTATATCAAAAACAATTCCGATACTGGAATTTGGTCAAAGGATATTTTAGTAGCCTTAACAAGAGATTGATGGACATCAGCTTCTGACAATTTCTTCCTCTTCTTCTTTTCTTCTTTTTCCTTTTAAAGATTATCAACAGCCTTTTACATAATTGTTTTTGCCTCATCAGGGTCCAATCCTTTCCTAGAATCCCCTTCATTCTTTTTTTATCTTCTTCCACTTATCCTTACCTCATCATGATATGCTTTTTGAAACTTGGGATTTGGAGGTGCTGACTGAGTTTCCATAGCCACTAGGGTTTTTCCTTTCTCTTATGGTTCTTTCTACATCCTCTTCCTTCCACCCTTTTTAGAGGTTTCATTCACTTCTGTAATTTTTAATAGAGCTTCATCTTATACATCTGACAAATCATGAAATTCTCTAGATTGACTATTAAAGCTAATATTCATCCTTCTTAGAGTATCATCACTCAAAAGAATCACCTTACAATTGATTGGCATAGAACTGTAAGGAATCATTAATGACTGAAGACTTAGAATAATGTTCTTTGAAATAATGGCCAGATACATGATAATGTGAGACATCAGATTTATATTCTTTATATTCTCAATCATAACCAAGATATGATTTACCCGGTTTATGTTTATTAGGTTCACTAGGAATTCCAGAACATACATATCACTTTTCTTCATAGTATCCTTGTCCCATTTTCTCTGAATGAGAAAACCCAGAACCCATAGCTGAAGAATTCGAAGATTTGTATAAAGATGAATAATTTTTTGGAGTCTTTACCTCTGAATGACCAAGACATTCTAGAGCCTTTTCCGTGTCAAAATATCCTATTATAGTAGGTAGATTGTGTGAGCAATACTCTGCTTATCCTTCCAAATAAATTCCTATCAAAATTGATATCGTGTTATAAGAAAGAGTGTATGTATTTCGATAGCTCTTGAATGAAAATTTATATCTTCCTCCATCGTTGAAAAAACTGACTCATAGAATTCAACCAGAAATTCTAGATGCATCATATCATGTGTGCTTGATTTTTTTATACATGTAGTCTTCCAACTTTTTAGCATGATATTCATAGAAACAATGAATTCATACTTGGCATAAAACATCAGATCGACTAACCTTACTCGGCAGATCTGCCACTCGGATAATTCCTTAATAGATGAAATTTATTCCTAAGAAGAGGCTTCAGAAGACATTCATAAGTAAAGAAAATTTAAAGATCATGAATGACATTAAAAATAGAGGCAGAGATTCAGCACGGGAAGGCTTGGAGTTCGATGTGTCATGACTATCGGGGGGTCCTTTATATAGGCAATAAAGGCGATAGTTCACCTTCCCTGAATGATCCAACAGAGGATAACTACTTGAGAAGATCTAATGGTTGAGATGACAGACAAATAAGTGTTTTAATAGATTATGATCTTTTGATTTTTTTAAGAAAAACATTCAGATTTATGGAGAATTGAATGTAAAGAGTTTAAAAACAAATGTAAATATCAGTATGGAAAAAATGATTACAAAGACTTATAAAAGGAAACATACCTTCTGGATTTCCTAGAATATTCTTTGTAATAAGGAACATTGTTTTTGATGAACTTTAGATTATGAAAAATTATATTATGAAAAATTTGAGTACAAAAATTTTGACTATGGAAATTTTAACACAAAAATTTTAACTACAAAAATATTAACTACAAAAATTTTGACTACGCAAATTTTAACTAAAAAAAATTTTAAATAAGAAAATGAACTCCCCCTATGAAGAGGAGTTTCTTACTATATAGAGATTAGTTTAAAGAATAATTTAATATGGTATATTACCTTAGGTTATAATTCCTAACTTCTATTTTATGTATTCAAATCTATCAGATGGTATAGATGTTGTGAAAATATCAGCAAGTTGATCCGGTGTTCCGAAAAATTGATGATTGATATATCCTTTTAGTGTGTGATCCCTATGAAAGTGATTCTTAATATCTATGTGTTTTGCAAGAGAGTGATGTGAAGGGTTTTTACTTAAGGCAATGGAATATATCCTTATCTTCCATAACCAAGAATGATTTTTCGTTTCACTAAGATAAGGTAGATCATGGCTCCAAAGGTATTAAATGTTTAGTGTCTATACATTCTCATCCCTATGGGCTGAAAGAATAAACTCTTCCAATGAATTGTGTACTAAACACTTATAATTCGTAAAATTTACCAGTTTACCTTCATCACATAATTGATATATGAAAATATGGTTGGGCTTCAGACCCTTAACAAATAAAACATTTGAAATCAAATTTTTTCCAAGAAGAAAAATGTTACCTATAAAAATAATTTCCTCCAGAGCATTATCTCCGAATCTTACTTTACCTCCTTTCATATTGATAATATTTTCAAAGAAATTATAATTACCATTCATGTATTGGGAACATCCACTCTCCATGTACAATGTATTTTTGTTGGTACTTTCTTCACTTTTCGGAAAATAAGAGTGTTAGACTTTCAAAACCCAGGATTTTTTGGATCAAGAAACATTAGAAAGAAAAATTTTAGGAATCCACATTTTCTTGGAAATTTTATCTTTATGAAAACCTAAATATTGAGATTTTTTTATGGAATAATTTTTTGACCAATTCCCACCACACTGACACATAGTGCAGAATGGAGAACTTTTAGGAACAAAATATTTATTACTAAAAACTAGTTTTGAATGAGTGTAACCAAATATAGAATTATTCCTTAGATGCTGAATTTGGGAATAAATTTTATCAAAATTTTCCGTACCTAAGGTAAATTATGAAAAACACATCCTCCTGGAAAATATTTCTAACATTATCATAATAACTATGTTTTCATCTTAAAAAATGTTAGTTTTTTCACGACAGTTAGTCTAGAAACCATTTTTCTTAGAAATTACTTTTTCTAGATCCTTAAAAAGTTTATCCTTCTCAGAACTAACTTCCTCAACGTTTTTTTTGAAATACTATCAAAATCAAGGATTTTAATAAAAATATCTTTAGAATGATATAATATTTCCTTAGTAATAATATATTTCCTAGAATTTTCCATATCAATATTTTTCTCGACTTTAAAATTTTCATTCCTAAGGAGCTAAGAAAACCTGGACACTTCTTCATTATTAAGTAATTTATTATCTTCATTAGAAGAAGATTCTTCATCCGAAAATTCATAATATTTACGATCACTATAATTAGCATTCATGGCTAAATATTTTATTGAATCATCATTGTGTACCATAGCCATTAAACAATGATTTTTGATAGTTATCATGGCATGTAAACAATGATTCTTTTGACCTGAAGATTTGTACTCCGAGGATTCTTCATAAGAGTCACCAGCACTGGCACTCCAGGTGTCATTGTCTTGAATAAATTTTCATATATTTATCCATTTAGTACTTTTTTCTATTACTCTCAGAATTATTTTCCTTTATGTATTTTCTCTTAAGCATTAGATAATTTATCCATATATGCTCTGATCTCTTACATTCAATAAAAGTAACTTCATATTGTTTCTTATTCTTTATTTGTTTCTTCTTTTATCTAGATTTAATGTTCTTCTAACCAACAGTCTAGTTCATCTTTCGAGCAATATTTTCTAGTTAATTCTTGCAATATTCACTTTCACTTGATTCAGATATAATAGAGTCCTTTTTAGATTTAGATCTTGTATCTCTCTCATGATTCTTGGATTTCATATGATTTGATGTAGTTGTAAAAGAAACACTTCCATTCCCATTCTTCTTCTTATTTAGATTATAATATCTTTTCATTCTTGTCTCATATTGAAGAAGTGTTCCAAAAATCCCATCAATAGTAATATATGAGATATTACTATTCTCATATGTAACTGTTTTCTTAGATTCCCACTCGTTAGGAATGATGTCGATAATCTTTTCTACATGTTCCTCAACATCTAAAACGTTTTCATCCATGGATTTTAAACTGTTAACAATGTTCATAGACCAATTCTGTACCTTACACATTGGTTCTCCATAAGGAAAGCCAAAACCATGATATTCAGATCTAATCATAGCTCTTCTAGTTTCAAAAAAAATTTAAGTTCCAAAATTAGTAACCTCCAATTTCTTCCAAATACAATTTTCCACTTCACAAGAAGAAATTTGGAAATATATATTCCTACTTATGGAACAAAACAATGTATTGTGTACCTTATAGTTTAGTAGATATTATGAACATTCATGATTAGTAAAAGTTAAGACTTCCTTATCAGGAATCTTGTAATCTCTGGTAAGCATTAAAAAGTTTTCCACTCCAGTGTTAATGAAAAAATTCATCAAACTATCTCTCCAATATTCATAATCATTCCCATAAAATATAGGTGTTCTAGTAGGACTATGATTTTCAATCGAACCAACATTTATTCCTGCCATCTCAAAAAAAAAATATTTATAAAGAAACTTGTTAGTAATAAAACCTTGTAAACTAGAATAAAAAAATATCCTATGAAAGGAAAATATAGAACAATGTAAACATGACCAAGAAAACATATATGTGAATATAAGTATTTCATAGGCCTCCTCTGATTCCAATTTTAGGATCGAAATAATGATGAATTTAGATGCTCAATATACAAGAGAGGGGTGAATTGTATACTTTAAAAAAATCCTTTGGATGTTTTAAAGATGGTGTAATGTTTTCCATAGTTTAACAATGTTAAACAAGGTAAATTACCAAGACCTCTTAGTTCTACAGACTTTCAAGATTCCAAGAATAATGGTTCCAAAAATGAAACTTATAAAATGTTTACAAGGGACATAGATTCTACATTAAAGCATATATAATCTTACTAATCAGAGTATACAAGTACATGAAAGTATAAGATACTTATACTTTCATTGTCAATAAAAATACAGCAGAAAAAATTCTTGAAACAATAAAAGTTACAAGTAAGAAATATTTAAACCCAAAGAGTAGGGTATCCTACAACCTTGGATAAAGGTCTCTTGATTTATACATTCATGAATTTTTGTCTTACCCACACCAGGGTAATCCCCCGACAAGAATATCGGAGTTAGTCTTGTTATCCCCGCAAGCCCTTGAACTTCAAGGAACTTAGAACCCATGTCTTCCTATCCCCAGAAGGCCTCGTTTGTAAACAGAAACAATCATAGTCACACAAAGAAATCTGAACAAGATGTTAAGTGGGAACAAAGCATGAGAGTCTCTCTCTCTATAAATCAATTCGGTAGCATGTAATCTATAGATTGATCAAAGTGTGTCTCAGTAGTTTTGTGTGCTATTTATAGGCGCCTTTCCAATGGTTGTGCTCCCTCCTCCAATGGTCATATTTTTCCTTGAATTTCAGAGGTACCTGTACACATGTCACTCAAACAAAGTTTGGTTATAAATAGAATTCACAACGTAGTTTTATAACTATGACAAGGATAAGTAAAATAATGTTTCTCAACAAAATTCATTTTTTAGAGTCTAATAAAATTAATGGTCGGAGTCTATGAGAATGAACATTCAGATTTTATATTGCATGGACATTCAGATTCTGTTTATCAAGGAATTCGTAATCAGATTTCTATAGAATTCGAAATCAGAATTCTATATAATTTAGAGTCCACATTCTGAGTAATTCAGATCCTGAATTCCGAGGAATTAAGAGTCTAAATTATATGGAATTCAGAACCTAAATTCTAAGGAATTCAGAGTCTGAATTTTAATGAATTTGTAACGTGAGTTCTAAGGAATTTGGCATTTGAATTATAATTAATTTGTGGTATGATTTATTAAAAATTCAGAGTCTAAATTCTAATGAATTATTAATCTGAATTCTAGAGAATTTGGATTCTGAATTTTAGATAAATTATAGCCTGAATTTCAGGGAATTCTGAGTCTGAATTTTACAAAAATCAGACAATGAATTTCTGAGATTTTGGAGTTTGAATTTTATGGAATTTGGAATCTGAATTTTATGAAATTCAGAGTCTAAATTTTAGAGAATTCAGAATTTGAATTCGGATCCTGAAAACTGAATACTCTATATTTATTTATTTATATAATTATGAGGGTTTAGATTTGAAACCGAATATTTCACATAGTAATAAAAATATTTATATTTAGAGAGACTAAAATATGAACAATGAAAAACATGTAAGAATAAATTTCCTTGTGGAAGGAAACTTTTCTTTATTAATATAAAACTTATGGAAAGTGAAATTCTCCATAAGATAGGGTTTTTGTGATTTTCAAAACATGATAGCATGGAAAAGTCATAAAGGAAAGCTTATTGACTCAATAGTTTGTAGTGTGATTCATGATATGATCTAAATTTTTTTTCACAACCCCACACCTGAGTGCGTCACAACATGAATTACTTTCCTTAAATTAACTCATATGATATTCTATTTTTCTTCATTCTTTGTTAGTTGATTTAATGTGTATATATTTGATTATAATTAATATCCCCAAATGATAATGGAATATCTACATGACATTTCATCAACCTTACCATGCCATGAGGGGTATGGTACCTCCATTCACTAATACCATTCCACTATGCCATGTAATGTTTACTTTGTTCAGATAGAATCCAAAATTACCATAGGAAGTTAATAAACTATTCATTATGATATTCATCACCATGATCAGATAAAAAATTCTTTATTTTCATAATATGATTATTCTCTAAATCATTCTTGAATTCAATGAATATTTCAAAGGCCATATACATATAGCTCATCAAATAGACATAACCATGTCTTCTCAATTCATCTGTAAAAGATATGATGTATGAATACCCACCTCTAACTTCTAATGGAAAAGGTCCACACACATCAGTGTGTACAAATATTAGAAGCTCTATGTCCCTTTCACCCTATCAAATGATTGGTGGTTCAGTCATTTTTTCATTTAAAAAAATAATACCTTTCATGTTTTATTAGTTTAAAAGTGTCTAAATAATAGTAATCATATAGATTTATCAAATGAATCTCATTTAAAAGACCAAGATAGCGATATCGGAACTTGCTTTTATATGGATCACACGAATGTGTTTTTTATCTCTTTATAATATTTAGTTTCCTATATTTGATACAAAAATACCATTACTTAGTTATTCCATACAAAAGAAATTGATGAATTTATATAATAAGAATTTTTTATTACCAAATTAAAATATAAAACCATAAATATCATTGAAATAAATACTGATTATATTCTTTGTTACACATGGAAAAAAATTCTTTAAAACCAAATCATTCATGTTGGAAATGGAATGTGGTAGTTTTTTAAATCTACAACATAAATTGTATCCCTATTGGTGGCTTGATGATCTACCTCCCCTCTATAAATATTTTTAAATAAACTTGGTCAAAATACTGGGATAAAAATTTTGTCCCCACAAATTATATCTAATACTCACTATGTAGATATAGAAACTTTACATGCAATAATTAATCCATATTTAGATTCCACTACTTTTGGGTGTAGTTATTCTTACAATGGAATAACTTACCCAATGAAAAATATATTGCATAATTTTCGTATGCTGGCTTTGGATTTTTTTCTAATTGGAATGAGGGAGCTCAATTGAGTTATACATGTAGAGAGTTGTTGGAACATTTTCATTGTTATTCCAATTCAGATTCACTATAAGGACTATGGGGTTTTCACACCCCATTTCATTATAAACAAATAAAATGAGAGTAATAATTTTAGATAGAGTATTATTACTTTTATTAATGTTTTAATCCACAGTAAATTCAGAGAGATATTTATATAATGTAGATGAAATGATATCTATGCATGACTCATCAGTGAAATTAATGTACAAAATGTCTAAGAAGTCTACGTATCTGCTAAAATTGATAATATGACAACCAACTTGCATCGACTCTTTAAGCTTGAAGGTGAATAGTATATTAGAGATCTCATCTCTCTCTTATCTCATATTTTTATGATCGAAATC